>RQOL01000806.1:36187-72638 GCA_013076295.1 Sanderia malayensis | reverse complement strand
CTCGGGTTTAAACGTGAATACCTGCCGGAAATCAATTGTAAAGACGTGTCAATTGTTGTCAAGACCTGTGGAGACAATGTGTGGACAATTATTTCAAGGTATTTCCTTTATTCAATTGTTTTTTGCTTTAAATAGCACGAGTTTTGTTTTGTTTAACCTCACGTTTTTCTTTCGGCTCGAGGGCCTAACCAAAACAGGAAGAAAATTTTGATTTTCTCGGGTCGTTCTGGGCCGATTTTCTCCATTTAAACTTTCAATAACTGTTTATTTACACGAGAACTAAAGTTATCTGGGGTTGTTTCTTTTGTTTTGTTGATTTTCCTCTGTTTTTGGACAGTTTTGGCCGAGATTGGGTTTTGCTGGAAAACACGAAATTTTCACGCAACACGCGTGTGTTTTGCATTTGCGAAAATTATTTTTTAACCTGCCAAAACTTTGTTTTTTTCACCCAAATACTTTCGATAAATCTTCGCCAAGCTATTAGCTTCATGTTGATATTTTCGTGGGGTGTGTAGGACAAAAATTGGCCACGTTAATTTAATTTGAAAGTTGGTGAATCGTGTTTTAAATGCTATTTTTTTCACGGGATTGATTTCAGGGCTATTTTTGATCAACAAAATCATGTCTTGGACTTCAAAAATGTACAACTAAAATTGCGAAAAGCATTTCAAATGCACCCAATTACTTTCGATACTTATTCGCCAAGGTATCAGCTTCATGTTGGTGTAATTTGAGTTAAAATGGACAAAGTTTGACCAAGTTAGGGGAATTTTTGTGTTTTTAAAGTTGGCTGATGAATAAATTTTTTCACGGCTTTTGTCTTGGGCTGCACTAAATACTCGCTTAAAATTCAAAACAACACTGTTAAGAAATCTGAATATTTTTATCGGATTCGCTGTTTTCTTAGTTACAGTTTGATATAATTTTTTTTAGAGATTGAGTTTAAATTTTCTAGGATTGATTAAATTTTTGAAGGCAACTTTTTTTTTTCAAACTTCACACTGAAGCTATCAACCTTCGGCTTTCAGGGGGGCGGCAGGGTGGGCGCTGGGTGGTCGATTGCCAGGGGGGAAGATCCGACCTCCCACCTTTACTTTCTTTAGAAATGTTGCGTCGTAGTATGTATTGTAGGGTATGTATTGTAGGGTATTTATTGTAGGGTATGTTATGTAGGGTATGTATTGTAGGGTATGTATTGTAGGGTATGTAATGTAGGGTATGTATTGTAAGGTATGTATGTAGGGTATGTATTGTAGGGTATGTATTGTAGGGTATGTTATGTAGGGTATGTATTGTAGGGTATGTATTGTAGGGTATGTATTGTAGGGTATGTACTGTAGGGTATGTTATGTAGGGCATGTATTGTAGGGTATTTATTGTAGAGTATGTATTGTAGGGTATGTATCGTAGGGTATGTATTGTAGGGTATTTATTGTAGGGTATGTATTGTAGGGTATGTATTGTAGGGTATGTATTGTAGGGTATGTATTATAGGGTATGTATTGTAGGGTATGTTATGTAGGGTATGTATTGTAGGGTATGTATTGTAGGGTTTGTATTGTAGGGTATGTTATGTAGGGTATGTATTGTAGGGTATGTATTGTAGGGTATGTATTGTAGGGTATGTATGTATGTATGTAGGGTATGTATGTAGGGTATGTATGTATGTAGGGTATGTAGGGTATGTATGTATATTATGTATGTAGGGTATGTATGTAGGGTATGTATGTATATTATGTATAGTATTTATATATAGTATATAGGGTATGTATTGATGTATATATTTATGTATAGTATCTATAGTAAGTATGTATGTATTGTAATGTTATGTAATGCTTCTAACTTTTGTAATTTTTCAAAAAAGATCACTGCAAAACAGACACTGTCCTTCTTTATGAACAAATGATCTTCAATTAACAAAAATGAACTCACCTCACTATAATAATGTTCACAAGGAATGACCGCAAACATTCACTTTATGTCTGGGCACCTGAAAAACAAGAAGAAATCATGTAATATACTTTATAGCATGTTGGCTCATCTCAGTTCTTTGCATGTGGCCTGAAGTCTATAAATGTAAGTAATTTATTGTAACTGCAAATCATTAATTACCTCCACCTCATTTATTCACCCAGTCAAACAACGTACTTACCTTCTTACCTTTGGTCATCCTTCCATGGCCTACTCTTATTATTGGTATTTTTACCAACAGCAATATTTCTGAACATATAACAGCTCACGAAAAATCAATGTACTTCATTCTCCATGTGTCCGTGGTGGAATACTACCTATGTTTTTGCTGTTGTTGTGCTCAACAACCTCTGTCCAATACATCATCACCATCAAAATCCCCACAACGCCATGGTGAGAAATGATCTATTTCTAGATATCATGCATAATAAAGTCCACCAAATTATTTCTTATACTTAGAGATTACAAAACGACACTTCTCCCATCATCAACAAACAACAACGTCGTTTTCTCTTCGGTGCCAAGTACATGCTGTTCCTGTTATTGTTTTCAACTGCCTCACTGTCGAATGGATCATCATTAGAATAATAATAACAACAACGAGGCACGCCGCCGAATAGAGGCCACAAACTTTCAAATTGGCGCGAATTTAAAATAGCAATTGCGTCTTTACTTTCTTGCTATACCAAATGTAAAATTTGTTGTTAGAAATTGGCAGATAATTATAATTATATTACAATTTTTTGTATATATCGACAAAAGCATTGTTAGAAAGATTGTTTTATTTTATTGGTAAGTTGAATGTTGAAATTTACCTTTCCTAAACAATCCTTATTTACACCGACAGCGTCTTCTTTAAAGCAACCGTTGTCTTTCATTGCATCGCAATGCACTGTCTTTTTAGCGTTTCTGTCATGTGGTTTTTTAGCGTTTCTGTCATCTGGCTTCTCCGTTAATGTCCAGCCACTTTTGTTATTATTAACAAAGTAAAGTAAAGTGAAGTTTTTTATAAAGTATGTATTTCACTCCTTCACTTCAGCATGACATTTTCTTCTCATTTCTTCACTCAACTCAATCAACATAATAATATACAAGTTAAACATGTTAAACATTCCTTAGTATTAATGGCAACTTTCTCTTTACAAGATAATCAATTCATCCAAATCATCTTTCTTCTTTTGTAAAAACAGGATTTCCAAAAAAGTTGAATCCTCAAAATATTTGGTGAGTGTCACAACAATTGCTCTTATACGAAGCCTATTTTAATTAATGTTTAAATGGCTCACTCAGTAATGTACATTCATATACCAAATTTTAAGCTTAACTACTATATTTAAAGTAGTATTAACAATTGCAACAAATTCTTATCAATAGAAAGCAAATTTACTGCACAATGCAAATAAAATCTAGCCTTTACAAACACATCAAATGTAGGTTTATAGATTTTTCTTTGCAAGAATGAAATGGATGATTAACTTTTCAAATCCATTCATTATCACAACTGTTTTCCTTTTAGTTGTTAAAGAACACAATAGAGAGAGTGATGTAGGTCATAAGATAAAGTGCTGCAATATTTTTTATTGGAAACTTTCAATAACCAAAAATTTAATTCAACAATCAGGAGTAATTCCAAACATTTCTTACAATTATGTTTTAAATTATTTATTTTATCTTGCAGCTCACCACAAAACAACAAACCCATCACAAAACTTGCTCACAAAAATCACTCTTATTTCAAATTTTCACTTAAATTGGGTTGCATATAAAACACATTTTTTTCTTTTTTTATATTATCTCTTGCAAAATGCCAAGAAAAGCCAAAAAGGGCATTACCGGCACCAGTCGTCGTAATCAAATGCGGGATGCAGCTCGCCGCCGTCGTGAGAATAACCAACAGCCTCATCCTGCTGATTTGCCACCTGATAATATGGTACAGGAAGCAGTGAATGATCTTCACCAGTTGCAGCAAGAATACCCTCAGCAACCACCCAGAATATCAACCACTCCCACTTCATTATCCACAAATGCAGGCATTATATGTGCCATGGCAACTACCTGCGATGCTTCCCCACTACGGACTTATAGCAGTTCCACAACCAATAAACAATGGCTTACAATATCCTGCAGCACTGGCCCCTCAACTTCAGGTACACAACTCAATAATTTGTGCTAATCTTTTCAAAATAAGATAACTCTATATTATACAGCTTTTTGTAATTAAAAAATATCAAAATTAAACCAGTTATTATATCAACCAAATTATCAATATTTTTCCATCTGCAGGTACCGCCGATGGTTATGCAGTTGCAACCACCCCTTCTGAATCGTAATCATGAAGGTCAAGCAGCAATACAAACGGCAGATGTGGAGATGCTTAATGTAAATCAAGCTCAAAATGAGAATGAGGTAAATTAAAATTCTTACCACAACCTAACTACAGTTAGGCAATTCCATTTTCCATAACCAAAATGCCTCATGTAAATTGCCCTATTTTACACATGTATCATACGTTTTCATATGAATTTTTATCAATTTACATAATCACACAGCAATGACGTTTAAATTTCCAATAACTAATTACTTCATGTAACTAATTTCATTTAATTTTCATTATCAACAGATACGGCCAATGCAGATGCAACCCGAAACACATATTGAAAATGAATATAATGAAATTGAAAGGCCGGCACAACCTGATGAAATCAACGTGGAACAACACATTCCCATTCCACATGATAATCAGGTAAAACAGACTACCATCACAATTGGCTTAGAATACACCAGTCATTCTCTATAGCACCATGTCAGGAAATTATTTTGCTCTCTAAATAGACATATCTTCACAAGTTTCAGTTTTATGCATTTCAAAACACATGACTGAATTATATTAACTAAGATTACATTGAATTTCTAGCCTGCGCGCAGACTCCACTTTCTAGAATAGTAGAGTCTGCGCATTAACTTGCAAAAGCTTGTTCTGCTGAGTCAGCAACTCGTTTCCATGTTGAACCGCAAGTATGATGTAATGAGCCGTCATGCGGCAAAACATGGCAAACGCTATATGCGCTGAATGCGTTGCTGTTGTCGTTGTATAAGACGCGATGCTTCGAGTGGAATAATGTGCAATTTCGTAATTTCAATCGTGGTTCTTGGTTCAAATACAAAAATACTGTGTTCTGAAGTTGATTGCGATGGCTTGTGTTCTTTGTTTCGCCGAGCTGAGCAGTTCGAAGTCTTGGGATTTCAATCTCATCAATGGAAAGGGTGGATTTGATGTTATAAACGCTATTAAACAGTTAGACGTCATTGTAAATATTAGGCCTACTGACAAATACATTTGCAGAGACTGTCTTAGACTTCTCAAACGGGTTCACTCTTGGCGCAGTAAGGTAAAAGATTTGGAGGTCGATATCGAACAGAAGCACAGATCAGAAGCTGCGAAGCGTGGAATTTCCATCAAAACAAAGTCCTCAAAAAGGGCTTTGGTTTTCGAACCAGAAGAAGAAGAAGGACCAGCAGTAGCAGAGGGATGTCCTCAAGATTATCTCGGATTTCACGTTCTCGACTCACTTGCAGAATCACCTTTGTCAGGAAAAGGGGGTACAGAATTTGTTATTCCTGGCTCATCTTTCCTTGCAACTACCCCGGCAAAATCATTTATTGTTGTCAAAGGGTCTTCTTGTTCAGTGCCTAAAAAGGGATACCCCTCAGCTGCAAGTACCCCTGCACCACAAGTTCGTGAAAAAGAGCCTGTGCAATCAACAAGCAGCAATGTAAAGCCTGAAGCGTTGGTTGATGAGAAGTCGAAGACCAAGGTATTTATAAAGGTTTCCTGGAGCTCTGTAACAAAAGAGAAACAACTACCTGTTGATCTTGCATCTATTGGTTCCATGCTTTTGAGAGGAACCTACCGACAGGTAGCATCTGCCGTTTGGAGGAATAAGGATTTACGAGGTAAGGATTTACCAAGGATTTACGGAATAAGGATTTACCATTTTCTAAAAGGTTTTCCTTGAACATTGCTCAAACCCCTAAAACAAAGAACCAAATCATATCTTTATAAATTTATATTTGTAACTGGGGAAAGAAATTGAAGGATTTTAAGACACTAAACTTGTGACACTTTGCACACCCACACAGGAGAACTCTACGCAGTCTGATGAGGTGAGAAGTGAGTGAAGAACACCAAGAAACCATTTGATTTTCACTCGAAAACCAAAAACAACCCAAAATATTAAATGTCAGAAACTGAAAAATATGAATTTAAACCGAGACCATGCTAAAAACAGTCTATCTTCTGTCTGAAAACCAAAAACCAGTTTCTAAATTTCTGAAAACTGCATGGAAGTGTTCATATTTAGATATATATATATATTATAACTACCATATAATATTATGTTTACCATAATTATCCTTATTAAAATTCATGTATCATGCAATCAATGTGAATGAATGAAATGAACATAACAAGCAAGATAATATACTTATAGCAGCCTTAAAAGTCTAAATTAGCTGTTCAGAAAAATCAGAATTTGTGCAACTTACCACTGAGCGATACAATGTGCTTCGTCAAATGCAACACAAACACAGTCGTTTTGAAAGGTATTTGAAGCAAGAAACTTTCGCCAGCGACCTGTATTCAACATTGATTCAGGGGATGTATAAATATGGGTGTAAGCACCACCTTCTTCTATTTCTTTGAAGACGTCCTCTGTTTGTTCACCATAAATAGCAACAGCACATATCCCAAGTTTTTTAAGCTTTGATACCTGATCAATCATTAGTGACTGAAGAGGAGAGATGATGAGAACAGAGCTCGTGAACTGACACTTGTCCAGCAAGTGATCTGCAATCAACGGAATTGCCTGAAATATGAGGGACTTTCCATAGCCAGTAGGAGCACTAAAGTAAAGGTGTTTGCCATGAAAAAATTGACGAAGCGATTTCACTTGATCCTCAAACAACTTCTCGACACCCAACATCAGTTTGGCAAACATTAAACCGTCTGAAAAACGATCTTCATTCCAAACAATTTTCTTCGCAGCTTGAAAGGAAGTCATCGCCATGTTGAATTTCACGAACTGGTTGCTCGAAGATACCGCGCGATAATGTTATCAACCTTGCGACGCGAAGCGCCTATAGAAACAATATATTTTTTCTGATATCCAATCAAATCGTCTGCCAAAAAATTGGCAGACGATTTGATTGGTCTTTAAACAAAAGAAATACAAAAGCATTTTCAAAAGTCTACAAACGAATTCGAGGCCAGAACAAGCTTTTGCTCCTTGTTGCGTAGACCTTATATTTCTTAATATCAGGATCTGCGCGTAGGCTATGAATTTCAGGATCCACAAGTATTGCCTGCTGCCATGCAATTGCAAGCCAACGTTCAAAATGACAATGAAGAGAATGAAATAGCGGTACAACCACAAGAAGTTGAAATGCAACACGAAATCCCACCACAACACCAAGATGATGTCCCTCAACCCATCGAACAACAAGCAAGGGAAGTAAATCAACCTATTGTTGAAATTCCTCAATTCTCCCCAATGCCTCATCATCTTGGGAAAATGACGAGGACATGTATTCACTGTGAAGCAAAATACTTCCGAGAGGAACTCAACTCAAGAAGGCAATACAACAAATGTTGCTTGGGAGGATTAATAACTCTCGATCCCATTCAACCACCCCGGCAAATGTGATGCATTTATACACTGGAACTACTGATGAATCTAAATATTTTCTCAAAAATTTCCGTAGATACAATTCACTAATGGCGATGGCATCCTGGACAGCTAATGTTGTAAGACACGCTAATGCAGGACCACCAGTCATCACCATACATGGAAGTGCATACCATATGACAGGTAAATATAATGTCCGTCTCTTATCTCTTATATGATGCTACATTTTCATATAATAGCTTCACATGATGAAACGGATGTTGACAGAACACTCAATTCATTTCCGACCCAACATGCAATGGATAAGCTCTCTATGCTTGCCTGAATATGAAGAGTTGTCCAATCGAAAATCAAGGCGCTTTATGATGCTTTCATAACAAAGCATTTGCTGCATTGAAAATTACATTTGATATAACGAAGTACAATTTGTAATGTTTCCTTGCATTCAACAGGGGTAACTGAAACTGACAGGTCCAGAAAATATGCAGAATTATATATTATGGACACCCAACAGGCACTGCAAGAACGTCAGAACACAGCCAGAGAACAAAACTTGGACTTAGACATGGTGGCGCTGCTGCAAAACGAATTAATGGCAGTAAATCGGTTTGCTCAACATTTTAAAACAATGGGAGAAGTACTGGAAGAGCAAAGGCAGCAAGCCATTGCCAATGACCAGCCTATTCCCACGTTCAAGATGATTATTACCGGTCGCCCAGAACAAGATCGAAGATATGACAATCCTACTGCCAGAGAAATTGCAGCAGTCTACACTACACGCAATGGCGGTGCTCCTAATCCCGAGAATAGAGAGCTTCAAGTTCGAACAAGGCGTGGTAATCTTATGAAGATTAATGCCTTAGCTCCTGTTGCGGATCCTCTAACCTATCCATTGTTGTTCTTTCAGGGTGATCGTGGATACAGCTTGGACCTTCAACGTCTACCTACACGTGAAGGACAAGGCCAGCAAAATGCTGATCGTAACCACCGTATTAGACTCACAATCGCCGAATATTATTCGTACCGAATACAAGTCAGAAATCAACTGTCTACCATCCACAGGGCAACACTTCTCTTTCAACAATATTTAGTGGACGCATACACCAAAATAGAAGGAAACAAGCTCAACTGGATTTTGCACAATCAACGGCAATTACGTGCTGACAGTTATCGAGGCCTAATGGATCACCTGAACAGAAGGGCTGAAATCGAAAATCAAATGGCCAGGGCAAACAATCCCAACGAACCCCTTCATATTGATGTCGGTCGTGTTGTGATACTTCCCTCATCTTTTTCAGGCAGTCAACGAAATATGTACCAGAACTTTCAAGATGCAATGACTATCGTCAGAAAGTATGGCAAGCCTGACATCTTCCTAACCATGACGGCCAATCCCAGATGGAAGGAGATTTCAGAGAACATTCTACCACACCAGAAGGCAAATGACCGGCCTGACATCGTCACACGAGTATTTCAACTCAAACTACAAGAACTACTGGAAGATATCCTTCACAAGCACATTCTGGGACACACTATTGCACATGTATATGTCATCGAATTTCAGAAGAGAGGACTACCACACGCTCACATGATTCTGTTCCTGTCTGAGGCTGATAGACCGCGAACACCCGAAGAGGTAACATCTACAACAATAATTTATATATAGAGTACGATATATAATCATCAGTTGTATTGCTTAGTAAAAACACAATGCATTTTGATGTGTAGAACTTACATGTGATATTTTTCCTCGAAACCTACAGGTAGATCGACTCATATCAGCTGAAATTCCGGACCCACAGGATGCAAGATATCACAAGTTAGTGCTGAAGCACATGACACATGGACCATGCGGTGATATAAACCCCGGATGTGTTTGCATGGAGAATAACAAATGCAAGAAACGATTTCCGAAAGATCGCACTGCCGAAACACAACTTAATGCGAATGGTTATCCACTCTACAGACGACGCTGTCGTCACCCAGTCAATCTAGAAGATCGACTTCTAGATGATACATGGGTTGTGCCACATAATCGCTATCTTCTACTCAAGTATCAGTGTCACATTAATCTCGAAATATGTAGCACTGTGAAGTCCGTGAAATATATTTTCAAATATATTCATAAAGGACAAGATATGGCACACGTGGAAATTCTGAAGGACAGCAGCAACAAGTACCTCAAGATATTGAGCACGATGAAGTACGCCAATACATCAACGCTCGGTATATTGGACCACACGAAGCTGTTCACAGAATATTCCAATTTTCCATGCACGAGAAAAGTCACACTATAAAACGTCTGCATGTTCATTTACCTGATCAGCAGACCGTATACTTTCAGGATAATGGAAGGGTCGAACAATTACAAAACATCAATGAAAAAACCACACTGACGTCTTGGTTTGAATTGAATGCACAAGACCCGGCTGCACGCCAATATCTCTATCACGAGATTCCTGAACACTATGTTTTCAACGAGCGCACCAAAACATGGAAAGCAAGACAGCGGAGAACACTGCCTGTCATAGGCAGAATATATCAAGTTCACCCACGACCATGTGAGCAAAGGTTCGCACTGAGACTATTGCTTCTCCATAAACGAGGTGCCACGTCGTTTGAAGATCTTCGTATGATAGAAGGAAACCTATGCAATTCCTTCAAAGACGCTGCTTTAGCTCTAGGTCTGTTGGAAGATGATGCTGAAATCATACGCTGTTTGGAGGAGGCAGTCATTTTCAACATGCCAGTACAACTGAGACAGTTGTTTGCAACATTACTCCTTTTTCAAACACCTTCTGATATCGCAGCACTCTTCAACATGTTAAAAGAAGCATTAAGTGAAGACTTTGTACGACGTGATCAAGTCAATCATCCAGATATGGCCATAGCTTTTGAAGACCGACACATGTATCAATGTCTACACGACATTGACGAAAATTTGAAAGTACATGGTCAATCGATCACTAATTATGCTGACCTTCCTCAACTTCCAGCCGACTATGTCATTCCTGAACGAGGTACTAATGTGTTATTTTCAAATATGTACTGTATTAGTAAGAATATAATAATGTATCCTAACATCGTGCAGACAAGGGCATTTACGTATTTTTGCACAATGATTTTCCTAGCTTTCTTTCCAATGTTATTGCAAAATATTTCACTTTTTATTACAGAGGAACATGACATCGATGTTGGCAATGCCAGAGAGGAAGGAGAACGAATGCTGGCCGCATTGAACCCTGAACAGCGAGCCATATACACGGGAATCACTGATGCTATCAACGCGCAATCCGAACAGAACTGTCACTTTGTTGACGGACCGGCTGGAACCGGGAAAACTTTCCTTTACAACACGTTGGTTCACAATCTGCAAGCCAATGGACATAAAGTTCAGTGCATGGCGTGGTCAGGAATTGCTGCAACACTGCTCATAAATGGTAGAACTTCACACTCTACCTTTCAAATTCCTATACCACTTCAAGCTGAATCAACGTGCAATGTCAAGAGACAGAGCAGGAGAGCACAGGTATTGCGTGAAACTACCCTATTCATATGGGATGAAGCTTCCATGATTCCCGCACTTGCATTACAAGCAGTCGACCGACTGCTTCGAGACATTACACATGTCGACAGACCATTTGGTGGCAAGTTCATGCTACTTGGTGGTGATTTCAGACAAGTTCTACCTGTCGTCACGAAAGCAGGAAGGGAAAGAATTGTAGCAGAGACTCTAAAATCACACCAGATCATTGATCTATGGACAAAGTTTCAGCAGCATCGTTTACACACCAACATGAGAGCCGTTCAAGATGATTCATACCGTGAATTCTCAGAATGGCTTCTCAGACTTGGCAACAAGCAAGAAGCACACGATGCACTGGACAACGTCATTCTGCCACAACAGATATGCACTTCGTCTAAAGAAGACATGCTGAACTTCATTTTTCCCAGGCCGAACACACCAGATTCACACCTAATGAGGATCCTGTAACAATGTCTGAACGCTGATGCCTGACTCCGAAGAATGACTTATCACATCAAGTGAACGACTTAATTCTGGACAGACTTCAAACAGCCGAAAGAACTTATTACAGCACAGACAGTGTTGTCACAGACGATCCAGATGAGGAAGAGGCCTACCCCATTGAATTTCTCAACCAACTCACTCCGAATGGAATGCCGTTGCACAGACTTAAACTCAAGGTAGGAAGAGTACAATATTTCATCCTATTAACATTAAATTATTATGTGCAAAGGTAGTGCACCATAAAAAAGCCGTCATTAATCACAAAAATATTCATTGCATTAGGTTGGTGCAACGATCATTCTTCTGCGGAATCTCAATCCAAAGAAAGGTCTTTGCAACGGAACAAGACTCATAGTTCGGCATCTCCGACGTCACGTGATTACGGCAGAGTCATTACGAAGGAGCACAGAGGACAACGGGTCATGATTCCCAAGATCACAGTCTCCACTCAGGACACGGAAATGCCGTTCAAAATGAAACGCCGACAGTTTCCAGTCAGACTTGCATACTGCTTGACAATCAACAAGGCACAGGGGCAATCCCTGAGGTATGTTGGTTTGTACTTACCTGAGCCCGTGTTCACACATGGTCAGTTATATGTGGCCATGTCAAGAGCAACATCATTTAACGGGCTAAAAGTATTCCTCCCAGAGGAAACACACAGGAAAACAAAGAACATTGTTTTCCAAGAAGTCCTGTAAAGGCTTCATCCTAGAGCGACCATCTGCACAGTTGCTCTACAGAGGGCTGCCTACCAAAACGCACATACACACATTCAAGGGTACGGGTATTGTGTGTCAACGCAGATCACGTCGCACATAAGTGTGATGTACAGCCGTTACTGGCACCTTTCTAGAATGCATTCATTCTAGATAACACTGATCTGCGGAGACCAACTGGACATTACACCCTCCACATGTCCAGGGGTGACTGCACCACACACAGCAGTCGGCACAGTCCTGAATCCTGCGTAGCGCGCCGATTATTAAGAGTTATGCGTTGCCATTTTCTCCGATATTGCCTATGGAAAGTGGATTTCCTTACTCTGTGAAACTGCAAGTTGTCCCTTAAGGATAGTTACTTTTTGCAAAACATCGCACTATCAATACATCCCCCCCTCTCCTTTTAATACATGAACACTTGATCTAAAATCTATAGAGGCCCTTTGTGTTTACTGTTATATATTTCCAAATTTCAATTGCACTTTTCACCAACAAGGAAAACTCGAACAAAGGTTACTCCTTGACGCTGGTGTTCGAGCTTTTAACTAATGTAACCGGCAATCTTATTCTTTTTTTTTGCTATGTACAAACGTAATCCTCAAAACAAACGAACGCGTTATTGAAAGAATACATTCACGCCGTGGCAGAGATTATGCTTGCTGAGAGTGAAGTGCTATTGAAGAATCCAAATTGAGGTACTGTCATTTTGCTAAAGACGTCGCTTAACCAATCAATTTTGCAACCTGAACTACGGATTGTATGTATCAATTTTTATGGATATTGACCATTCACCAATTTTAATAGTAGACTATATCATGACTCAACCTTCGCATTCGTACTTCGCATACAATACAAATATCTATCCACGTCCTTTCAAAACATGTTTTTGTACTGTATTGTATATCTTTCAGATCTTCCACAATAATAATAAGGTTTTTAAATTAGCGATTTACGTTTTCAATAGAAGATTGCCAGCAGATAAATCGTTAGAGTTTCAATATTCATATATTTGTGTATTTGTCCCATATAAATCTCCATTCAATAACATCATAACAAAATTTATCGACTTCGTTTTTAATTAGATGCATTTCTGCTAAGATCATTGAAACGAGGCGAGACTTCTGTCTCCCATTTCAAACGCCTTTGTGCTGTCTATGTATGATTTTCATCTATATTATGTCTCATCATCGCAAGAAATGAACAAACAAAACAACTACAAAACAAAACAAAACAACAAAAAAAAAACAACAAAAAAAAAAAAACATATATATATATATATATATATATATATATATGTTTCTATTGTTGCCTGTCGGGTCAAAGTTTCTGCCTGCCAACAAATGGCATCGAGTCGGATTTAGTTGCTGAACTCAATGAAATTATACCTCATAAAGCCTTCCTGGCTCAAAGGAAACAACTACCTTGATCTTCACCAAAGGTAAGTCAGGTTAATTTTCATTTTGGACAATCAAACAATGGATATTTAGATATAAGGGAATTTGATACTGAAATGAGAGAAAATGAAGCTCAGGTAGAGGAGATACCCCTATTGACTTAAGGGAGACAACTAGGCTGCTGTGAATGAGGAGAGGACATTTTTATCCCTTTCCATTTGATATGTTGAGTGGAAATTGCTTAGCTTAGGCCATTTCTACTTTACTCACGGTTTACATATAGTAGTTTGTTAGGCCAGAATTCTGGAAATTCTCCAATGAAATGTGCATTGCTATATCGAAATCTTCCTGGGGCTTTTGTTTTCGTGAATATAGTTCCTAACCAATTTATTGACTTTGTGGCTTCCTTCTTTGTTTTACGAGCAAAGCTCATTGATATCCCAACATGAACCTGCTTTCATTTCTGTTTATCCAAGATGTTTAATTGTTGTAATGTGTACATGAAGGAAACCAGTGAAAGTCAAGTTCAAGCCCTGGGAAAATTCCACACTTTATTTACTTACCACCTTCCTCATTGCACGTGCATTGCATAACTGTTTTGTCGAATACACTCATTAATGCTCTTTTCCTATTTTTTGTACAGATTCATTTAGTCAAAGGCAATGGAAAATTAAATCAATGGTTCAAAATGTTCTCTTCAAATTATTTCCCAAGTCAGGTATAATATTCAAGGTATGATGCTCTCTGTTCCATATGAACAATTAATGCACCTTGCTTGAAAAGCAGACTGAATAAATAAATGCTAAATAATATTTCTACATTGACTACCACTAAATGTTTTCTTAACGAATCACTTACAGTATTCTAAACCTGTAGGTACTTAATTCTTCCTCATTGTCACTTAATGATGTTCCTTATCAGGTAGATGTGTTGTCGTAAGCTCAGTGTGCCAGGCATAGACGGCAATGATTTCACAACCATTAGAGCACAACCTTTTCAAATTTAGTGGGAAGCATACATTGTATCAATCACTGATAGAATCCTCCATTACATTGGACAAAACAAGCTAACATAGCTCTTACCACACAAGCAAACATTATTAATGCATTTTAATAATCTATATGTGCATATCCTTATGTTCTATATGATTGAAACTAATGTAAAACCAATCCCAGCCGTAGAAATCGTTGTACTTCATTTAATTTAATAAAGCTTTTTCATGGCAATTGCATTAAATGATCTGTTTTGTCTGTAATGTCATACTGTAATGTTATGTCATACTGATCAATATTAATTTCTTTATTTCTTTTCATAATGATATACATTAAATCAACATCAAAGGAAAATTAAACTCCACAGATTCTCCAAATCCAAATCCAATTATTTTTTAGCCTTGATAGTAATAAACCAACATATTAAATAGAATATAATTTGTCTCTTTCACTTTGTAGATCTACTGATGTACATCATTGTACCAATGCAAGTATTGGAGGCTACATACTTATTGCTTTATCAAAAATCAATGCACCAGTGTCATCAGTGTAAGTCAAAATTAATTTAAATTCTGGACATTCATCATCAATGGTCCTTTACTGTTTATACCTATCCTATATTAGGTTGACAAAAGACCACATCCAAGTGTCAATCCATGCACTCAACTAATAGCAGGCTAATTGTTGTCGTCCCTAAAACAAAACAAACTTTTATCTTGCATCTTATCTACTGTACCATCAGTACGAGGCTTAGATGATGAAAACGAGGCTGACCGCTAAAACTAATTTCCATGCATGTTAAACACTACAATCGTGACAATAGATAGACAGGGCGGCGAGGGCGAGCCAAACCACTGTACGTGGGGTGGGAAAGGGCATGAGCGTTAGCGAATGCAGCGCACGAAGTGCGCCAACCACATTAAACTTTTTGTACTTGACGGGCTCCGGGAAGCGAGCGTATGCGAGCGCCCCCGGCTAGTCTAATATATATATTCTGTGTTGTCACGTGACGGTGGCGAAACTCTGCCTAAAACAATAGATTCGACCCGAAACAATAGGTCGAACGCCCGAAAACAATGGGCCGAAACGGCGATTTGGTGATCAATAAGGCTTTTTTCAATAGGGGCGCACAAGGTTGGCACTTGCATGGAAAGGCTCCGTTTTTGGAGTAGGCAAAAGTTATCTATTTTTGCAAGCCTATTTTAAAAGAATTTTTGAGTTATTCCATTAATTGCTCCACTAATTGTGCTATCACGAAAAAACGACGGTTTACGCTGGCGAAACTTCCAAATTCGCGTCGCGAACTCCAATTTCGAAGAAAGCGTTCCCTCTTCACGTGACGCGCTTCGCCTTTGGCTGCGATTTGATTGGCTCTTTCGTGACTTCACGTGAACAGTGACGCGTATTTCGTTATCATGGAAATTTGCCCTCGGCAGGCAGCAGGTACTTTTGGAGAAGACGCGTGTTTTTTTTTGTACACAAAAAGTGAGGTGGACGCCTTTCAAAGTGTTTTACCAGCTGAATTTTCTTTGTAATGAGCTGTTATTTGTTTCAAAGACCCCCGGAGAGTTGCAGGAAACAATAGAGAACACAGGTGATAGCTTTGCTTTGTTTTTTGAATGAAAGAGTTGTGGGTTTTGTTGTAGTAGGCAACCGCCATTGTTGCATCGGCATGCTAACAACGTTTAGGCCATGGTCAAAGTTTTGAATTTTTCCGGCCCTATTTGCACGATTTTCCCCATTTAAATTTTTGACAAGTGTTATCTGATAACACAACTAAAATAATGTGTTGTTTTTTTACGATTTCCAACAAAGTTGCTTTCACTCGGGATGAAAGCAATTTTTCACGCAACACGCGTTGTTTTTGCATTTGCGAAAAGTCAATTTTAGCCTGCCACAATTGATTATTTTTTACCCAAACACTTTCGATAATTGTTCCCCAACATATTACCTTCATGTTGGTGTTTTTTCAGTTCAACTGGGTCACTATTTGCCACGGTAAATACTATTTTTACTTGCTAAAGTGTGTTCAGAGGTTTTGCTTTTTGCACGGCTCCGAAATTTCATTCAAACCACTTCCATTAATAGACCAGGCTATGCTGGAGGTAGGTGCCACTTTTGGGCGGAGAAATTTAAATGGGCATTTTTATAATCCTTAACACGTGGGGATTACGAAATGAGACGGTGATCGGTGATTTGTTGGGGTTTAAGGTGTAAAAATGGGGGTTAAAGTGTTACCACTTGACGAAAATGCCTCTGCGAAGGAGTAATTCGATTTTTTTGCACTCTGCGCCGTGGTATTGACGTTTTTTCCTGATTTTAACATAAATTCGCCAACAGTTCCCAACAGTTGGTTAAAATAGTTGCAATAGATCATGGTTATTGGTTAATATAAGTCACCTGGTCAATTCCAACAGTTAGAATTCCCGGATGTAAAATGTCAAAAGAGATAAAAATACGCAACTGGTTTTATGCAAAGTTATGAACAGTAAATACAAACATTAACAACAACAATACCAAACATTTCGTTCTTCAGCAAATAAATTTTATCATATTTTTAACATTATGAAGGTTTAGGATAGTGACGTGACTCATTTCACCATTCGCAAATAAAGTTATTTTTGGATTCATCTGCAGCAAGCGTGTAAAAATATGTAATATGCACAGAATAAACTGAACTGAACAGATGTGTCTTTAGTAAATATTAAAATCTCTAATCATCCTCATCAGGCTCCTATTCACTCTTTCCCTCGTCATCATATGATATTTCATATTCATCTCGCAAGAGTAGTTCCTCTATGTCCTCCGGGAAAGCACAATCTATCCATTTAATTTCATTCAAAGCCTCCAAACGATAATGTGCAAGATCAGATAGCTATATTATTGCTTGGTCTGCTTGCTTCCAGATTCTCGCAATTACGTTTGCTCGTAAAGTATGGAGTTGTAACGATGCAAGGTAACGCGGCAGCAACGATATGTCGATAACTTTATTTTGCTGTATGTATTTCTTGTTAAAGAGCTTCTTTCGTACGGCATTTACATTCCTTTAGCGAAAACTGTACAGCAGACAAACATATGAGTGTTAAAATTCTGAAAGAAGAATATCTAAACCCTTTTGATCCAAACCTAAAAAAAGATAAACTGTGGAACCTAAGCTCAGGAATTCCAACGCCCACTCCTGCGGCAGAGAATATAATTTATCTTCGAGAAAACCGAATCGCAAAGGCTGATATGGACTTCCATAGTCCAATTAAAAGAACAAACGCAAAGCTGTTCGGAAGCACCAATAGAAAAGTGAGAGTCACCTCGAACAATCAGTCGGTGGGCATTGAAGCAAACCGAAATGTCCTCGGAATACAGTGGAATCCCGCTATAACGAACCCCGTTTATAACGAACTTCCCGCTATTACGAACTAAAACTCCGGTCCCTTGGATTCTGGGAAGTAGTTTTTA
This sequence comes from Sanderia malayensis, assembly GCA_013076295.1. Lineage (NCBI taxonomy): Eukaryota > Metazoa > Cnidaria > Scyphozoa > Semaeostomeae > Pelagiidae > Sanderia > Sanderia malayensis. The sequence continues at coordinate 54,392 of RQOL01000806.1, read as the reverse complement.
ATAAAAAAATGTCCCTTCTGTATAACGAACTCCCGCTATTGCGAACTATTTTCTCGGTCCCTACAGAATTCGTTATAGCGGGATTCCACTGTACTACTTGCGATCTCAGGAAGAAATGAGCGAGCGATCGATTTGATAGACTATGCTTTCCATTATGCCCATCCATACTTTACGAGCAAACGTAATTGCGAGAATCTGGAAGCAAGCAGAACAAGCAATAATATAGCTATCTGATCTTGGACATTATCGTTTGGAGGCTTTGAATGAAATTAAATGGATGGATTGTGCTTTCCCGGAGGACATAGAGGAACTACTCTTGCGAGATGAATATGAAATATCATATGATGACGAGGGAAAGAGTGAATAGGAGCCTGATGAGGATGATTAGAGATTTCAATATTTACTAAGGACGCATCTGTTCAGTTCAGTTTATTCTGTGCATATTACATATTTTTACACGCTTGCTGCAGATGAATCCAAAAATAACTTTATTTGCGAATGGTGAAATGAGTCACGTCACTATCCTAAACCTTCATAATGTTAAAAATATGATAAAATTTATTTGCTGAAGAACGAAATGTTTGGTATTGTTGTTGTTAATGTTTGTATTTACTGTTCATAACTTTGCATAAAACCAGTTGCGTATTTTTATATTTTTTGACATTTTACATCCGGGAATTCTAACTGTTGCAATTGACCAGGTGACTTATATTAACCAATAACCATGATCTATTGCAACTATTTTAACCAACTGTTGGGAACTGTTGGCCAATTTATGTTAAAATCAGGAAGAAACGTCAATACCACGGCGCAGAGTGCAAAAAAATCGAATTGCTCCTCCGCAGAGGCTTTTTCGTCAAGTGGTAACACTTTAACCCCCATTTTTACACCTTAAACCCCAACAAATCACCGATCACCGTCTCATTTTGTAATCCCCACGTGCTAAGGCTTATAAAAATGCCCATTTAAATTTCTCCGCCCAAAAGTGGCACCTACCTCCAGCATAGCCTGGTCTATAAATGGTCTCTAAGAATTCAGTATTATTTAGTTAAGAGATGAGACTATTTGCAACGTGTTCGCTGTTTCCTTAGCTACAGTTTGATATATTTTTTATTACAGATTGAGTTTAAAATTTTCAGGATGGGTTAGGTTTTTGAAAGTAACTATTTTTTTCCAAACTTCACACTGAAATTATCAACTTTCGGAAACGGCTTTCAGGGAGCAGCGTGGGCGTGGGGCTGTAGCTTGCTAGGGGAGAAGATTTGACCTCCCACCTTTACTTTCTTTAGAAATGTTACGTCGTAGTATGTATAGTAAGGTATGTATAGTAGGGTATTTATAGTAGGGTATGCATAGTAGGGTATGTATAGTAGGGTATGTATTGTATTGTATGTATTGTAGGGTATGTATTGTAGGGTATGTATTGTAGGGTATGTATTGTAGGGTATGTATTGTAGGGTATGTATTGTAGTTTATGTATTGTAGGGTTTGTATTGTAGGGTATGTATTGTAGGGTATGTACTGTATTGTATGTATTGTAGGGTATGTATCGTAGGGTATGTATTGTAGGGTATGTATAGTTAGGGTATGTATAGTAGGGTGTAGTATTGTGTATTGTATGTATTGTAGGGTATGTATTGTAGGGTATGTATTGTAGGGTATGTATTGTAGGGTATGTATTGTAGGGTATGTATTGTAGGGTTTGTATTGTAGGGTATGTATTGTATTGTATGTATTGTAGGGTATGTATTGTAGGGTATGTATTGTAGGGTATGTATTGTAGGGTATGTATTGTAGGGTATGTGTTGTAGGGTATGTATTGTAGGGTATGTATTGTAGGGTATGTATTGTAGGGTATGTTATTTAGGGTATGTATTGTAGGGTATGTATTGTAGGGTATGTATTGTAGGGTATGTATTGTAGGGTATGTTATGTAGGGTATGTATTGTAGGGTATGTATTGTAGGGTTTGTATTGTAGGGTATGCATTGTAGGGTATGTAGTGTAGGCTATGTATTGTAGGGTATGTATGTATGTACCGGCATGAGCGGCAGCGAATGCAGCGCGCGAAGCGCGCCAACCAGATTAAGCTTTGTCTTCTTCACGGGCTCCGGGGAGGGAGCGAAGCGACCGAACCCGGCCCATGTATGTATGTATGTATGTATGTATGTATGTATGTATGTATGTATGTATGTATGTATGTATGTATGTATGTATGTAGGTATGTATGTATGTAGGTATGTAGGTATGTAGGTATGTATGTATGGGCATGAGTGGGAGCGAATGCAGCGCGCGAAGCGCGCCAACCACATTAAACTTTTATGCTTGGGGGCTCCGGGGAGGGAGCGTAGCGAACGGGCCTCCGGCTAGTCTCTATTATATAATCTACGTCGACACGTGACCCCAACCCGCCAAACAATGCTCCATTGTCTCTTGAACAATCGACGTTCGAACAAACAATGTAATCAAAGGAATTTCGTTGTATCATTAAAGGCTTTTTTGGGCTGCAAATAAGGGTGCAAATCGGTATAGAAATGATCGCTGCATTGTGCTGATGACAGTGTACTATTTGGCTAATTTCTAACCCCAGCGGTTCCGGAGTTATGGCCCATTTTGTGTTCCGACTTTCTAGAAAGTTCCGCCGACCGAGTTAATGAGATGCAAACCGAGCAGGGAGAAGCAGGTGTTTTCGTAGTTAAACGGGCGGCAAGTTGCTCGGGTTTAAGCGTGAATACGTGCCGGAAATCAATTGTAAAGACGTGTCAATTGTTCTCAGGACCTGTGGAGACAATGTGTGGACAATTATTTCAGGTATTTCCTTTATTCAATTGTTTTTGGCTTTAAATAGCACGAGTTTTGTTTTGTTTAACCTCACGTTTTTCTTTCGGCTCGAGGGCCTAACCAAAACACGAAGACAATTTTGATTTTCTCGGGTCGTTCTGGGCCGATTTTCTCCATTTAAACTTTCGATAACTGTTTATTTACACGAGAACTAAAGTTATATGGCTTTGTTTTTTTTGTTTTGTTGATTTTCCTCTGTTTTTGGACACTTTTAGCCGAGTTTGGATTTTGCTGAAAAACACGAAATTTTCAAGCAACACGCGTGTGTTTTGCATTTGCGAAAATTAATTTTTAACCTCCAAAACTTTGTTTTTTTCACCCAAATACTTTCGATAAATGTTCGCCAAGCTATTAGCTTCATGTTGGTGTAATTTGAGTTCAAATGGACAAATTTTTACCAAGTTAGGAGAATTTTTGTGTTTTTAAAGTTGGCTGATGAATTCATTTTTTCACTTTCAGAAGAAACGGCTTTCAGGGGGCGGCACCGTGGTCACATGCCTGTGGGGTATGTATTGTAGGGTATGTATTGTAGGGTATGTATTGTAGGGTATGTATTGTAGGGTATGTATTGTAGGGTATGTATTATAGGGTATGTATTGTAGGGTATGTTATGTAGGGTATGTATTGTAGGGTATGTATTGTAGGGTTTGTATTGTAGGGTATGTATTGGTAGGGTATGTATTGTAGGGTATGTATTGTAGGGTATGTATGTATGTATGTAGGGTATGTATGTAGGGTATGTATGTATGTAGGGTATGTAGGGTATGTATGTATATTATGTATGTAGGTATTATATGTAGGTATGTATAGGGTATGTATGTATATTATGTATAGTATTTATATATAGTATATAGGGTATGTATTGATGTAATATTTATGTATAGTATCTATAGTAAGTATGTATGTATTGTAATGTTATGTAATGCTTCTAACTTTTGTAATTTTTCAAAAAAGATCACTGCAAAACAGACACTGTCCTTCTTTATGAACAAATGATCTTCAATTAACAAAAATGAACTCACCTCACTATAATAATGTTCACAAGGAATGACCGCAAACATTCACTTTATGTCTGGGCACCTGAAAAACAAGAAGAAATCATGTAATATACTTTATAGCATGTTGGCTCATCTCAGTTCTTTGCATGTGGCCTGAAGTCTATAAATGTAAGTAATTTATTGTAACTGCAAATCATTAATTACCTCCACCTCATTTATTCACCCAGTCAAACAACGTACTTACCTTCTTACCTTTGGTCATCCTTCCATGGCCTACTCTTATTATTGGTATTTTTACCAACAGCAATATTTCTGAACATATAACAGCTCACGAAAAATCAATGTACTTCATTCTCCATGTGTCCGTGGTGGAATACTACCTATGTTTTTGCTGTTGTTGTGCTCAACAACCTCTGTCCAATACATCATCACCATCAAAATCCCCACAACGCCATGGTGAGAAATGATCTATTTCTAGATATCATGCATAATAAAGTCCACCAAATTATTTCTTATACTTAGAGATTACAAAACGACACTTCTCCCATCATCAACAAACAACAACGTCGTTTTCTCTTCGGTGCCAAGTACATGCTGTTCCTGTTATTGTTTTCAACTGCCTCACTGTCGAATGGATCATCATTAGAATAATAATAACAACAACGAGGCACGCCGCCGAATAGAGGCCACAAACTTTCAAATTGGCGCGAATTTAAAATAGCAATTGCGTCTTTACTTTCTTGCTATACCAAATGTAAAATTTGTTGTTAGAAATTGGCAGATAATTATAATTATATTACAATTTTTTGTATATATCGACAAAAGCATTGTTAGAAAGATTGTTTTATTTTATTGGTAAGTTGAATGTTGAAATTTACCTTTCCTAAACAATCCTTATTTACACCGACAGCGTCTTCTTTAAAGCAACCGTTGTCTTTCATTGCATCGCAATGCACTGTCTTTTTAGCGTTTCTGTCATGTGGTTTTTTAGCGTTTCTGTCATCTGGCTTCTCCGTTAATGTCCAGCCACTTTTGTTATTATTAACAAAGTAAAGTAAAGTGAAGTTTTTTATAAAGTATGTATTTCACTCCTTCACTTCAGCATGACATTTTCTTCTCATTTCTTCACTCAACTCAATCAACATAATAATATACAAGTTAAACATGTTAAACATTCCTTAGTATTAATGGCAACTTTCTCTTTACAAGATAATCAATTCATCCAAATCATCTTTCTTCTTTTGTAAAAACAGGATTTCCAAAAAAGTTGAATCCTCAAAATATTTGGTGAGTGTCACAACAATTGCTCTTATACGAAGCCTATTTTAATTAATGTTTAAATGGCTCACTCAGTAATGTACATTCATATACCAAATTTTAAGCTTAACTACTATATTTAAAGTAGTATTAACAATTGCAACAAATTCTTATCAATAGAAAGCAAATTTACTGCACAATGCAAATAAAATCTAGCCTTTACAAACACATCAAATGTAGGTTTATAGATTTTTCTTTGCAAGAATGAAATGGATGATTAACTTTTCAAATCCATTCATTATCACAACTGTTTTCCTTTTAGTTGTTAAAGAACACAATAGAGAGAGTGATGTAGGTCATAAGATAAAGTGCTCCAATATTTTTTATTGGAAACTTTCAATAACCAAAAATTTAATTCAACAATCAGGAGTAATTCCAAACATTTCTTACAATTATGTTTTAAATTATTTATTTTATCTTGCAGCTCACCACAAAACAACAAACCCATCACAAAACTTGCTCACAAAAATCACTCTTATTTCAAATTTTCACTTAAATTGGGTTGCATATAAAACACATTTTTTTCTTTTTTATATTATCTCTTGCAAAATGCCAAGAAAAGCCAAAAAGGGCATTACCGGCACCAGTCGTCGTAATCAAATGCGGGATGCAGCTCGCCGCCGTCGTGAGAATAACCAACAGCCTCATCCTGCTGATTTGCCACCTGATAATATGGTACAGGAAGCAGTGAATGATCTTCACCAGTTGCAGCAAGAATACCCTCAGCAACCAGCCCCAGAATATCAACCACTCCCACTTCATTATCCACAAATGCAGGCATTATATGTGCCATGGCAACTACCTGCGATGCTTCCCCACTACGGACTTATAGCAGTTCCACAACCAATAAACAATGGCTTACAATATCCTGCAGCACTGGCCCCTCAACTTCAGGTACACAACTCAATAATTTGTGCTAATCTTTTCAAAATAAGATAACTCTATATTATACAGCTTTTTGTAATTAAAAAATATCAAAATTAAACCAGTTATTATATCAACCAAATTATCAATATTTTTCCATCTGCAGGTACCGCCGATGGTTATGCAGTTGCAACCACCCCTTCTGAATCGTAATCATGAAGGTCAAGCAGCAATACAAACGGCAGATGTGGAGATGCTTAATGTAAATCAAGCTCAAAATGAGAATGAGGTAAATTAAAATTCTTACCACAACCTAACTACAGTTAGGCAATTCCATTTTCCATAACCAAAATGCCTCATGTAAATTGCCCTATTTTACACATGTATCATACGTTTTCATATGAATTTTTATCAATTTACATAATCACACAGCAATGACGTTTAAATTTCCAATAACTAATTACTTCATGTAACTAATTTCATTTAATTTTCATTATCAACAGATACGGCCAATGCAGATGCAACCCGAAACACATATTGAAAATGAATATAATGAAATTGAAAGGCCGGCACAACCTGATGAAATCAACGTGGAACAACACATTCCCATTCCACATGATAATCAGGTAAAACAGACTACCATCACAATTGGCTTAGAATACACCAGTCATTCTCTATAGCACCATGTCAGGAAATTATTTTGCTCTCTAAATAGACATATCTTCACAAGTTTCAGTTTTATGCATTTCAAAACACATGACTGAATTATATTAACTAAGATTACATTGAATTTCTAGCCTGCGCGCAGACTCCACTTTCTAGAATAGTAGAGTCTGCGCATCTAACTTGCAAAAGCTTGTTCTGCTGAGTCAGCAACTCGTTTCCATGTTGAACCGCAAGTATGATGTAATGAGCCGTCATGCGGCAAAACATGGCAAACGCTATATGCGCTGAATGCGTTGCTGTTGTCGTTGTATAAGACGCGATGCTTCGAGTGGAATAATGTGCAATTTCGTAATTTCAATCGTGGTTCTTGGTTCAAATACAAAAATACTGTGTTCTGAAGTTGATTGCGATGGCTTGTGTTCTTTGTTTCGCCGAGCTGAGCAGTTCGAAGTCTTGGGATTTCAATCTCATCAATGGAAAGGGTGGATTTGATGTTATAAACGCTATTAAACAGTTAGACGTCATTGTAAATATTAGGCCTACTGACAAATACATTTGCAGAGACTGTCTTAGACTTCTCAAACGGGTTCACTCTTGGCGCAGTAAGGTAAAAGATTTGGAGGTCGATATCGAACAGAAGCACAGATCAGAAGCTGCGAAGCGTGGAATTTCCATCAAAACAAAGTCCTCAAAAAGGGCTTTGGTTTTCGAACCAGAAGAAGAAGAAGGACCAGCAGTAGCAGAGGGATGTCCTCAAGATTATCTCGGATTTCACGTTCTCGACTCACTTGCAGAATCACCTTTGTCAGGAAAAGGGGGTACAGAATTTGTTATTCCTGGCTCATCTTTCCTTGCAACTACCCCGGCAAAATCATTTATTGTTGTCAAAGGGTCTTCTTGTTCAGTGCCTAAAAAGGGATACCCCTCAGCTGCAAGTACCCCTGCACCACAAGTTCGTGAAAAAGAGCCTGTGCAATCAACAAGCAGCAATGTAAAGCCTGAAGCGTTGGTTGATGAGAAGTCGAAGACCAAGGTATTTATAAAGGTTTCCTGGAGCTCTGTAACAAAAGAGAAACAACTACCTGTTGATCTTGCATCTATTGGTTCCATGCTTTTGAGAGGAACCTACCGACAGGTAGCATCTGCCGTTTGGAGGAATAAGGATTTACGAGGTAAGGATTTACCAAGGATTTACGGAATAAGGATTTACCATTTTCTAAAAGGTTTTCCTTGAACATTGCTCAAACCCCTAAAACAAAGAACCAAATCATATCTTTATAAATTTATATTTGTAACTGGGGAAAGAAATTGAAGGATTTTAAGACACTAAACTTGTGACACTTTGCACACCCACACAGGAGAACTCTACGCAGTCTGATGAGGTGAGAAGTGAGTGAAGAACACCAAGAAACCATTTGATTTTCACTCGAAAACCAAAAACAACCCAAAATATTAAATGTCAGAAACTGAAAAATATGAATTTAAACCGAGACCATGCTAAAAACAGTCTATCTTCTGTCTGAAAACCAAAAACCAGTTTCTAAATTTCTGAAAACTGCATGGAAGTGTTCATATTTAGATATATATATATATATATAACTACCATATAATATTATGTTTACCATAATTATCCTTATTAAAATTCATGTATCATGCAATCAATGTGAATGAATGAAATGAACATAACAAGCAAGATATATACTTATAGCAGCCTTAAAAGTCTAAATTAGCTGTTCAGAAAAATCAGAATTTGTGCAACTTACCACTGAGCGATACAATGTGCTTCGTCAAATGCAACACAAACACAGTCGTTTTGAAAGGTATTTGAAGCAAGAAACTTTCGCCAGCGACCTGTATTCAACATTGATTCAGGGATGTATAAATATGGGTGTAAGCACCACCTTCTTCTATTTCTTTGAAGACGTCCTCTGTTTGTTCACCATAAATAGCAACAGCACATATCCCAAGTTTTTTAAGCTTTGATACCTGATCAATCATTAGTGACTGAAGAGGAGAGATGATGAGAACAGAGCTCGTGAACTGACACTTGTCCAGCAAGTGATCTGCAATCAACGGAATTGCCTGAAATATGAGGGACTTTCCATAGCCAGTAGGAGCACTAAAGTAAAGGTGTTTGCCATGAAAAAATTGACGAAGCGATTTCACTTGATCCTCAAACAACTTCTCGACACCCAACATCAGTTTGGCAAACATTAAACCGTCTGAAAAACGATCTTCATTCCAAACAATTTTCTTCGCAGCTTGAAAGGAAGTCATCGCCATGTTGAATTTCACGAACTGGTTGCTCGAAGATACCGCGCGATAATGTTATCAACCTTGCGACGCGAAGCGCCTATAGAAACAATATATTTTTTCTGATATCCAATCAAATCGTCTGCCAAAAAATTGGCAGACGATTTGATTGGTCTTTAAACAAAAGAAATACAAAAGCATTTTCAAAAGTCTACAAACGAATTCGAGGCCAGAACAAGCTTTTGCTCCTTGTTGCGTAGACCTTATTTTCTTAATATCAGGATCTGCGCGTAGGCTATGAATTTCAGGATCCACAAGTATTGCCTGCTGCCATGCAATTGCAAGCCAACGTTCAAAATGACAATGAAGAGAATGAAATAGCGGTACAACCACAAGAAGTTGAAATGCAACACGAAATCCCACCACAACACCAAGATGATGTCCCTCAACCCATCGAACAACAAGCAAGGGAAGTAAATCAACCTATTGTTGAAATTCCTCAATTCTCCCCAATGCCTCATCATCTTGGGAAAATGACGAGGACATGTATTCACTGTGAAGCAAAATACTTCCGAGAGGAACTCAACTCAAGAAGGCAATACAACAAATGTTGCTTGGGAGGATTAATAACTCTCGATCCCATTCAACCACCCCCGGCAAATGTGATGCATTTATACACTGGAACTACTGATGAATCTAAATATTTTCTCAAAAATTTCCGTAGATACAATTCACTAATGGCGATGGCATCCTGGACAGCTAATGTTGTAAGACACGCTAATGCAGGACCACCAGTCATCACCATACATGGAAGTGCATACCATATGACAGGTAAATATAATGTCCGTCTCTTATCTCTTATATGATGCTACATTTTCATATAATAGCTTCACATGATGAAACGGATGTTGACAGAACACTCAATTCATTTCCGACCCAACATGCAATGGATAAGCTCTCTATGCTTGCCTGAATATGAAGAGTTGTCCAATCGAAAATCAAGGCGCTTTATGATGCTTTCATAACAAAGCATTTGCTGCATTGAAAATTACATTTGATATAACGAAGTACAATTTGTAATGTTTCCTTGCATTCAACAGGGGTAACTGAAACTGACAGGTCCAGAAAATATGCAGAATTATATATTATGGACACCCAACAGGCACTGCAAGAACGTCAGAACACAGCCAGAGAACAAAACTTGGACTTAGACATGGTGGCGCTGCTGCAAAACGAATTAATGGCAGTAAATCGGTTTGCTCAACATTTTAAAACAATGGGAGAAGTACTGGAAGAGCAAAGGCAGCAAGCCATTGCCAATGACCAGCCTATTCCCACGTTCAAGATGATTATTACCGGTCGCCCAGAACAAGATCGAAGATATGACAATCCTACTGCCAGAGAAATTGCAGCAGTCTACACTACACGCAATGGCGGTGCTCCTAATCCCGAGAATAGAGAGCTTCAAGTTCGAACAAGGCGTGGTAATCTTATGAAGATTAATGCCTTAGCTCCTGTTGCGGATCCTCTAACCTATCCATTGTTGTTCTTTCAGGGTGATCGTGGATACAGCTTGGACCTTCAACGTCTACCTACACGTGAAGGACAAGGCCAGCAAAATGCTGATCGTAACCACCGTATTAGACTCACAATCGCCGAATATTATTCGTACCGAATACAAGTCAGAAATCAACTGTCTACCATCCACAGGGCAACACTTCTCTTTCAACAATATTTAGTGGACGCATACACCAAAATAGAAGGAAACAAGCTCAACTGGATTTTGCACAATCAACGGCAATTACGTGCTGACAGTTATCGAGGCCTAATGGATCACCTGAACAGAAGGGCTGAAATCGAAAATCAAATGGCCAGGGCAAACAATCCCAACGAACCCCTTCATATTGATGTCGGTCGTGTTGTGATACTTCCCTCATCTTTTTCAGGCAGTCAACGAAATATGTACCAGAACTTTCAAGATGCAATGACTATCGTCAGAAAGTATGGCAAGCCTGACATCTTCCTAACCATGACGGCCAATCCCAGATGGAAGGAGATTTCAGAGAACATTCTACCACACCAGAAGGCAAATGACCGGCCTGACATCGTCACACGAGTATTTCAACTCAAACTACAAGAACTACTGGAAGATATCCTTCACAAGCACATTCTGGGACACACTATTGCACATGTATATGTCATCGAATTTCAGAAGAGAGGACTACCACACGCTCACATGATTCTGTTCCTGTCTGAGGCTGATAGACCGCGAACACCCGAAGAGGTAACATCTACAACAATAATTTATATATAGAGTACGATATATAATCATCAGTTGTATTGCTTAGTAAAAACACAATGCATTTTGATGTGTAGAACTTACATGTGATATTTTTCCTCGAAACCTACAGGTAGATCGACTCATATCAGCTGAAATTCCGGACCCACAGGATGCAAGATATCACAAGTTAGTGCTGAAGCACATGACACATGGACCATGCGGTGATATAAACCCCGGATGTGTTTGCATGGAGAATAACAAATGCAAGAAACGATTTCCGAAAGATCGCACTGCCGAAACACAACTTAATGCGAATGGTTATCCACTCTACAGACGACGCTGTCGTCACCCAGTCAATCTAGAAGATCGACTTCTAGATGATACATGGGTTGTGCCACATAATCGCTATCTTCTACTCAAGTATCAGTGTCACATTAATCTCGAAATATGTAGCACTGTGAAGTCCGTGAAATATATTTTCAAATATATTCATAAAGGACAAGATATGGCACACGTGGAAATTCTGGAAGGACAGCAGCAACAAGTACCTCAAGATATTGAGCACGATGAAGTACGCCAATACATCAACGCTCGGTATATTGGACCACACGAAGCTGTTCACAGAATATTCCAATTTTCCATGCACGAGAAAAGTCACACTATAAAACGTCTGCATGTTCATTTACCTGATCAGCAGACCGTATACTTTCAGGATAATGGAAGGGTCGAACAATTACAAAACATCAATGAAAAAACCACACTGACGTCTTGGTTTGAATTGAATGCACAAGACCCGGCTGCACGCCAATATCTCTATCACGAGATTCCTGAACACTATGTTTTCAACGAGCGCACCAAAACATGGAAAGCAAGACAGCGGAGAACACTGCCTGTCATAGGCAGAATATATCAAGTTCACCCACGACCATGTGAGCAAAGGTTCGCACTGAGACTATTGCTTCTCCATAAACGAGGTGCCACGTCGTTTGAAGATCTTCGTATGATAGAAGGAAACCTATGCAATTCCTTCAAAGACGCTGCTTTAGCTCTAGGTCTGTTGGAAGATGATGCTGAAATCATACGCTGTTTGGAGGAGGCAGTCATTTTCAACATGCCAGTACAACTGAGACAGTTGTTTGCAACATTACTCTTTTTCAAACACCTTCTGATATCGCAGCACTCTTCAACATGTTCAAAGAAGCATTAAGTGAAGACTTTGTACGACGTGATCAAGTCAATCATCCAGATATGGCCATAGCTTTTGAAGACCGACACATGTATCAATGTCTACACGACATTGACGAAAATTTGAAAGTACATGGTCAATCGATCACTAATTATGCTGACCTTCCTCAACTTCCAGCCGACTATGTCATTCCTGAACGAGGTACTAATGTGTTATTTTCAAATATGTACTGTAGTAAGAATAATAATGTATCCTAACATCGTGCAGACAAGGGCATTTACGTATTTTTGCACAATGATTTTCCTAGCTTTCTTTCCAATGTTATTGCAAAATATTTCACTTTTTATTACAGAGGAACATGACATCGATGTTGGCAATGCCAGAGAGGAAGGAGAACGAATGCTGGCCGCATTGAACCCTGAACAGCGAGCCATATACACGGGAATCACTGATGCTATCAACGCGCAATCCGAACAGAACTGTCACTTTGTTGACGGCCGGCTGGAACCGGAAAACTTTCCTTTACAACACGTTGGTTCACAATCTGCAAGCCAATGGACATAAAGTTCAGTGCATGGCGTGGTCAGGAATTGCTGCAACACTGCTCATAAATGGTAGAACTTCACACTCTACCTTTCAAATTCCTATACCACTTCAAGCTGAATCAACGTGCAATGTCAAGAGACAGAGCAGGAGAGCACAGGTATTGCGTGAAACTACCCTATTCATATGGGATGAAGCTTCCATGATTCCCGCACTTGCATTACAAGCAGTCGACCGACTGCTTCGAGACATTACACATGTCGACAGACCATTTGGTGGCAAGTTCATGCTACTTGGTGGTGATTTCAGACAAGTTCTACCTGTCGTCACGAAAGCAGGAAGGGAAAGAATTGTAGCAGAGACTCTAAAATCACACCAGATCATTGATCTATGGACAAAGTTTCAGCAGCATCGTTTACACACCAACATGAGAGCCGTTCAAGATGATTCATACCGTGAATTCTCAGAATGGCTTCTCAGACTTGGCAACAAGCAAGAAGCACACGATGCACTGGACAACGTCATTCTGCCACAACAGATATGCACTTCGTCTAAAGAAGACATGCTGAACTTCATTTTTCCCAGGCCGAACACACCAGATTCACACCTAATGATGGATCCTGTAACAATGTCTGAACGCTGTTGCCTGACTCCGAAGAATGACTTATCACATCAAGTGAACGACTTAATTCTGGACAGACTTCAAACAGCCGAAAGAACTTATTACAGCACAGACAGTGTTGTCACAGACGATCCAGATGAGGAAGAGGCCTACCCCATTGAATTTCTCAACCAACTCACTCCGAATGGAATGCCGTTGCACAGACTTAAACTCAAGGTAGGAAGAGTACAATATTTCATCCTATTAACATTAAATTATTATGTGCAAAGGTAGTGCACCATAAAAAAGCCGTCATTAATCACAAAAATATTCATTGCATTAGGTTGGTGCAACGATCATTCTTCTGCGGAATCTCAATCCAAAGAAAGGTCTTTGCAACGGAACAAGACTCATAGTTCGGCATCTCCGACGTCACGTGATTACGGCAGAGATCATTACGAAGGAGCACAGAGGACAACGGGTCATGATTCCCAAGATCACAGTCTCCACTCAGGACACGGAAATGCCGTTCAAAATGAAACGCCGACAGTTTCCAGTCAGACTTGCATACTGCTTGACAATCAACAAGGCACAGGGGCAATCCCTGAGGTATGTTGGTTTGTACTTACCTGAGCCCGTGTTCACACATGGTCAGTTATATGTGGCCATGTCAAGAGCAACATCATTTAACGGGCTAAAAGTATTCCTCCCAGAGGAAACACACAGGAAAACAAAGAACATTGTTTTCCAAGAAGTCCTGTAAAGGCTTCATCCTAGAGCGACCATCTGCACAGTTGCTCTACAGAGGGCTGCCTACCAAAACGCACATACACACATTCAAGGGTACGGGTATTGTGTGTCAACGCAGATCACGTCGCACATAAGTGTGATGTACAGCCGTTACTGGCACCTTTCTAGAATGCATTCATTCTAGATAACACTGATCTGCGAGACCAACTGGACATTACACCCTCCAATGTCCAGGGGTGACTGCACACACACACAGCAGTCCTGCAGCCAGCCTGATGAATCCTGCGTGCGCCCGATTATTAAGAGTTATGCGTTGCCATTTTCTCCGATATTGCCTATGGGAAAGTGGATTTCCTTACTCTGTGAAAACTGCAAGTTGTCCTTAAGGATAGTTACTTTTTGCAAAACATCGCACTATCAATAACATCCCCCCTCTTTTTAATACATGAACACTTGATCTAAAATCTATAGAGGCCCCTTTGTGTTTACTGTTATATATTTCCAAATTTCAATTGCACTTTTCACCAACAAGGAAAACTCGAACAAAGGTTACTCCTTGACGCTGGTGTTCGAGCTTTTAACTAATGTAACCGGCAATCTTATTCTTTTTTTTTGCTATGTACAAACGTAATCCTCAAAACAAACGAACGCCGTTATTGAAAGAATACATTCACGCCGTGGCAGAGATATATGCTTGCTGAGAGTGAAGTGCTATTGAAGAATCCAAATTGAGGTACTGTCATTTTGCTAAAGACGTCGCTTAACCAATCAATTTTGCAACCTGAACTACGGATTGTATGTATCAATTTTTATGGATATTGACCATTCACCAATTTTAATAGTAGACTATATCATGACTCAACCTTTCGCATTCGTACTTCGCATACAATACAAATATCTATCCACGTCCTTTCAAAACATGTTTTTGTACTGTATTGTATATCTTTCAGATCTTCCGCAATAATAATAAGGTTTTTAAATTAGCGATTTACGTTTTCAATAGAAGATTGCCAGCAGATAAATCGTTAGAGTTTCAATATTCATATATTTGTGTATTTGTCCCATATAAATCTCCATTCAATAACATCATAACAAAATTTATCGACTTCGTTTTTAATTAGATGCATTTCTGCTAAGATCATTGAAACGAGGCGAGACTTCTGTCTCCCATTTCAAACGCCTTTGTGCTGTCTATGTATGATTTTCATCTATATTATGTCTCATCATCGCAAGAAATGAACAAACAAAACAACTACAAAACAAAACAAAACAACAAAAAAAAAAAACAAAAAAAAAAAACATATATATATATTATATATATATATATATGTTTCTATTGTTGCCTGTCGGGTCAAAGTTTCTGCCTGCCAACAAATGGCATCGAGTCGGATTTAGTTGCTGAACTCAATGAAATTATACCTCATAAAGCCTTCCTGGCTCAAAGGAAACAACTACCTTGATCTTCACCAAAGGTAAGTCAGGTTAATTTTCATTTTGGACAATCAAACAATGGATATTTAGATATAAGGGAATTTGATACTGAAATGAGAGAAAATGAAGCTCAGGTAGAGGAGATACCCCTATTGACTTAAGGGAGACAACTAGGCTGCTGTGAATGAGGAGAGGACATTTTTATCCCTTTCCATTTGATATGTTGAGTGGAAATTGCTTAGCTTAGGCCATTTCTACTTTACTCACGGTTTACATATAGTAGTTTGTTAGGCCAGAATTCTGGAAATTCTCCAATGAAATGTGCATTGCTATATCGAAATCTTCCTGGGGCTTTTGTTTTCGTGAATATAGTTCCTAACCAATTTATTGACTTTGTGGCTTCCTTCTTTGTTTTACGAGCAAAGCTCATTGATATCCCAACATGAACCTGCTTTCATTTCTGTTTATCCAAGATGTTTAATTGTTGTAATGTGTACATGAAGGAAACCAGTGAAAGTCAAGTTCAAGCCCTGGGAAAATTCCACACTTTATTTACTTACCACCTTCCTCATTGCACGTGCATTGCATAACTGTTTTGTCGAATACACTCATTAATGCTCTTTTCCTATTTTTGTACAGATTCATTTAGTCAAAGGCAATGGAAAATTAAATCAATGGTTCAAAATGTTCTCTTCAAATTATTTCCCAAGTCAGGTATAATATTCAAGGTATGATGCTCTCTGTTCCATATGAACAATTAATGCACCTTGCTTGAAAAGCAGACTGAATAAATAAATGCTAAATAATATTTCTACATTGACTACCACTAAATGTTTTCTTAACGAATCACTTACAGTATTCTAAACCTGTAGGTACTTAATTCTTCCTCATTGTCACTTAATGATGTTCCTTATCAGGTAGATGTGTTGTCGTAAGCTCAGTGTGCCAGGCATAGACGGCAATGATTTCACAACCATTAGAGCACAACCTTTTCAAATTTAGTGGGAAGCATACATTGTATCAATCACTGATAGAATCCTCCATTACATTGGACAAAACAAGCTAACATAGCTCTTACCACACAAGCAAACATTATTAATGCATTTTAATAATCTATATGTGCATATCCTTATGTTCTATATGATTGAAACTAATGTAAAACCAATCCCAGCCGTAGAAATCGTTGTACTTCATTTAATTTAATAAAGCTTTTTCATGGCAATTGCATTAAATGATCTGTTTTGTCTGTAATGTCATACTGTAATGTTATGTCATGCTGATCAATATTAATTTCTTTATTTCTTTTCATAATGATATACATTAAATCAACATCAAAGGAAAATTAAACTCCACAGATTCTCCAAATCCAAATCCAATTATTTTTTAGCCTTGATAGTAATAAACCAACATATTAAATAGAATATAATTTGTCTCTTTCACTTTGTAGATCTACTGATGTACATCATTGTACCAATGCAAGTATTGGAGGCTACATACTTATTGCTTTATCAAAAATCAATGCACCAGTGTCATCAGTGTAAGTCAAAAATTAAAATTCTGGACATTCATCATCAATGGTCCTTTACTGTTTATACCTATCCTATATTAGGTTGACAAAAGACCACATCCAAGTGTCAATCCATGCACTCAACTAATAGCAGGCTAATTGTTGTCGTCCCTAAAACAAAACAAACTTTTATCTTGCATCTTATCTACTGTACCATCAGTACGAGGCTTAGATGATGAAAACGAGGCTGACCGCTAAAACTAATTTCCATGCATGTTAAACACTACAATCGTGACAATAGATAGACAGGGCGGCGAGGGCGAGCCAAACCACTGTACGTGGGGTGGGAAAGGGCATGAGCGTTAGCGAATGCAGCGCACGAAGTGCGCCAACCACATTAAACTTTTTGTACTTGACGGGCTCCGGGGAGGGAGCGAAGCGACCGAACCCGGCCCATGTATGTATGTATGTATGTATGTATGTATGTAGGTATGTATGTATGTATGTATGTATGTATGGGCATGAGCGGGAGCGAATGCAGCGCGCGAAGCGCGCCAACCACATTAAACTTTTTGTACTTGACGGGCTCTGGGAAGCGAGCGTAGCGAGTGCCCCCGGCTAGTCTCTATTATATAATCTACGTCGACACGTGACCCGCCGACTGTGAACAATGACCTATTGTTTGTTGAACAATCGACGTTCGAAAAAACAATGGGATCAAAGGGATTTCGTTGTAAACACAAAGGCTTTTTTTCTGTTGGTCAATAAGGGTGCAAATTGGTATCAAAATGATCGCTGCATCGCGCTGATGAAAGTAAAGTATGTGGCTAATTTCTACTCCAATCGGTTCGGGAGTTATGGCCCATTTTGTGTTCCGACTTTCTAGAAAGTTCCGAGGAGGGAGTTAATGAGATGCAAAGCGAGCAAGGAGAAGCACATGCTTTTTTAGTTGAACGAGCGGCAAGTTT
>RQOL01000806.1:0-36087 GCA_013076295.1 Sanderia malayensis | reverse complement strand
GCCAACCACATTAAACTTTATGCTTGGGGCTCCGGGAGGGAGCGTAGCGAACGGGCCTCCGGCTAGTCTCTATTATATAATCTACGTCGACACGTGACCCCAACCCGCCAAACAATGCTCCATTGTCTCTTGAACAATCGACGTTCGAACAAACAATGTATCAAAGGAATTTCGTTGTATCATTAAAGGCTTTTGGGCTGCAATAAGGGTGCAAATCGGTATAGAAATGATCGCTGCATTGTGCTGATGACAGTGTACTATTGGCTAATTTCTACCCAGCGGTTCCGAGTTTATGGCCCATTTTGTGTTCGACTTTCTAGAAAGTTCGCCGACCGAGTTAATGAGATGCAAACCGAGCAGGGAGAAGCAGGTGTTTTCGTAGTTAAACGGGCGGCAAGTTGCTCGGGTTTAAGCGTGAATACGTGCCGGAAATCAATTGTAAAGACGTGTCAATTGTTCTCAGGACCTGTGGAGACAATGTGTGGACAATTATTTCGAGGTATTTCCTTTATTCAATTGTTTTTGGCTTTAAATAGCACGAGTTTTGTTTTGTTTAACCTCACGTTTTTCTTTCGGCTCGAGGGCCTAACCAAAACACGAAGACAATTTTGATTTTCTCGGGTCGTTCTGGGCCGATTTTCTCCATTTAAACTTTCGAAAACTGCTTATTTACGCAAGGACTAAAGTTATATGGCTTTGTTTTTTTTGTTTTGTTGATTTTCCTCTGTTTTTGGACACTTTTAGCCGAGTTTGGATTTTGCTGAAAAACACGAAATTTTCAAGCAACACGCGTGTGTTTTGCATTTGCGAAAATTAATTTTTAACCTCCCAAAACTTTGTTTTTTTCACCCAAATACTTTCGATAAATGTTCGCCAAGCTATTAGCTTCATGTTGGTGTAATTTGAGTTCAAATGGACAAATTTTTACCAAGTTAGGAGAATTTTTGTGTTTTTAAAGTTGGCTGATGAATTCATTTTTCACTTTCAGAAGAAACGGCTTTCAGGGGGGCGGCACCGTGGTCACATGCCAGGGGGTTGTATTGTGGGGTATGTATTGTAGGGTATGTATTGTAGGGTATGTATTGTAGGGTATGTATTGTAGGGTATGTATTGTAGGGTATGTATTATAGGGTATGTATTGTAGGGTATGTTATGTAGGGTATGTATTGTAGGGTATGTATTGTAGGGTATGTATTGTAGGGTATGTATTGTAGGGTATGTATTGTAGGGTATGTATTGTAGGGTATGTATGTATGTATGTATGTATGTATGTAGGGTATGTAGGGTATGTATGTATATTATGTATGTAGGGTATGTATGTAGGGTATGTATGTATTTATGTATAGTATTTATATATAGTATATAGGGTATGTATTGATGTAGATATTTATGTATAGTATCTATAGTAAGTATGTATGTATTGTAATGTTATGTAATGCTTCTAACTTTTGTAATTTTTCAAAAAAGATCACTGCAAAACAGACACTGTCCTTCTTTATGAACAAATGATCTTCAATTAACAAAAATGAACTCACCTCACTATAATAATGTTCACAAGGAATGACCGCAAACATTCACTTTATGTCTGGGCACCTGAAAAACAAGAAGAAATCATGTAATATACTTTATAGCATGTTGGCTCATCTCAGTTCTTTGCATGTGGCCTGAAGTCTATAAATGTAAGTAATTTATTGTAACTGCAAATACATTAATTACCTCCACCTCATTTATTCACTCCAGTCAAACAACGTACTTACCTTCTTACCTTGGTCATCCTTCCATGGCCTACTCTTATTATTGGTATTTTTACCAACAGCAATATTTCTGAACATATAACAGCTCACGAAAAATCAATGTACTTCATTCTCCATGTGTCCGTGGTGGAATACTACCTATGTTTTTGCTGTTGTTGTGCTCAACAACCTCTGTCCAATACATCATCACCATCAAAATCCCCACAACGCCATGGTGAGAATGATCTATTTCTAGATATCATGCATAATAAAGTCCACCAAATTATTTCTTATACTTAGAGATTACAAAACGACACTTCTCCCCATCATCAACAAACAAACAACGTCGTTTTCTCTTCGGTGCCAAGTACATGCTGTTCCTGTTATTGTTTTCAACTGCCTCACTGTCGAATGGATCATCATTAGAATAATAATAACAACAACGAGGCACGCCGCCGAATAGAGGCCACAAACTTTCAAATTGGCGCGAATTTAAAATAGCAATTGCGTCTTTACTTTCTTGCTATACCAAATGTAAAATTTGTTGTTAGAAATTGGCAGATATTATAATTATATTACAATTTTTTGTATATATCGACAAAAGCATTGTTAGAAAGATTGTTTTATTTTATTGGTAAGTTGAATGTTGAAATTTACCTTTCCTAAACAATCCTTATTTACACCGACAGCGTCTTCTTAAAGCAACCGTTGTCTTTCATTGCATCGCAATGCACTGTCTTTTTAAGCGTTTCTGTCATGTGGTTTTTTAGCGTTTCTGTCATCTGGCTTCTCCGTTAATGTCCAGCCACTTTTGTTATTATTAACAAAGTAAAGTAAAGTGAAGTTTTTTATAAAGTATGTATTTCACTCCTTCACTTCAGCATGACATTTTCTTCTCATTTCTTCACTCAACTCAATCAACATAATAATATACAAGTTAAACATGTTAAACATTCCTTAGTATTAATGGCAACTTTCTCTTTACAAGATAATCATTCATCCAAATCATCTTTCTTCTTTTGTAAAAACAGGATTTCCAAAAAAAGTTGAATCCTCAAAATATTTGGTGAGTGTCACAACAATTGCTCTTATACGAAGCCTATTTTAATTAATGTTTAAATGGCTCACTCAGTAATGTACATTCATATACAATTTTAAGCTTAACTACTATATTTAAAGTAGTATTAACAATTGCAACAAATTCTTATCAATAGAAAGCAAATTTACTGCACAATGCAAATAAAATCTAGCCTTTACAAACACATCAAATGTAGGTTTATAGATTTTTCTTTGCAAGAATGAAATGGATGATTAACTTTTCAATCCATTCATTATCACAACTGTTTTCCTTTTAGTTGTTAAAGAACACAATAGAGAGAGTGATGTAGGTCATAAGATAAAGTGCTGCAATATTTTTTATTGGAAACTTTCAATAACCAAAAATTTAATTCAACAATCAGGAGTAATTCCAAACATTTCTTACAATTATGTTTTAAATTATTTATTTTATCTTGCAGCTCACCACAAAACAACAAACCCATCACAAAACTTGCTCACAAAAATCACTCTTATTTCAAATTTTCACTTAAATTGGGTTGCATATAAAACACATTTTTTTCTTTTTTTTATATTATCTCTTGCAAATGCCAAGAAAAGCCAAAAAGGGCATTACCGGCACCAGTCGTCGTAATCAAATGCGGGATGCAGCTCGCCGCCGTCGTGAGAATAACCAACAGCCTCATCCTGCTGATTTGCCACCTGATAATATGGTACAGGAAGCAGTGAATGATCTTCACCAGTTGCAGCAAGAATACCCTCAGCAACCAGCCCCAGAATATCAACCACTCCCACTTCATTATCCACAAATGCAGGCATTATATGTGCCATGGCAACTACCTGCGATGCTTCCCCACTACGGACTTATAGCAGTTCCACAACCAATAAACAATGGCTTACAATATCCTGCAGCACTGGCCCCTCAACTTCAGGTACACAACTCAATAATTTGTGCTAATCTTTTCAAAATAAGATAACTCTATATTATACAGCTTTTTGTAATTAAAAAATATCAAAATTAAACCAGTTATTATATCAACCAAATTATCAATATTTTTCCATCTGCAGGTACCGCCGATGGTTATGCAGTTGCAACCACCCCTTCTGAATCGTAATCATGAAGGTCAAGCAGCAATACAAACGGCAGATGTGGAGATGCTTAATGTAAATCAAGCTCAAAATGAGAATGAGGTAAATTAAAATTCTTACCACAACCTAACTACAGTTAGGCAATTCCATTTTCCATAACCAAAATGCCTCATGTAAATTGCCCTATTTTACACATGTATCATACGTTTTCATATGAATTTTTATCAATTTACATAATCACACAGCAATGACGTTTAAATTTCCAATAACTAATTACTTCATGTAACTAATTTCATTTAATTTTCATTATCAACAGATACGGCCAATGCAGATGCAACCCGAAACACATATTGAAATGAATATAATGAAATTGAAAGGCCGGCACAACCTGATGAAATCAACGTGGAACAACACATTCCCATTCCACATGATAATCAGGTAAAACAGACTACCATCACAATTGGCTTAGAATACACCAGTCATTCTCTATAGCACCATGTCAGGAAATTATTTTGCTCTCTAAATAGACATATCTTCACAAGTTTCAGTTTTATGCATTTCAAAACACATGACTGAATTATATTAACTAAGATTACATTGAATTTCTAGCCTGCGCGCAGACTCCACTTTCTAGAATAGTAGAGTCTGCGCATTAACTTGCAAAAGCTTGTTCTGCTGAGTCAGCAACTCGTTTCCATGTTGAACCGCAAGTATGATGTAATGAGCCGTCATGCGGCAAAACATGGCAAACGCTATATGCGCTGAATGCGTTGCTGTTGTCGTTGTATAAGACGCGATGCTTCGAGTGGAATAATGTGCAATTTCGTAATTTCAATCGTGGTTCTTGGTTCAAATACAAAAATACTGTGTTCTGAAGTTGATTGCGATGGCTTGTGTTCTTGTTTCGCCGAGCTGAGCAGTTCGAAGTCTTGGGATTTCAATCTCATCAATGGAAAGGGTGGATTTGATGTTATAAACGCTATTAAACAGTTAGACGTCATTGTAAATATTAGGCCTACTGACAAATACATTTGCAGAGACTGTCTTAGACTTCTCAAACGGGTTCACTCTTGGCGCAGTAAGGTAAAAGATTTGGAGGTCGATATCGAACAGAAGCACAGATCAGAAGCTGCGAAGCGTGGAATTTCCATCAAAACAAAGTCCTCAAAAAGGGCTTTGGTTTTCGAACCAGAAGAAGAGAAGGACCAGCAGTAGCAGAGGGATGTCCTCAAGATTATCTCGGATTTCACGTTCTCGACTCACTTGCAGAATCACCTTTGTCAGGAAAAGGGGGTACAGAATTTGTTATTCCTGGCTCATCTTTCCTTGCAACTACCCCGGCAAAATCATTTATTGTTGTCAAAGGGTCTTCTTGTTCAGTGCCTAAAAAGGGATACCCCTCAGCTGCAAGTACCCCTGCACCACAAGTTCGTGAAAAAGAGCCTGTGCAATCAACAAGCAGCAATGTAAAGCCTGAAGCGTTGGTTGATGAGAAGTCGAAGACCAAGGTATTTATAAAGGTTTCCTGGAGCTCTGTAACAAAAGAGAAACAACTACCTGTTGATCTTGCATCTATTGGTTCCATGCTTTTGAGAGGAACCTACCGACAGGTAGCATCTGCCGTTTGGAGGAATAAGGATTTACGAGGTAAGGATTTACCAAGGATTTACGGAATAAGGATTTACCATTTTCTAAAAGGTTTTCCTTGAACATTGCTCAAACCCCTAAAACAAAGAACCAAATCATATCTTTATAAATTTATATTTGTAACTGGGGAAAGAAATTGAAGGATTTTAAGACACTAAACTTGTGACACTTTGCACACCCACACAGGAGAACTCTACGCAGTCTGATGAGGTGAGAAGTGAGTGAAGAACACCAAGAAACCATTTGATTTTCACTCGAAACCAAAACAACCCAAAATATTAAATGTCAGAAACTGAAAAATATGAATTTAAACCGAGACCATGCTAAAAACAGTCTATCTTCTGTCTGAAAACCAAAAACCAGTTTCTAAATTTCTGAAAACTGCATGGAAGTGTTCATATTTAGATATATATATATATTATAACTACCATATAATATTATGTTTACCATAATTATCCTTATTAAAATTCATGTATCATGCAATCAATGTGAATGAATGAAATGAACATAACAAGCAAGATAATATACTTATAGCAGCCTTAAAAGTCTAAATTAGCTGTTCAGAAAAATCAGAATTTGTGCAACTTACCACTGAGCGATACAATGTGCTTCGTCAAATGCAACACAAACACAGTCGTTTTGAAAGGTATTTGAAGCAAGAAACTTTCGCCAGCGACCTGTATTCAACATTGATTCAGGGATGTATAAATATGGGTGTAAGCACCACCTTCTTCTATTTCTTTGAAGACGTCCTCTGTTTGTTCACCATAAATAGCAACAGCACATATCCCAAGTTTTTTAAGCTTTGATACCTGATCAATCATTAGTGACTGAAGAGGAGAGATGATGAGAACAGAGCTCGTGAACTGACACTTGTCCAGCAAGTGATCTGCAATCAACGGAATTGCCTGAAATATGAGGGACTTTCCATAGCCAGTAGGAGCACTAAAGTAAAGGTGTTTGCCATGAAAAAATTGACGAAGCGATTTCACTTGATCCTCAAACAACTTCTCGACACCCAACATCAGTTTGGCAAACATTAAACCGTCTGAAAAACGATCTTCATTCCAAACAATTTTCTTCGCAGCTTGAAAGGAAGTCATCGCCATGTTGAATTTCACGAACTGGTTGCTCGAAGATACCGCGCGATAATGTTATCAACCTTGCGACGCGAAGCGCCTATAGAAACAATATATTTTTTCTGATATCCAATCAAATCGTCTGCCAAAAAATTGGCAGACGATTTGATTGGTCTTTAAACAAAAGAAATACAAAAGCATTTTCAAAAGTCTACAAACGAATTCGAGGCCAGAACAAGCTTTTGCTCCTTGTTGCGTAGACCTTATATTTCTTAATATCAGGATCTGCGCGTAGGCTATGAATTTCAGGATCCACAAGTATTGCCTGCTGCCATGCAATTGCAAGCCAACGTTCAAAATGACAATGAAGAGAATGAAATAGCGGTACAACCACAAGAAGTTGAAATGCAACACGAAATCCCACCACAACACCAAGATGATGTCCCTCAACCCATCGAACAACAAGCAAGGGAAGTAAATCAACCTATTGTTGAAATTCCTCAATTCTCCCCAATGCCTCATCATCTTGGGAAAATGACGAGGACATGTATTCACTGTGAAGCAAAATACTTCCGAGAGGAACTCAACTCAAGAAGGCAATACAACAAATGTTGCTTGGGAGGATTAATAACTCTCGATCCCATTCAACCACCCCCGGCAAATGTGATGCATTTATACACTGGAACTACTGATGAATCTAAATATTTTCTCAAAAATTTCCGTAGATACAATTCACTAATGGCGATGGCATCCTGGACAGCTAATGTTGTAAGACACGCTAATGCAGGACCACCAGTCATCACCATACATGGAAGTGCATACCATATGACAGGTAAATATAATGTCCGTCTCTTATCTCTTATATGATGCTACATTTTCATATAATAGCTTCACATGATGAAACGGATGTTGACAGAACACTCAATTCATTTCCGACCCAACATGCAATGGATAAGCTCTCTATGCTTGCCTGAATATGAAGAGTTGTCCAATCGAAAATCAAGGCGCTTTATGATGCTTTCATAACAAAGCATTTGCTGCATTGAAAATTACATTTGATATAACGAAGTACAATTTGTAATGTTTCCTTGCATTCAACAGGGGTAACTGAAACTGACAGGTCCAGAAAATATGCAGAATTATATATTATGGACACCCAACAGGCACTGCAAGAACGTCAGAACACAGCCAGAGAACAAAACTTGGACTTAGACATGGTGGCGCTGCTGCAAAACGAATTAATGGCAGTAAATCGGTTTGCTCAACATTTTAAAACAATGGGAGAAGTACTGGAAGAGCAAAGGCAGCAAGCCATTGCCAATGACCAGCCTATTCCCACGTTCAAGATGATTATTACCGGTCGCCCAGAACAAGATCGAAGATATGACAATCCTACTGCCAGAGAAATTGCAGCAGTCTACACTACACGCAATGGCGGTGCTCCTAATCCCGAGAATAGAGAGCTTCAAGTTCGAACAAGGCGTGGTAATCTTATGAAGATTAATGCCTTAGCTCCTGTTGCGGATCCTCTAACCTATCCATTGTTGTTCTTTCAGGGTGATCGTGGATACAGCTTGGACCTTCAACGTCTACCTACACATGAAGGACAAGGCCAGCAAAATGCTGATCGTAACCACCGTATTAGACTCACAATCGCCGAATATTATTCGTACCGAATACAAGTCAGAAATCAACTGTCTACCATCCACAGGGCAACACTTCTCTTTCAACAATATTTAGTGGACGCATACACCAAAATAGAAGGAAACAAGCTCAACTGGATTTTGCACAATCAACGGCAATTACGTGCTGACAGTTATCGAGGCCTAATGGATCACCTGAACAGAAGGGCTGAAATCGAAAATCAAACGGCCAGGGCAAACAATCCCAACGAACCCCTTCATATTGATGTCGGTCGTGTTGTGATACTTCCCTCATCTTTTTCAGGCAGTCAACGAAATATGTACCAGAACTTTCAAGATGCAATGACTATCGTCAGAAAGTATGGCAAGCCTGACATCTTCCTAACCATGACGGCCAATCCCAGATGGAAGGAGATTTCAGAGAACATTCTACCACACCAGAAGGCAAATGACCGGCCTGACATCGTCACACGAGTATTTCAACTCAAACTACAAGAACTACTGGAAGATATCCTTCACAAGCACATTCTGGGACACACTATTGCACATGTATATGTCATCGAATTTCAGAAGAGAGGACTACCACACGCTCACATGATTCTGTTCCTGTCTGAGGCTGATAGACCGCGAACACCCGAAGAGGTAACATCTACAACAATAATTTATATATAGAGTACGATATATAATCATCAGTTGTATTGCTTAGTAAAAACACAATGCATTTTGATGTGTAGAACTTACATGTGATATTTTTCCTCGAAACCTACAGGTAGATCGACTCATATCAGCTGAAATTCCGGACCCACAGGATGCAAGATATCACAAGTTAGTGCTGAAGCACATGACACATGGACCATGCGGTGATATAAACCCCGGATGTGTTTGCATGGAGAATAACAAATGCAAGAACGATTTCCGAAAGATCGCACTGCCGAAACACAACTTAATGCGAATGGTTATCCACTCTACAGACGACGCTGTCGTCACCCAGTCAATCTAGAAGATCGACTTCTAGATGATACATGGGTTGTGCCACATAATCGCTATCTTCTACTCAAGTATCAGTGTCACATTAATCTCGAAATATGTAGCACTGTGAAGTCCGTGAAATATATTTTCAAATATATTCATAAAGGACAAGATATGGCACACGTGGAAATTCTGGAAGGACAGCAGCAACAAGTACCTCAAGATATTGAGCACGATGAAGTACGCCAATACATCAACGCTCGGTATATTGGACCACACGAAGCTGTTCACAGAATATTCCGATTTTCCATGCACGAGAAAAGTCACACTATAAAACGTCTGCATGTTCATTTACCTGATCAGCAGACCGTATACTTTCAGGATAATGGAAGGGTCGAACAATTACAAAACATCAATGAAAAAACCACACTGACGTCTTGGTTTGAATTGAATGCACAAGACCCGGCTGCACGCCAATATCTCTATCACGAGATTCCTGAACACTATGTTTTCAACGAGCGCACCAAAACATGGAAAGCAAGACAGCGGAGAACACTGCCTGTCATAGGCAGAATATATCAAGTTCACCCACGACCATGTGAGCAAAGGTTCGCACTGAGACTATTGCTTCTCCATAAACGAGGTGCCCATCGTTTGAAGATCTTCGTATGATAGAAGGAAACCTATGCAATTCCTTCAAAGACGCTGCTTTAGCTCTAGGTCTGTTGGAAGATGATGCTGAAATCATACGCTGTTTGGAGGAGGCAGTCATTTTCAACATGCCAGTACAACTGAGACAGTTGTTTGCAACATTACTTCTTTTTCAAACACCTTCTGATATCGCAGCACTCTTCAACATGTTCAAAGAAGCATTAAGTGAAGACTTTGTACGACGTGATCAAGTCAATCATCCAGATATGGCCATAGCTTTTGAAGACCGACACATGTATCAATGTCTACACGACATTGACGAAAATTTGAAAGTACATGGTCAATCGATCACTAATTATGCTGACCTTCCTCAACTTCCAGCCGACTATGTCATTCCTGAACGAGGTACTAATGTGTTATTTTCAAATATGTACTGTATTAGTAAGAATATAATAATGTATCCTAACATCGTGCAGACAAGGGCATTTACGTATTTTTGCACATGATTTTCCTAGCTTTCTTTCCAATGTTATTGCAAAATATTTCACTTTTATTACAGAGGAACATGACATCGATGTTGGCAATGCCAGAGAGGAAGGAGAACGAATGCTGGCCGCATTGAACCCTGAACAGCGAGCCATATACACGGGAATCACTGATGCTATCAACGCGCAATCCGAACAGAACTGTCACTTTGTTGACGGACCGGCTGGAACCGGGAAAACTTTCCTTTACAACACGTTGGTTCACAATCTGCAAGCAATGGACATAAAGTTCAGTGCATGGCGTGGTCAGGAATTGCTGCAACACTGCTCATAAATGGTAGAACTTCACATCTACTTTCAAATTCCTATACCACTTCAAGCTGAATAAACGTGCAATGTCAAGAGACAGAGCAGGAGAGCACAGGTATTGAGTGAAACTACCCTTTCATATGGGATGAAGCTTCCATGATTCCCGCACTTGCATTACAAGCAGTCGACCGACTGCTTCGAGACATTACACATGTCGACAGACCATTTGGTGGCAAGTTCATGCTACTTGGTGGTGATTCAGACGTTCTACTGTCACAAGCAGGAAGGGAAAGAATTGTAGCAGAGACTCTAAAATCACACCAGATCATTGATCTATGGACAAAGTTTCAGCAGCATCGTTTACACACCAACATGAGAGCCGTTCAAGATGATTCATACCGTGAATTCTCAGAATGGCTTCTCAGACTTGGCAACAAGCAAGAAGCACCGATGCACTGGACAACGTATTCTGCCACAACAGATATGCACTTCGTCTAAAGAAGACATGCTGAACTTCATTTTTCCCAGGCCGAACACACCAGATTCACACCTAATGATGGATCCTGTAACAATGTCTGAACGCTGATGTCTGACTCCGAAGAATGACTTATCACATCAAGTGAACGACTTAATTCTGGACAGACTTCAAACACCCGAAAGAACTTATTACAGCACAGACAGTGTTGTCACAGACGATCCAGATGAGGAAGAGGCCTACCCCATTGAATTTCTCAACCAACTCACTCCGAATGGAATGCCGTTGCACAGACTTAAACTCAAGGTAGAAGAGTACAATCTTTCATCCTATTAACATTAAATTATTATGTGCAAAGGTAGTGCACCATAAAAAGCCGTCATTAATCACAAAATATTCATTGCATTAGGTTGGTGCAACGATCATTCTTCTGCGGAATCTCAATCCAAAGAAAGGTCTTTGCAACGGAACAAGACTCATAGTTCGCATCTCCGACGTCACGTGATTACGCAGAGATCATTACCAAGGAGCACAGAGGACAACGGGTCATGATTCCCAAGATCACAGTCTCCACTCAGGACACGGAAATGCCGTTCAAAATGAAACGCCGACAGTTTCCAGTCAGACTTGCATACTGCTTGACAATCAACAAGGCACAGGGGCAATCCCTGAGGTATGTTGGTTTGTACTTACCTGAGCCCGTGTTCACACATGGTCAGTTATATGTGGCCATGTCAAGAGCAACATCATTTAACGGGCTAAAAGTATTCCTCCAGAGGAAACACACAGGAAAACAAAGAACATTGTTTTCCAAGAAGTCCTGTAAAGGCTTCATCCTAGAGCGACCATCTGCACAGTTGCTCTACAGAGGGCTGCCTACCAAAACGCACATACACACATTCAAGGGTACGGGTATTGTGTGTCAACGCAGATCACGTCGCACATAAGTGTGATGTACAGCCGTTACTGGCACCCTTCTAGAATGCATTCATTCTAGATAACACTGATCTGCGGAGACCAACTGGACATTACACCTCCACATGTCCAGGGGTGACTGCACCACACACAGCAGTCGGCACAGTCCTGAATCCTGCGTAGCCCCGATTATTAAGAGTTATGCGTTGCCATTTTCTCCGATATTGCCTATGGGAAAGTGGATTTCCTTACTCTGTGAAAACTGCAAGTTGTCCTTAAGGATAGTTACTTTTTGCAAAACATCGCACTATCAATAACATCCCCCCCTCCTTTTAATACCTGAACACTTGATCTAAAATCTATAGAGGCCCCTTTGTGTTTACTGTTATATATTTCCAAATTTCAATTGCACTTTTCACCAACAAGGAAAACTCGAACAAAGGTTACTCCTTGACGCTGGTGTTCGAGCTTTTAACTAATGTAACCGGCAATCTTATTCTTTTTTTTTGCTATGTACAAACGTAATCCTCAAAACAAACGAACGCCGTTATTGAAAGAATACATTCACGCCGTGGCAGAGATATATGCTTGCTGAGAGTGAAGTGCTATTGAAGAATCCAAATTGAGGTACTGTCATTTTGCTAAAGACGTCGCTTAACCAATCAATTTTGCAACCTGAACTACGGATTGTATGTATCAATTTTTATGGATATTGACCATTCACCAATTTTAATAGTAGACTATATCATGACTCAACCTTTCGCATTCGTACTTCGCATACAATACAAATATCTATCCACGTCCTTTCAAAACATGTTTTTGTACTGTATTGTATATCTTTCAGATCTTCCGCAATAATAATAAGGTTTTTAAATTAGCGATTTACGTTTTCAATAGAAGATTGCCAGCAGATAAATCGTTAGAGTTTCAATATTCATATATTTGTGTATTTGTCCCATATAAATCTCCATTCAATAACATCATAACAAAATTTATCGACTTCGTTTTTAATTAGATGCATTTCTGCTAAGATCATTGAAACGAGGCGAGACTTCTGTCTCCCATTTCAAACGCCTTTGTGCTGTCTATGTATGATTTTCATCTATATTATGTCTCATCATCGCAAGAAATGAACAAACAAAACAACTACAAAACAAAACAAAACAAAAAAAAAAACAACAAAAAAAAAAAAACATATATATATATATATATATATATATATATGTTTCTATTGTTGCCTGTCGGGTCAAAGTTTCTGCCTGCCAACAAATGGCATCGAGTCGGATTTAGTTGCTGAACTCAATGAAATTATACCTCATAAGCCTTCCTGGCTCAAAGGAAACAACTACTTGATCTTCACCAAAGGTAAGTCAGGTTAATTTTCATTTTGGACAATCAAACAATGGATATTTAGATATAAGGGAATTTGATACTGAAATGAGAGAAAATGAAGCTCAGGTAGAGGAGATACCCTATTGACTTAAGGGAGACAACTAGGCTGCTGTGAATGAGGAGAGGACATTTTTATCCCTTTCCATTTGATATGTTGAGTGGAAATTGCTTAGCTTAGGCCATTTCTACTTTACTCACGGTTTACATATAGTAGTTTGTTAGGCCAGAATTCTGGAAATTCTCCATGAAATGTGGCATTGCTATATCGAAATCTTCCTGGGGCTTTTGTTTTTCGTGAATATAGTTCCTACCAATTTATTGACTTTGGGCTTCCTTCTTTGTTTTACGAGCAAAGCTCATTGATATCCCAACATGAACCTGCTTTCATTTCTGTTTATCCAAGATGTTTAATTGTTGTAATGTGTACATGAAGGAAACCAGTGAAAGTCAAGTTCAAGCCCTGGGAAAATTCCACACTTTATTTACTTACCACCTTCCTCATTGCACGTGCATTGCATAACTGTTTTGTCGAATACACTCATTAATGCTCTTTTCCTATTTTTTGTACAGATTCATTTAGTCAAAGGCAATGGAAAATTAAATCAATGGTTCAAAATGTTCTCTTCAAATTATTTCCCAAGTCAGGTATAATATTCAAGGTATGATGCTCTCTGTTCCATATGAACAATTAATGCACCTTGCTTGAAAAGCAGACTGAATAAATAAATGCTAAATAATATTTCTACATTGACTACCACTAAATGTTTTCTTAACGAATCACTTACAGTATTCTAAACCTGTAGGTACTTAATTCTTCCTCATTGTCACTTAATGATGTTCCTTATCAGGTAGATGTGTTGTCGTAAGCTCAGTGTGCCAGGCATAGACGGCAATGATTTCACAACCATTAGAGCACAACCTTTTCAAATTTAGTGGGAAGCATACATTGTATCAATCACTGATAGAATCTCCATTACATTGGACAAAACAAGCTAACATAGCTCTTACCACACAAGCAAACATTATTAATGCATTTTAATAATCTATATGTGCATATCCTTATGTTCTATATGATTGAAACTAATGTAAAACCAATCCCAGCCGTAGAAATCGTTGTACTTCATTTAATTTAATAAAGCTTTTTCATGGCAATTGCATTAAATGATCTGTTTTGTCTGTAATGTCATACTGTAATTTATGTCATACTGATCAATATTACTTTCTTTATTTCTTTTTCATAATGATATACATTAATCAACATCAAAGGAAAATTAAACTCCACAGATTCTCCAAATCCAAATCCAATTATTTTTTAGCCTTGATAGTAATAAACCAACATATTAAATAGAATATAATTTGTCTCTTTCACTTTGTAGATCTACTGATGTACATCATTGTACCAATGCAAGTATTGGAGGCTACATACTTATTGCTTTATCAAAAATCAATGCACCAGTGTCATCAGTGTAAGTCAAAATTAATTTAAATTCTGGACATTCATCATCAATGGTCCTTTACTGTTTATACCTATCCTATATTAGGTTGACAAAAGACCACATCCAAGTGTCAATCCATGCACTCAACTAATAGCAGGCTAATTGTTGTCGTCCCTAAAACAAAACAAACTTTTATCTTGCATCTTATCTACTGTACCATCAGTACGAGGCTTAGATGATGAAAACGAGGCTGACCGCTAAAACTAATTTCCATGGCATGTTAAACACTACAATCGTGACAATAGATAGACAGGGCGGCGAGGGCGAGCCAAACCACTGTACGTGGGTGGGAAAGGGCATGAGCGTTAGCGAATGCAGCGCACGAAGTGCGCCAACCACATTAAACTTTTTGTACTTGACGGGCTCCGGGAAGCGAGCGTATGCGAGCGCCCCCGGCTAGTCTAATATATATATTCTGTGTTTGTCACGTGACGGTGGCGAAACTCTGCCTAAAACAATAGATTCGACCCGAAACAATAGGTCGAACGCCCGAAAACAATGGGCCGAAACGGCGATTGGTGATCAATAAGGCTTTTTTCAATAGGGGCGCACAAGGTTGGCACTTGCATGGAAAGGCTCCGTTTTGGAGTAGGCAAAAGTTATCTATTTTTGAAGCCTATTTTAAAAGAATTTTTGAGTTATTCATTAATTGCTCCACTAATTGTGCTATCACGAAAAAACGACGGTTTACGCTGGCGAAACTTCCAAATTCGCCGGCTCCATTCGAGAGCGTTCCCGTTTCGCCTTTCCTGCGATTTGATTGGCTCTTTCGTGACTTCACGTGAACAGTGACGCGTATTTCGTTATCATGGAAATTTGCCCTCGGCAGGCAGCAGGTACTTTTGGAGAAGACGCGTGTTTTTGTTTTGTACACAAAAGTGAGGTGGACGCCTTTCAAAGTGTTTTACCAGCTGAATTTCTTTGTAATGAGCTCTTATTGTTTCAAAGACCCCGGAGAGTTGCAGGAAACAATAGAGAACACAGGTGATAGCATTGTTTTGTTTTTTGAATGAAAGAGTTGTGGGTTTTTGTAGTAGGCACCGCCATTGTTGCTTCGGCATGCTAACAACGTTTAGGCCATGGTCAAAGTTTTGAATTTTTCCGGCCCTATTTGCACGATTTTCCCCATTTAAATTTTTGACAAGTGTTATCTGATAACACAACTAAAATAATGTGTTGTTTTTTTACGATTTCCAAAAAGTTGCTTTTCACTCGGGATGGAAGCATTTTTCACGCAACACGCGTTGTTTTTGCATTTGCGAAAAGTCAATTTTAGCCTGCCACAATTGATTATTTTTTACCCAAACACTTTCGATAATTGTTCCCCAACATATTACCTTCATGTTGGTGTTTTTTCAGTTCAACTGGGTCACTATTTGCCACGGTAAATACTATTTTTACTTGCTAAAGTGTGTTCAGAGGTTTTGCTTTTTGCACGGCTCCGAAATTTCATTCAAACCACTTCCATTAATAGACCAGGCTATGCTGGAGGTAGGTGCCACTTTTGGGCGGAGAAATTTAAATGGGCATTTTTATAATCCTTAACACGTGGGGATTACGAAATGAGACGGTGATCGGTGATTTGTTGGGGTTTAAGGTGTAAAAATGGGGGTTAAAGTGTTACCACTTGACGAAAATGCCTCTGCGAAGGAGTAATTCGATTTTTTTGCACTCTGCGCCGTGGTATTGACGGTTTTTTCCTGATTTTAACATAAATTCGCCAACAGTTCCCAACAGTTGGTTAAAATAGTTGCAATAGATCATGGTTATTGGTTAATATAAGTCACCTGGTCAATTCCAACAGTTAGAATTCCCGGATGTAAATGTCAAAGAGATAAAAATACGCAACTGGTTTTATGCAAAGTTATGAACAGTAAATACAAACATTAACAACAACAATACCAAACATTCGTTCTTCAGCAAATAAATTTTATCATTTTTTAACATTATGAAGGTTTAGGATAGTGACGTGACTCATTTCACCATTCGCAAATAAAGTTATTTTTGGATTCATCTGCAGCAAGCGTGTAAAAATATGTAATATGCACAGATAAACTGAACTGAACAGATGTGTCTTTAGTAAATATTAAAATCTCTAATCATCCTCATCAGGCTCCTATTCACTCTTTCCCTCGTCATCATATGATATTTCATATTCATCTCGCAAGAGTAGTTCCTCTATGTCCTCCGGGAAAGCACAATCTATCCATTTAATTTCATTCAAAGCCTCCAAACGATAATGTGCAAGATCAGATAGCTATATTATTGCTTGGTCTGCTTGCTTCCAGATTCTCGCAATTACGTTTGCTCGTAAAGTATGGAGTTGTAACGATGCAAGGTAACGCGGCAGCAACGATATGTCGATAACTTTATTTTGCTGTATGTATTTCTTGTTAAAGAGCTTCTTTCGTACGGCATTTACATTCCTTTAGCGAAAACTGTACAGCAGACAACATATGAGTGTTAAAATTCTGAAAGAAGAATATTAAACCCTTTTGATCCAAACCTAAAAAAAGATAAACTGTGGAACCTAAGCTCGAGGAATTCCAACGCCCACTCCTGCGGCAGAGAATATAATTTATCTTCGAGAAACCGAATCGCAAAGGCTGATATGGACTTCCATAGTCCAATTAAAAGAACAAACGCAAAGCTGTTCGGAAGCACCAATAGAAAGTGAGAGTCACCTCGAACAATCAGTCGGTGGGCATTGAAGCAAACCGAAATGTCCTCGGAATACAGTGGAATCCCGCTATAACGAACCCCGTTTATAACGAACTTCCCGCTATTACGAACTAAAACTCCGGTCCCTTGGATTCTGGGAAGTAGTTTTTAATAAAAAAATGTCCCTTCTGTATAACGAACTCCCGCTATTGCGAACTATTTCTCGTGGTCCCTACCAGAATTCGTTATAGCGGGATTCCACCTGTACTACTTGCGATCTCAGGAAGAAATGAGCGAGCGATCGATTTGATAGACTATGCTTTCCATTATGCCCATCCATACTTTACGAGCAAACGTAATTGCGAGAATCTGGAAGCAAGCGAACAAGCAATAATATAGCTATCTGATCTTGGACATTATCGTTTGGAGGCTTTGAATGAAATTAATGGATGGGATTGTGCTTTCCCGGAGGACATAGAGGAACTACTCTTGCGAGATGAATATGAATATCATATGATGACGAGGGGAAAGAGTGAATAGGAGCCTGATGAGGATGATTAGAGATTTCAATATTTACTAAGGACGCATCTGTTCAGTTCAGTTTTTCTGTGCATATTACATATTTTTACACGCTTGCTGCAGATGAATCCAAAAATACTTTATTTGCGAATGGTGAAATGAGTCACGTCACTATCCTAAACCTTCATAATGTTAAAAATATGATAAAATTTATTTGCTGAAGAACGAAATGTTTGGTATTGTTGTTGTTAATGTTTGTATTTACTGTTCATAACTTTGCATAAAACCAGTTGCGTATTTTTATCTTTTTTGACATTTTACATCCGGGAATTCCAACTGTTGCAATTGACCAGGTGACTTATATTAACCAATAACCATGATCTATTGCAACTATTTTAACCAACTGTTGGGAACTGTTGGCCAATTATGTTTAAAATCAGGAAGAAACGTCAATACCACGGCGCAGAGTGCAAAAAAATCGAATTGCTCCTCCGCAGAGGCTTTTTCGTCAAGTGGTAACACTTTAACCCCCATTTTTACACCTTAAACCCCAACAACTCACCGATCACCGTCTCATTTCGTAATCCCCACGTGCTAAGGCTTATAAAAATGCCCATTTAAATTTCTCCGCCCAAAAGTGGCACCTACCTCCAGCATAGCCTGGTCTATAAATGGTCTCTAAGAATTCAGTATTATTTAGTTAAGAGATGAGACTATTTGCAACGTGTTCGCTCTTTCCTTAGCTACAGTTTGATATATTTTTTATTACAGATTGAGTTTAAAATTTTCAGGATGGGTTAGGTTTTTGAAAGTAACTATTTTTTTCCAAACTTCACACTGAAATTATCAACTTTCGGAAACGGCTTTCAGGGAGCAGCGTGGGCGTGGGGCTGTAGCTTGCTAGGGGAGAAGATTTGACCACCCACCTTTACTTCCTTTAGAAATGTTACGTCGTAGTATGTATAGTAAGGTATGTATAGTAGGGTATTTATAGTAGGGTATGCATAGTAGGGTATGTATAGTAGGGTATGTATTGTAGGGTATGTATTGTAGGGTATGTATTGTAGGGTATGTATTGTAGGGTATGTATAGTAGGGTATGTATAGTAGGGTATGTATTGTATTGTATGTATGGTAGGGTATGTATTGTAGGGTATGTATTGTAGGGTATGTATTGTAGGGTATGTATTGTAGGGTATGTATTGTAGGGTATGTATTGTAGGGTTTGTATTGTAGGGTATGTATTGTAGGGTATGTATTGTATTGTATGTATTGTAGGGTATGTATCGTAGGGTATGTATTGTAGGGTATGTATAGTAGGGTATGTATAGTAGGGTATGTATTGTATTGTATGTATTGTAGGGTATGTATTGTAGGGTATGTATTGTAGGGTATGTATTGTAGGGTATGTATTGTAGGGTATGTATTGTAGGGTTTGTATTGTAGGGTATGTATTGTAGGGTATGTATTGTATTGTATGTATTGTAGGGTATGTATCGTAGGGTATGTATTGTAGGGTATGTATTGTAGGGTAGGTATTGTATTGTATGTATTGTAGGGTATATATAGTAGGGTATGTATAGTAGGGTATGTATAGTAGGGTATGTATAGTAGGGTATGTATTGTAGGGTATGTATTGTAGGGTATGTATTGTAGGGTATGTATTGTAGGGTATGTATTGTAGGGTATGTATTGTAGGGTTTGTATTGTAGGGTATGTATTGTAGGGTATGTATTGTATTGTATGTATTGTAAGGTATGTATCGTAGGGTATGTATTGTATTGTATGTATTGTAGGGTATGTATGTAGGGTATGTATTGTAGGGTATGTATTGTAGGGTTAGTATGTATCTATGTATGTATGTATGTATGTATGTATGTAGGTATGTAGGTATGTATGTAGGTATGTATGTATGTATGTATGTATGTATGTATGTATGTATGGGCGTGAGCGGGAGCGAAAGCGCGCCAACCAGATTAAGCTTTTTTTACTTGACGGGCTGGGGCGAACGAGCGAAGCGAGTGAAGACCCCTAGTTTACATTGAATAATCTAAGTAATAAAACAAAATGACAAAGCAGTTCTTTTTAAAATATATCTACAGTTCACTTGTGTATCTTATACAGATATATGAATATCTATAATACGTACATGTTTGTATACATACAGTTCTATTTTTTATTCTTGATAGCATTCTTGCATGTTTTGGCTGCAATACCCAGCTGACTTCCTTGGTCCAGTCTTGAGTCCAACACAGCTGTAGTGGAACCATTTAAATTTGCACTCCTCATTGTCGCATCCAACCATGTTGTTCTCTTTATGTTGCTGGCATTTGCAGAAAAGCTCGTTATCATCCATAGGATCATCTTTATTACTGCTGGCCAACAATACAGGAGGAATATTTTTCTCCCAAAATGTCTTTTTACCATTGATATTATACAATCAATGGGAGTCGAAGTGACAAAATGACAATATGACACTTTGCAGACGTGCATTTGAAGCTGCACCTGTGCATAATATTGGTGAGAAGGTTTTAATTCACCTGTTTGATTTAAATGGCCACTTTTGTCATAGCAGAACTCTTCACTTGTCCACTTCTGAATGGCCCATTTGTATGGGCATTTGGCTTCGATTCAACCACGTCCACAACATTTACATTCAATATAGCCATCAGGAGAAGCCCCTAGCCATGGCTCATCTCTTGAAATTTGGAAGCCTGCTTTTCAGATGACTGGATCGGCATGATTTTTCACAATTTCAGCTGGTGCTAGGATGTTTCCGGATGGCAGCAAAGCACTGGTATCAACAGCCTTTGTTTTTAGCTTTGCATATGTTGCTATGGCGTCTTTCCCGTGCTCCTTTCCCCTGGAATTGCTGGGCTTCTAATTTGCTCAAATGAAGGGCTAAATATTGATTTAATCAATGATGCAGCAGGCCTTTCAATGCTGGTGTGCATAGTGGCATGTACTTCTGTAGCAGTTATACAACCAATTCTTTGCTCGGACTGATCAACAGTTGCCTTTTCCAGAGCATCAATTTGGGCAACTATAAGTGTCATCGCCCGCAATGGTTCAAGTGTCAGGTTTTCTTGGTTTTCTTCACAGAATTCTTTCAGTGGCTTCGGAAATCCTTCATCTTTAGATGATGGCTTTTTCCAATAAAAATTATCTGCAAAACGAGAGAAAGTACTGAAACCAATTGATTGTTCCGGATGTTGAGCCATCATGCTCTGCAGTTGTTGTTGCTCCTCATTGCTTGCCATTTTAGGCATCTTGACTTCCTTTTCCACTTTTACCTTTGCTTTTGCTGCTTGCGAGTAAAATTCAATGTTTCTTATCATGCTAGGTTCAACATTTTTTATGAAACAAGTGTTCCATTTGCAGGGTTCACTAGGGCAAGCTACTTTTGTGTAGCCTAATCTTACAGCAGCTTCAACTTTAAACAACACAGCAGCTACATGTGAACACAACTCACCTAACCTGAAAAATCAAACATTGTTTTATAACTTTATCAATTCGTAAAAATTTCTGACAGCAATTTTTGTGGAAGAATAAACAAGCATATACAACATTCTGAAATTAAACAACTCACCCTGCTTTGCAAGTGCACTGGGCTGTGATAACAGACCCATCTTTGTCAGCAGCAATCCAGGCAGTATGGCTATCCTCAGTCACTCTCCATGATGGTTTTACATGGGCCAGAAAAGTAGTATTCTCAGAATCTTTGGGTTCATGAAAAAAAAATGAAAAAGTTTTTCTTTGCTTGCCTTGTGAAGTGAACTCCTCAAATGAAAGTGGGTGGACTATAAGTACGGTACCTCAGACATGCCACAAGATGAACAAAGCAAAAATAGGCCTACAAGTAAAACTACCCGTGTTTTTCAGAAAAAATGAATAAAGACGCTATTTTGGAAGAAATAAATGTGGAAGTACAAGCTTAAAACGCTATTTCTAACCTGGTGATTCGATGAGGTAAGTGTAGATATCTGGAAAGGTCAACTCAGGCCAACTTGTTGGGCCGTTTTTGCAACAGCTTCCAGGAATGCGAAACGGACATTCTTTCATTCTGATAGCCTCAATCTTTCTTTTATACCTTCCACGATCTTCTCCGACAAGTTTATCAGAATATTCGTAAGACATACTGACTTAAAACGTTTATAATTACAATAATTCACAACAGAACAGCAACAGAGTACTAGATTTTCTATTCGGAACAGAGTTGTGAAGAGAATGTTTTCTCCTTCGTGCGAAAGCGAGGTGGCGTTGCTAGGGCCGTCACGTCATGCCGACAGAACCTATTGAAACCGAGGCTCATGTTTGGCGGAAGTGTTTCATGAAGAAGGAGTGATGGGCCATGGTGCACAGGCAACATTCTATCAAAACTTATACGTGATATTACTGCCTTTTTGCATCGATTATTCTTGGTTATTTATTTGTTTGTCGCTACATACTTCATACTGTATCAGTTATGTTGTCTAGTCAGGAAGTCCCGAAGCAAAATGTTACTGAGCAGGATAGAGAACCTGAAGATAATAATGAAGAGATGGTCGCTGAGAAGGTGAATTATGTTTTGATTAATTGTGATTATAATAGGCCACAACACGAACATTTGCTTTTTAACTGTGCTTTTGTATTTTTAGAAAAGCAGAGGTTCAGCCAGAATGGTTTTGAACCTAGCCAGCGAATTAGAAATAAGTATGACAAACAAGCTAAATTCACATCTAATACTTGTGCATTTGTAAGGCCTAAAATGGCCTCTAATTTCGAAACCCCACAGGAATCCGGTCAGAGAGCCACTGACACTTTGGTTCCAGATGAACCTGATAAATCTGAATTGTTTTTATCCGCGCTAACAAAAATGAAGAATAGTTTAGATGAGAACAATGCTGTTCTTACGCAATTACTTGAACGATCAGGCCCTCCACCAGGTGCTGTTCATGGTGGTGGGCCATCGTTTAAGAGGTATCGCCTTGATTCTGTCTCCGATTCAGCTCAGCCTGTTGCTACTCCAGCTGCTCAGTCAGCACCTAATCTTGCTG
This sequence comes from Sanderia malayensis, assembly GCA_013076295.1. Classification (NCBI taxonomy): domain Eukaryota; kingdom Metazoa; phylum Cnidaria; class Scyphozoa; order Semaeostomeae; family Pelagiidae; genus Sanderia; species Sanderia malayensis. The sequence continues at coordinate 12,933 of RQOL01000806.1, read as the reverse complement.
CTCAGTCAGCTCATATATTTACTGCTCAGTCAGAAAATTATGCTGCCCCATCAGCCACCCCATCTGCTCAGTCAGATGATCATGGTGATGACCCTTTAGCTCAACCACCACCTGGTGAACGCTTTCGGTCTTCTGAGGAAGATGCCCTTAGTTTATATGGGGGTCCTGATTTTGAGCATCAAGACAATAATTCAGTTATTGATAACACTGAGTTATTGGAAAATATTGACCATTCACTGCTGCTTACTGACGAAGCTGGTCCACCTGTTTCTGATAAACTTGGTAAGATTTTAAATTCAAAATTTCCAGCGGAATTTGACCCCGAAAAACGTAAGGAGTTACTGAGCAAGTATAAAGTGCCCAGTAACTGCGAAAGCTTTCATGTGCCTAAGGTAAACCCTGAAATACGGCAGAAGCTAAATGCACATGCTAAACGCTGTGACATGTCTCTCTATACTCAGCAGGACACGTTGCTTCGTGTCACTAGTGCTATTTCCTCAGTGGTAGATAATCTTTTATCTGCTCGTCAGAAAAATGAAACACCTGATTATCAGAGCCTAATTGCTCAGATTATTGATTCTGTTGCCTTGCTAGGCCATGTAAACAGGGAGCTATCCTTTAAAAGGAGAGATTTACTCAGGACAAATTTAGGTCCAGAGTTCAAACAAGCATGTTCTCGCAACATGAAAATTGGCAAATTTCTGTTTGGAGCTGATTTGTCACAAGTTATCCAACAGATCCGATCAACAAATCGTTTAGTAAATTCCTTTGCCAATAGTTCCCCTCAATCAAGATAAAGACCATCTGGCTATTCAAGCTCAAGCTCCTTCTCCAGGCCTCCTTTTTTAGGTCAGAGGGGGAGGATGAATTGGCCTCCCCGACACAGTCAAAATCAAAACCGATTCCAGCAGAAAGCCTCCAGAGGGAGGAAAGTAACGAAGAATTCAAAACTCATACGCTACTAAATGTAAGTCCACTTTTAAATGCTTCTAATGCTGATTTTATTCCATATTTGGAACAAAAAGTGAGGAGGGTTAGAGCAGGACAAATAGCTTCCTGTATTGAATCCTGGAAAGAAATTACTTCTGATAAAACTGTTCTCAGTGCTGTGGAAGGTGATTCTATTGAGTTCCCACAAAAATTCCCTTCCCAAAGCTCGTATCGACATAATTCATTTTCTAAGGTCCATGCACCATTGATTGAGAAGGAGATTGCATCATTGCTAGTGAAACAAGTAATTGTTCCCTCATACCATGAGTTTCAAGAATTTATTTCCCCTATCTTGGCAGTCCCAAAAAATGAGGGCAAAATACAACTTATTTTAAATTTGAAAAAATTAAATACATTTCTTGAATACGCCCATTTTAAGATGGAAAGCATACACTCCATACTTCAACTTGTAACTCCAGGGTCCTGGATGGCATCTATCGATCTTAAAGATGCTTACTATATTGTGGCTATTTCCAAAGACTCACAGAAATATCTGAAATTCAAATTTGGTACTCAACTTTATCAGTTCACTTGTTACCCAAATGGAGTATCTTTCTGCCCAAGAAAATTTACCAAACTTTGAAAGTACCTCTTTCCGCACTACATAGCAAAGGGCATGTTGTTAATGGGTATATTGATGATTTCTTTTTGCTTCATGATTCTTATCATGGTTGCATGGAGACAATAAATGCAGCAGTCAACCTTTTTGATAAATTGGGGTTTGTCATACACCCTGACAAATCTGTGTTTTCCCCAACTCACAAACTGGTTTTTCTTGGATTCTAATATTACTATTCTGCGGAGTCACGTGATGACGCACTTTCCCTGCCAAAACAATCGATTCGACCCGAAACAATAGGTAGAACGCCCAAAAACAATGGGCCGAAACGGCGAACCGTGTAATCACAAAGGCTTTTTTGTATGTGGGTATATGGCAATGAAATTCACACTGAGTGTTTAGTTTATTAATTTAACCAGGGTAATGGATTTTGTTTTTCGATTTTCTCCCAAATTATTGAATTATTCCACTAATTATTCTGCTAATTGTGCTATCACGAAAAAACTACGGTTTACGCTGGCGAAACTTCCAAATTCGCGTCCCGAACTCCGTTTTCGAACAGAGTATTCGCTGTTCATGTGACCCGTTTCGCCTTTTGCTTTAATTTGATTGGCTCTTTCGCGACTTCACGTGAACAGTCACGCGTTTTTCGTTATCATGCAAATTTGCCCTCGGGTTGAACAGTAGGTACTTTTGGAGAAGACACGTGTTTTTGTTTTCAACACAAAGGATAACTCAGCGCCTTTCAAAGTGTTTTTCGACCTGAATTATCTTTGTAAAGACTTGCTAATTGTTTGAGAGACCTCTGGAAAATTACAGGAAACAATTGAGAACACGGGTGATAGCTTTGTTTTGTTTTTTGGGTGAGATAGTTGTAGTTTAGATAGTAGACGACCGCCATTGTTGCTTCGGCATGCTTGCGACGCTTAGGCCTAATGTAAACAAGCCCAAAGTTTTAATAAATAAATTATGATAAGGGGTTATCAGGCGCGAGCGCAGCGAGCCAAACTGTTGTAAGAGAAGTAGGCAGAGGCATGAGCGAAGCGAATGCAGCGCACGAAGTGCGCCCTATCAATCAGTGTTTCTTGATAATACATAGACAGGCGAGTGCAGCGAGCTAACCCATTGTACGTGGGGTTGAAAGAGGCATGAGCGAAGCGAATGCAGCGCACGAAGTGCGCCAACCAGATGAAGCTTCTTTTACTTGATGGGCTGGGGCGAACGAGCGAAGCGAGTGATGACCCCTAGTTATAATTGACTCTGTGCAAATGAGAATTTATTTAAAAAATGAAAAATGATGTAAGATCAAACAAGAAATCAAAGGGGTTTTAAGTAATGCACATCATCTTGCAATTGATTCTGTTGCTAGAATACTGGGCTTGATGGTATCCAGCTTTCCAGCTGTTCAATATGGTCGATTACATTACCGTGACCTTGAAATGGACAAAACAGACGCTCTTAAACTAAATAAGGGAAACTACAAGGGCGTCATGAGCATATATCCCAGAAAGCAAAAAAAACCTTCCATGGTGGTTGAATAATATTGAGGACAGCTTTTGTAATACTTGCCAACCAGCAGTTGACATTGTGCTGTATTCTGATGCATCATTGACTGGTTGGGGGGCTGCCCTCAATATTACATCGACGGGTGGTCAATGGTCACAACTTGAGTCTCTTAATCACATAAATTTTCTTGAATTAAATGCTGCATATTTTGCTTTGAAATCCTTTTCTGCTGACTTATCAAACAAACATGTAAAAGTAATGATTGACAACACTGCTGCTGTCGGCATCGTCAACAACATGGGTACTTGTCATAATCCTCAATGTAATGATATCACCCTTAAAATATGGGACTTCTTTATTCAGCATAGTATTTGGCTCACAGCTGCACATTTACCTGGATCAGTTAATGTTGTAGCTGATAGGGAATCTAGAAACTTTCACTCTCAACACACAGAATGGATGTTGAACACCACTATCCTTGAAGATGCTTTGACGCAATTGAAATTTAAACCCGAAATGGATTTATTTGCTTCTCGTTTGAATAAGCAATTTCATTATTACTGTTCATTCAGACCAGACCCAGAAGCATTGTTTATTGATGCTTTCTCCATATCTTGGAGTAATGTCAAATTTTACTGTTTTCCCCCTTTCAGTTGCATTTTGAAGACAATTCAAAAGATCAAGAGGGATCATGCAGAAGGCATTGTGGTGGTTCCAGATTGGTCAACCCAATCATGGTACCCTCTTCTTCAGTCTCTCCTTGTCCAGAGGCCAATATACAACTATCAAGAACTCTGTTGTCCCTCCCAACCTGTCCGAATGCAACGCACCCCCTCTACAAGAGAATGAGACTTTTTATTTGTCTCTTGTCAGGAGAAGGTTGATTGGTCAGAATATTGCACCTAATGTTATTGAAATTATTTTATCTTCCTGGCGATCAGCCACTCAAAACCAATACTCCTCAAGTATCCGAAAGTGGTTTGAGTTTTGTACTGACAGATCCATTAACATAGTCGCTCCTACAATTCCCCAGGTTCTATCATTTTTAACCATGATTCACGAAGATGGTCTGTCCTACAGTTCTGTCAATACTGCGAAGAGTGCTCTTTCTTCAGTTTTAGACTTGGGTACTGAAATTCCTTTGGGTCAGTTACCTCTAATTAAAAGATTTATGAAAGGGGTGTTTGAACGACGGCCAAGTTTTCCAAAACATAAAACCATTTGGGATGTTACGACTGTTCTTGATTTTTTTCGCCAGCAAGGTTTGCCCTCTGAATTAGTTCTAAAAGATCTTTCTGCTAAAGTTGCTTTTCTGTTGTGCCTTTTAAGTGGTCAGAGATGTCAAACTATCAAGTTATTGAATATTGAGTCCATGCAGGTATTAGAACATGAGTATATATTCTCTGTTGATCAGAAGGTAAAACAGACTAGAGTTGGTTTTCACATTGAACCTCTACGGTTCCTTGAATATCCCTCGGATAGGAGATTGTGTGTCTTTACACATTTGAATGAATATATTCAAAGAACAGGACCGATTCGGACATCAAATCAACTTTTAATAAGCTATCTGAAACCATATGCTTCCATTTCAACAGATACTCTTGCTAGATGGGTGAAAAGCATTCTATCTTCTGCTGGTGTTGACACATCTAAATTCATAGCTCATAGTACACGAGCTGCTGCCTCATCCTTTGCTGCCAAACAGAATGTGAGCATGTCAGACATTTTATCTGCTGTGGGATGGTCAAGTGAACAGACGTTTCAAAGATTTTATAATAGACCTGACCAAAACGACTTTAATTTTGGAACTGTGATATTAAATTCTGCAGATTCTACCACTAGTACTTAATTTAGTTTTCATATATTATCAACATTGTTTTGTTCTGCTTCACCTTTTTTGCACTCCTTGTGTTATTCTAATTTTAAAATTATTTTAATTGGATCAGCCCATGCTTTAAAATCTCGTACTGCTCCGCAGCGACATAAGCTGATGACGAAATAGAATTAAAAATTAAACGATACTTACCTGAAAGGGAAGTTGAAGTTTGATTGTAGTTCTATGAGTCATCAGCCAGGAGCGGAGGAGTTGTACGCCCACCCAGAGGCATTGAGGTATAAACCCCACCCTCACTCTTTCATTCCATATGGTCTGATCCAATTACTGCTTTAAAGTCTGGGTGGCTCCTGCGCTGCGCTCTCTCGTGCAACTCCTCCGCTCCTGGCTGCTGACTCATAGAACTACAGTCAAACTTCAACTTCCCTTTCAGGTAAGTATCGTTTAATTTTTAATTATTTTTAGGTTGATGAAAGAGACAGACTTTTTAAAAAGGATGAACTAATTGTTAAATTGTGTTTCACTTTTACAGTTAAAAAAATGTTATTAAAAAAAATGCCAACAATTGCTCTTTCTTTATATACTGATCAGAGTGGATCAGTGGATGTAAAGTATACAGGTTTGTATTTTACATGCTTTGTGTCTGAAATTTCAATTGTGTATTAGTTTTATTGTACAAATTGCTTTTTTACAAAGGTCCCAATGAATTTTCCTCAATTGCCCAAGATGCTATTGTGACAAAAAAGTTTGTTGAAGTGGCATTGAAAGGTTTGCAACAACCTCCACAAGATCAATCATCAGATAGTAAATGTACAGGTAAGAAAAAAAGTACAATTTTTATTATTTCTTTAATGAAGAAATTTATAACCTCACATGTTTGCAAGTTTATTTATAGAAATTAGCTTGGACCCATATTTGATTGAAGAAATCAAATCAAATGATGTACAGCTATTTACTCTTGACTATAAAAGAAAGATAATTGGAGCAATTGTTCATGGAAATGGTAATTTGTAAAATATTTGTTTGGTTTTTTGTTAATCAGACTATTTGTAGAACTTTGTCTATAGTCTGGAAGATGTGAATAGATACTAATATACTATGTGATTTACTTTCAGATCTAAAAAGGCGCAACATCTGGAAGAAGGAGAAGTGTCCAGATTGGTGGCCAGAGAACATCCCCTTCCGCTCCCCAAATGCAAGGCCATCTTTAAGTGTTGATAGCCTGGATAGCATTTTATCATCATTTAAAGTATTTATTATCGCTGTTGGTGTTAATGAAGTTGAAAGTGATGAGATGTCTGATTCACCCCGTGATGAACAAGTGGACAACACTATTGGATCATCTGGCTGGCAGGATGCCTATCCAGCTGAGCTAGTGATTTCTGACAATGTGGAACTGTAAATTTTTGAATTTGTCTTCCTTGAAATCAGACACTTTAAATTATTTTCTGCTGATGACCATTTTGTTGTAGCTTGATCCAAGAAATCCAAACTAAGTAAACCTTTAGGGGACTAATTCAAAAATTTACAGTATCATTTGTATCTTCTTGGAAAAAGGGTTTATTTGTTGTGAAAGAAATATAGAGTAATAAGAGAAAACCGAGATAAACAAACAAGAGCATTAAAAAAGATAAACAATTTATTGCATTTACATGAATGCAATAACCTCTACATCTTTTAAAAATAACACCCCAGGTAGATATTTCATAAAAGAGAATTAATTTTTGGGTTTAGGCAAGCTTCTTACCTGATCAAGTATTCATATGACAAATTCAAGGCTCGAAAAATGTTAGAATGGCTTTTCCAGCAGATTATTACGTGCTCTAGAGGTGTACACATATAGACCTCTTTTAATGCTTGTCATATACCAAGACGAAGGCTATAACAAGAAAGTGAGAATTGCAATACAAAAGAACATATTTCATAAAGGCGGATTTACACGGTACAAGTTGGCTACAAGTTTTTTTGATATTGGACTGCAAACTTGAACTTGTATCGTGTAAATGCCCTAAAATTCTGTTCATGCCTGTTGTTTTGATTGACGTTAATCCTCCATCACAGTCGAAAAATTTCTGACTCGATGTCAAAAATTTTTTCAGTTCACACCATTTTTTCAAAGACGCCGCAAATCGCTACTTCACGTAAGGTTTGTTTTGATTCGCGAATAGCAGATTTTGGGAAGGAAAACTCAATTTTCGCAGCAAAATGGTTCTGATAACGGATAAAAGTTTATCTCGCGTGCGTCAACTTAAATTATCAGATTTATGAAGAAATTTATGACAAAATTTTAGCACCAATAGTTAATTAAATATTCAAAACAAGCCATTATTAATTATGGTATAATATAATATAAAATAATAATAATAATCATTATCCATCAAAAGGTTTATTACAATATTATTTGCATTTTCATTGCTGGTTATGGTGCTGCTTGTATTGCGGTGGGCCTAATATGCTTTTGGACAAATTAGCGTTGTATATATCCATTTCTAACATGTTTTTGGCATGGTCATCTGAAATATGAAGGACAATAGGAGGCATGTGACTGTAGAAACAGTTTGAGAGACGTTTGCAAACCATCTTTATGGCCCTGAACGCGTTTCATGGCATGGGGCAATGTTGTTGCTTGTTTTGAATATTTAATTAACTACTGGTGCTAAAACAACAGCGAATCCGATAAAAACATTCACACTTCTTAAGAGTGTTGTTTTGAATTTTAAGGGAGTATTTAGTGCAGCCCAACACAAATGCCGTGAAAAAATTTATTCATCAGCCAACTTTAAAGACACAAAAATTCCCCTAACTTGGTCAAAATTGGTCTATTTGAACTCAAATTACACCAGCATGAAGCTAATACCTTGGCAAATAAGTACCGAAAGTACTTGGGTGCATATGAAAAGCTTTTCGCAATTTTAGTTGGATATTTTTCAAGTTAAAGACATGATTTCTTTGATCAAAAATAGCCGTGAAATCAAACCGGTGCAAAAATAGCATTTAAAACACGATTCACCAACTTTCAAATTAAATTAACGTCGCCAATTTTTGTCCTACAGAACCCACGAAAATATCAAAATGAAGCCAATAGCCTGTAGAACATTTATCGAAAGTATTTGGGTGGAAAAAACAAAGTTTTGGCAGGTTAAAATTTAATTTTCGCGAATGCAAAACACACGCGTGTTGCCTGAAAGTTTCGTGTTTTCCAGCAAAACCCAAACTCGGCTAAAAGTATCCAAAAAGAGAGGGGAATCAAGTAAACCAAAAAACAACCCCAGATAACTTTAGTTCTCGTGTAAATAAAAAGTTATCGAAAGTTTAAATGGACAAAATCGGCCCAGAACGACTCAAGAAAATCAAAATTGTCTTCGTGTTTTTGTTAGGCCCTCGGCTGAACAGAAAAAGTTGGGGTGAAACAAAACAAAACTCGAGCTATTTTAAGCCAAAATCAATTGAATAAAAGGAAATACCTTGAAATAATTCTCCACCAATTGTCTCCACAGGTCTTGTTGGCTGGAAAATAGATCTGAAAGGGATTATATCCCATGCTAAAAATGATGACACAAGTGCAGTAAAGCAATGCAATATATTGTCCTTGTCACTTTCCGAAAGCGCATTCTTTGACCTGACTAAATAAGTTGTTATAAGTTTTTAATAACTAATAGTATAGATAGACAATAAAAACTGTGATTGCACAATTGACTGTACTCCAAAAAAAGGATTTCATCCATTGTTTGCAAACCTTATTTTCCTGTGAGGATTGGGTCCACGTCGAAGGCTGAGCGAAATGACACATGTGAAACCATTTAAAGACATAATGCATAATATCGGTGAAAACACAAAATCATCAACATGCAACTACAGAAAAACATTTTCCATTATCAATTCTCATAGCATTGTACAACTAGGAAACAAAACATTACATAGTTCACATAGTTCACAAAATTAATATAGCCTTATCCAACATCATTGAAAGCAAACTCAAAAAGAATTCACCATCTTCTGTTATGTGATTACGTTTCAAACAAATACAAACAATTGTTCTCGATGATGATTACTGATACTTGATCCAGAGCTATAATTATTGAAAATATAATAAAGCAACAATTCCACCAAAAATCGTGTTGTTCCCATTTTTGGCAAAAAAAAGAGAAAACAGAAGCAGAAACACTGCAAAGAAATGAATTTTGTACATCCACTGAATAGACAACTCATTTAATCAAAAATGTTTTGGTACGAAATGACAAGCTCTGCACAATTACACAAGCAGGCAGACATAGCAAGGAAAGATATCCTTGGTCCTTTTTCATATCGTTCCGGCTTTATTCTGCCATGTATAACTGCACATGCAAAAGTACCTGGTTTTCACAAGTGAGCGAAAAGAAAGAAAATACGAAGTACAATGCTGACATCACTCTAATGAATGTTGTCTTGGAAAATTACCAAGTTATAAATGACAAATAAGCCAAATTTCGTTGCACATTATGCAAATTTGGAATTTTAAAATGGTGCAATTACCCTGTTAAGGCGGATTTTTTTTAGTACAGTTTGATATATCTTTTTTTACAGATTGAGTTTAAATTTTCCAGGATTGATTACATTTTTGAAGGCAACTAATTTTTTTAAAACTTCACACTGAAGTTATCAACTTTCAGATATGGCTTTCAGGGGGGCGGCAGGGTGGGCGCTGCCAGGGGGAAAGATTCGACCTCCCACCTTCAAGTGTTTTAGAAGAGTCATAGTATGTATGTATGTATTGTAGGGTATGTATTGTAGGGTATGTATTGTAGGGTATGTATTCTAGGGTATTTATTTTACGGTATGTATTGTAGGTTATGTATGGTAGGGTATGTATTGTAGGGTATGTATTGTAGGGTATGTATTGTACGTTATGTATGGTAGGGTATGTATTGTAGGGTATGCATTGTAGGTTATGTATGGTAGGGTATGTATTGTAGGTTATGTATGTATGTATGTATGTAGGGTATGTATGTAGGCTATGTATGCAGGGTATGTATGTATGTATGTAGGGTATGTATATTATGTATAGTATTTATATAAAGTATATGGGGTATGTATTGATGTATATATTTATGTATAGTATGTATAGTAAGTATGTTAATCTAATATATATATTCTGCGGAGTCACGTGATGACGCACTTTCCTTGCCAAAAACAATAGATTCGACCCGAAACAATAGGTCGAACGCCCGAAAACAATGGGCCGAAACGGCGAACCGTGTGATCACAAAGGCTTTTTTGTATGTGAGTAAATGGCAATGAAATTCACACAGAATGTTCAATCTATTAATTTAACCAGGGTAATGGATTTTGTTAGTAATTTTGAATTATTCCACTAATTATTCTGCTAATTGTGCTATCACGAAAAAACTAGGGTTTACGCTGGCGAAGCTTCCAAATTCGCGTAGCGAACTCCATTTTCGAACAGAGTGTTCGCACTTCACGTGACCCGTTTCGCCTTTTCCTGCAATTTGATTGGCTCTTTTCGCGCGAACCACGTGGGTTGTCGATCAATTTTCGTTTTCCGCTCTCGGTTGCGGGCGACGCATGCGAATTTTCGGTCGTTTTTTCGTTATTCGCCCCCGGTTGCAGCAGGTACTTTTGGAGAAGACGCGTGTTTTTGTTTTGCACACAAAGGGCGCCTTTCAAAGTGTTTTACGAGCTGAATTTTCTTTGTAAAGAGCTGCTAATTGTTTCAAAGACCCTAGAGAGTTGCAGGAAACAATTGGGAACACAGGTGATAGCTTTGTTTAGTATTTTGAGTTGAAATAGTTGTAGTTTTTGTAGTAGGCGTTGCTTCGGCATGCTTGCAACGCTTAGGCCCAATGAAAACAAAGTCAGAGTTATGAATTTTTTAGGCGCTATTTGCACGATTTTCCCCATTTAACCTTTCCACAAGTGTTTGTATGTTTGTATATTAGGTATAGTAGGTATAGTATGTTTTTATAGTAGGTATAGTAGGTATAGTATGTTGTTATAGCAGGAAAAGTATGTATAGTATGTTTTTATAGTAGGTATAGCAGGTATAGTATGTGGGTGTAGTAGGTATAGTATGTTGGTATAGTATGTTGGTATAGTATGTAGGTATAGTATGTAGGTATGGTATGTAGTATATGGTATAGTGGGTATAGTATCTTGGTATAGTATGTAGGTATAGTATGATTTTATAGTAGGTATAGTATGTTGGTATAGTATGTTGGTATAATATGTATGTATGTATGTATGTATGTATGGGCATGAGCGTCAGCGAATGCAGCGCACGAAGTGTGCCCTATCAGTCAATGTTTCTTGATAATAGATAGACAGGCGAGCGCAGCGAGCTAACCCATTGTAAGTGGGGTTTAAAGAGGCATGAGCGTAAGCGAATGAGCGCACGAAGTGCGCCCTATCAGCCAATGTTTCTTCATAATAGATAGACAGGCGAGCGCAGCGAGCTAACCCATTGTACGTGGGGTTGAAAGGGGCATGAGCGTAAGCGAATGCAGCGCACAAAGTGTGCCCTGTCAGTCAATGTTTCTTGATAATAGATAGGCAGGCGAGCTCAGCGAGCTAACCCATTGAACATGGGGTTGAAAAGGGCATGAACGTAAGCGAATGCAGCGCACAGAGTGCGCCCTATCAATCAATGTTTCTTGATAATAAATAGACAGGCGAGCGCAGCGAGCTAACCCATTGTGAGTGGGGTTTAAAGAGGCATGAGCGTAAGCGAATGCAGCGCAGGAAGTGCGTCCTATCAGTCAATGTTTCTTCATAATAGATGGACAGGCGAGCGCAGCGAGCTAACCCATTGTAGGTGGGGTTGAAAGGGGCATGAGCATAAGCGAATGCAGCGCACGATGTGCGCCTTATCAGTCAATGTTTCTGGATAATAGATAGACAGGCGAGCGCAGCGAGCTAACCCATTGTACGTGGGGTTGAAAGGGGCATGAGCGTAAGCGAATGCAGCACACTAAGTGCGCCATATCAGTCTATGTTTCTGGATAATAGATAGACAGGCGAGTGCAGTGAGCCAACGAGGGTCAGCAGCGCACGAAGCGCGCCCCATCAGTCAAAGTTTCTTGATAACAGATAGACAGGCGAGCGCAGTCAGCTAACCCATTGTACATGGGGTTGAAAGAGGCATGCCGTTAGCGAATTCAGGGCACGAAGTGTGCCCTATCAGGCAATGTTTCTTGATAATATACAACATATATATTAGATATAGTATGATAGAAGATAATATTGGATGATTTTTTAGATATATATAGTAGGAAACAGTATAGTATTGCATGGTCATGTATAGTATTTTTTGGTATGTAGCATTGTATTTATATTTTTATTTTTAGTGTTGCATTTAACAGCAAGTTCAAGCAGTTTTTTAAGTCTTTGTAGGCAATCATATGTGCTCCAATTTGTTAATTTATTTCCATACTTTGTAGTACCCTTCGTTGATAAATACACAGAGAATGAAGAAAATGCACAATTGATGATAGAATATTAACAACCCACAACAAAGGTTCAAAGGACATGACTTGAATTTATAACTTATAGTTGTAAATTATAGTTGTAACAAAAACTGTATACCTTACAACATAAATGTACTATTTACCTGAATATAATTTACCAGCAGTGAAGCGTGCAACATTACATATGCTTCTCTTGAAAAGTTTTCATTTTCTGTAGTCATTTCTCATAACTAAATTTCGACTATCATGCCACTACCACGGTGTTTCTACCCACATACTAACAATATTTACGCATTCTGTGACATTTCCAGGAGGCCTCCATTTCAGTTATCTATGTTTTATTCTACGAGGCCATCTTCACTCTGTTGCTATGGTATTCATATTCAAAATTTTCTTCAGAACGCAACGTGCCAAAAATATTTTCCGTTCGTTGGTCTTTGTCCATTGTCAAAAGCAGAGCCACAGTCAACAGGTAAATTGTTTTCACCTCATTACTGATATTTTATACGTTTAAATATTAATAAAGACAATTACAAATAATACCCGAATTTTTTATTACATGCATAACTATTTCCATGTATTTA
>RQOL01000805.1:60389-95171 GCA_013076295.1 Sanderia malayensis | reverse complement strand
CAGCAAGGTAGTTGTTTCCTTTAAGCCAGGAAGGCTTTATGAGGTATAATTTCATTGAGTTCAGCAACAAAATCCAACTGATGCCATTTGTTGGCAGACAGAAACTTAGACCCGACAGGCAACAATAGTGCGATGATGAGACATAACATAGATGAAAATCATACATAGACAGCACAAAGGCGTTTGAAATGAGACAGAAGTCTCGCCTCGTTTCAATGATCTTAGCAGAAATGCATCTAATTAAAAACGAAGTCAATAAATTTTGTTATGATATTATTGAATGGAGATTTATATGGGACAAATACACAAATATATGAATATTGAAACTCTAACGATTATCTCCTGATTATCTACTATTGAAAACGTAAATCGCTAATTTAAAAACCCTATTATTAATGCGGAAGATCTGAAAGATATACAATACAGTACAAAAACATTTTGAAAGGACGTGGATAGATATTTGTATTGTATGCGAAGTACGAATGCGAAGGTTGAGTCATGATAAGTCTACTATTAAATTGGTGAATTGTCAATATCATAAAAATTGATCATACAATCCGTAGTTCAGGTTGCAAAATTGATTGGTTAAGCGACGTCTTTAGCAAAATGACAGTACCTCAATTTGGATTCTTCAATAGCACTTCACTCTCAGCAAGCATACATCTCTGCCACGGCGTGAATGTACTGTTTCAATAACCGCGGTCGTTTGTTTTGAGGATTACGTTTGTACATAGGAAAAAATAGAATAAGATTGCCGGTTACATTAGTTGAAAGCTCGAACACCAGCGTCAAGGAGTAACCTTTGTTCGAGTTTTCCTTGTTGGTGAAAAGTGCAATTGAAATTTGGAAGTATATAACAGTAAACACTAAAGGGGCCTCTATAGATTTAGATCAAGTTTTCATGTATTAAAAGGAGAGGGGGGATGTTATTGATAGTGCGATGTTTTGCAAAAAGTAACTATCCTTAAGGGACAACTTGCAGTTTTCACAGAGTAAGGAAATCCACTTTCCCATAGGCAATATCGGAGAAAATGGCAACGCATAACTCTTAATAATCGGGCGCTACGCAGGATTCAGGACTGTGCCGACTGCTTGTGTGGTGCAGTCACCCCTGGACATGTGGAGGGTGTAATGTCCAGTTGGTCTCCGCAGATCAGTGTTATCTAGAATGAATGCATTCTAGAAGGTGCCAGTAACGGCTGTACATCACACTTATGTGCGACGTGATCTGCGTTGACACAAATACCCGTACCCTTGAATGTGTGTATGTGCGTTTTGGTAGGCAAGCCCTCTGTAGAGCAACTGTGCAAGATGGTCGCTCTAAGGATGAAAGCCTTTACAGGACTTCTTGGAAAACAATGTTTTTTGTTTTCCTGTGTGTTTCCTCTGGAGGAATACTTTTAGCCCGTTAAAATGATGTTGCTCTTGACATGGCCAACATATAAACTGACCATGTTGAACACGGGCTCAGGTAAGTACAAACCAACATACCTCAGGGATTGCCCTGTGCCTTGTTGATTGTCAAGCAGTATGCAAGTCTGACTGGAAACTGTCGGCGTTTCATTTTGAACGGCATATTCCGTGTCCTGAGTGGAGACTGTGATCTTGGGAATCATGACCCGTTGTCCTCTGTGCTCCTTGTAATGATCTCTGCTGTGATCACGTGACGTCGGAGATGCCGAACTATGAGTCTTGTTCCGTTGCAAAGACCTTTCTTTGGATTGAGATTCCGCAGAAGAATGATCGTTGCACCAACCTAATGCAATGAATATTATTGTGATTAATGACGGCTTTTTATGGTGCACTACCTTTGCACATAATAATTTAATGTTAATAGGATGAAATATTGTACTCTTCCTACCTTGAGTTTAAGTCCTGTGCAACGGCATTCCATTCGGAGTGAGTTGGTTGAGAAATTCAATGGGGTAGGCCTCTTCCTCATCTGGATCGTCTGTGACAACACTGTCTGTGCTGTAAGTAAGTTTCTTTTCGGCTGTTTGAAGTTCTGTCCAGAATTAAGTCGTTTTACTTGATGCGATAAGTCATTCTTTGGAGTCAGACAACAGCGTTCAGACATTTTACAGGATCCATCATTAGGTGTGAATCTGGTGTGTTCGGCCTGGGAAAAAAATAAAGTTCAGCATGTCTTCTTTAGACGAAGTGCATATCTGTTGTGGCAGAATTACGTTGTCCAGTGCATCGTGTGCTTCTTGCTTGTTGCCAAGTCTGAGAAGCCATTCTGAGAATTCACGGTATGAATCATCTTGAACGGCTCTCATGTTGGTGTGTAAACGATGCTGCTGAAACTTTGTCCATAGATCAATGATCTGGTGTGATTTTAGAGTCTCTGCTACAATTCTTTCCCTTCCTGCTTTCGTGACGACAGGTAGAACCTGTCTGAAGTCACCACCAAGTAGCATGAACTTGCCACCAAATGGTCTGTCGACATGTGTAATGTCTCGAAGCAGTCGGTCGACTGCTTGTAATGCAAGTGCGGGAATCATGGAAGCTTCATCCCATATGAATAGTGGTAGTTTCGCGCAATACCTGTGCTCTCCTGCTCTGTCTCTTGACATTACACGTTGATTCAGCTTGAAGTGGTATAGGAATTTGAAAGGTAGAATGTGAAGTTCTACCATTTATGAGCAGTGTTGCAGCAATTCCTGACCACGCCATGCACTGAACTTTATGTCCATTGGCTTGCAGATTGTGAACCAACGTGTTGTAAAGGAAAGTTTTCCCGGTTCCAGCCGGCCCGTCAACAAAGTGACAGTTCTGTTCGGATTGCGCGTTGATAGCATCAGTGATTCCCGTGTATATGGCTCGCTGTTCAGGGTTCAATGCGGCCAGCATTCGTTCTCCTTCCTCTCTGGCATTGCCAACATCCATGTCATCTTCCTCTGTAATAATAAGTGAAATATATTGCAATAAAATTGGAAAGAAAGCTAGGAGAATCAATGTGCAAAAATACGTAAATGCCCTTGTCTGCACGATCTTAGGATACATTATATATTCTTACTAAATAGTACATAGTTCAAAATAACACATATAGTACCTGTTGAGGAATGACATAGTCGGCTGGAAGTTGAGGAAGGTCAGCATAATTAGTGATCGATTGACCATGTACTTTCAAATTTTCGTCAATGTCATGTAGACATTGATACATGTGTCGGTCTTCAAAAGCTATGGCCATATCTGGATGATTGACTTGATCACGTCGTACAAAGTCTTCACTCAATGCTTCTTTGAACATGTTGAAGAGTGCTGCGATATCTGAAGGTGTTTGAAAAAGGAGTAATGTTGCAAACAACTGTCTCAGTTGTATGGCATGTTGAAAATAACTGCCTCCTCCAAACAGCGTATGATTTCAGCATCATCTTCCAACAGACCTAGTGCTAAAGCAGCGTCTTTGAAGGAATTGCATAGGTTTCCTTCTATCGTGCGAAGATCTTCAAACGACGTGGCACCTCGTTTATGGAGAAGCAATAGTCTCAGTGCGAATCTTTGCTCACATGGTCGTGGGTGAACTTGATATATTCTGCCTATGACAGGCATGTTCTCCGCTGTCTTGCTTTCCATGTTTTGGTGCGCTCGTTGAAAACATAGTGTTCAGGAATCTCGTGATAGAGATATTGGCGTGCAGCCGGGTCTTGTGCATTCAATTCAAACCAAGACGTCAGTGTGGTTTTTTCATTGATGTTTTGTAATTGTTCGACCTACCATTATCCTGAAAGTATACGGTCTGCTGATCAGGTAGATGAACATGCAGACGTTTGATAGTGTGACTTTTCTCGTGCATGGAAATTGGAATATTCTATGAACAGCTTCATGAGGTCCAATATACCGGGCGTTGATGTATTGGCGTACTTCATCGTGCTCAATATCTTGAGGTACTTGTTGCTGCTGTCCTTGAGAATTTCCACGTGTGCCATATCTTGTCCTTTATGAATATATTTGAAAATATATTTCACGGACTTCACAGTGCTACATATTTCCAGATTAATGTGACACTGATACTTGAGTAGAAGATGGCGATTATGTGGCACAACCCATGTATCATCTAGAAGTCGATCTTCCAGATTGACTGGGTGACGACAGCGTCGTCTGTAGAGGGGATAACCATTCGCATTGACTTGTGTTTCGGCAGTGCGATCTTTCGGAAATCGTTTCTTGCATTTGTTATTCTCCATGCAAACACATCCGGGGTTTATATCACCGCATGGTCCATGTGTCATGTGCTTCAGTACTAACTTGTGATATCTTGCATCCTGTGGGTCCGGAATTTCAGCTGATATGAGTCGATCTACCTGTAGGTTTGAGGAAAATATCACATGTAAGTTCTACACATCAAATGATTGGTTTTTACTAAGCAATACAACTGATGATAATATTTCATACTCAATAATAAATGTATAATTATCTATCTTTTACTCTATAATAGATTATTGCTATAGATGTTACCTGTTCAGGTGTTCGTGGTCTATCAGCGTCAGAGAGGAACAGAATCATGTGAGCGTGTGGTAGTCCTCTCTTCTGAAATTTGATGACATATACATGTGCAATAGTGTGTCCGAGAATGTGCTTGTGAAGGACATCTTCCAGTAGTTCTTGTAGTTTCTGTTGAAATACTCGTGTGACGATGTCAGGCCGGTCATTCGACTTCTGGTGTGGTAGAATGTTTTCTGAAATCTCCTTCCACTTGGGATTGGCCGTCATGGTTAGGAAGATGTCAGGCTTGCCATACTTTCTTACGATGGTCATTGCATCTTGAAAGTTCTGGTACATATTTCGTTGACTGCCTGAAAAAGATGAGGGAAGTATGACAACACGACCGACATCAATTGAAGGGGTTCGTTGGGATTGTTTGCCCTGGCCATTTGATTTTCGATTTCAGCCCTTCTGTTCAGGTGATCCATCAGGCCTCGATAACTGTCAGCACGTAATTGCCGTTGATTGTGTAAAATCCAGTTGAGCTTGTTTCCTTCTATTTTGGTGTATGCATCCACCAAATATTGTTGAAAGAGAAGTGTTGCCCTGTGGATGGTGGACAGTTGATTTCTGACTTGTATTCGGTACGAATAATATTCGGCGATTGTAGTTGGTACGGTGGTTACGATAGCATTTTGCTGGCTTGTCCTTCACGTGTAGGTAGACGTTGAAGGTCCAGCTGTATCCCGATCACCCTGAAAGAACAACAATGGATAGGTTAGAGGATCCGCAACAGGATCTATGGCATTAATCTTCATAAGATTACCACGCCTTGTTCGAATTTGAAGCTCTCTATCCTCGGGATTAGGAGCACCGCCATTGCGTGTAGTGTAGACTGCTGCAATTTCTCTGGCAGTAGGATTATCATATCTTCGATCTTGTTCTGGGCGACCGGTAATAATCATCTTGAATGTGGGAATAGGCTGATCATTGGCAATGGCTTGCTGCCTTTGCTCTTCCAGTACTTCTCCCATTGTTTTAAATGTTGAGCAAACCGATTTACTGCCATCAATTCGTTTTGCAGCAGCGCCACCATGTCTAAGTCCAAGTTTTGTTCTCTGGCTGTGTTCTGGCGTTCTTGCAGTGCTTGTTGGGTGTCCATAATATATAATTCTGCATATTTTCGGGACCTGTCGGTTTCAGTTACCCCTGTTGAATTCAAGAAACATTGTAAATTGTACTTCGTTATATCACTGTAATTTTCAATGCAGCAAGTGCTTGTTATAAAAGCATCATAAAGCGCCTTGATTTTCGATTTGACAACTCTTAATATCAGGCAAGGATAGTAGAGAGCTAATCCATTGTAGATTGGGTGGGAAAGGACTTGAGCGTTCTGTAACATCCGTTTCATCACGTGAAGCTATTATATGAAAATGTAGCATAATATAAGAGCTATAAGAGAGGGACGTTATATTTACCTGTCATATGGTATGCGTTTCCATGTATGGTGATGACTGGTGGTCCTGCATTAGCGTGTCTTACAACGTTAGCTGTCCAGGATGCCATCGCCATTAGGAATTGTATCTACGGAAATTTTTGAGAAAATATTTAGATTCATCAGTAGTTCCAGTGTATAAATGCATCACATTTGCCGGGGGTGGTTGAATGGGATCGAGAGTTATTAATCCTCCCATACAACATTTGTTGTATTGCCTTTTTGAGTTGAGTTCCTCTCGGAAGTACTTCGCTTCACAGTGAATACATGTTCTGGTCATTTTCCCAAGATGATGAGGCATTGGGGAGAATTGAGGAATTTCAAGAATAGGTTGATTTACTTCCCTTTCTTGATGTTCGATGGGTTGGGGGACATCATCTTGGTGTTGTGGTGGATTTCGTTTGCATTTCAACTTCTTGTGGTTGTACCGCTATTTGATTTTCTTCATTCTCATTTTCAAGGTTTGGTTGCAATTCCATAGCAGCAGGCAATATTTGTGGATCCTGAAATGCAATGCAATCTAAGTTAATATAATTCAATAATGTGTTTTGAAATGCATAAAACTGAAACTTGTGAAGATATGTCTATTTAGAGAGTAAAATAATTTCCTGACATGGTCATATGGAGAATGACTGGTATATTGAAAGCCAATTTGATGGTAGTCTCTTTTACCTGATTATCATGTGGAATTGGAATGTGTTGTTCCACGTTGATTTCATCAGGTTGTGCTGGCCTTTCAATGTCATTATTTTCATTTTCAATATGTGTTTCGGGTTGCATCTGCATTGGCCGTATCTGTTAATAATGAAAATTAAATGGAATTAGTTATTTTAGTTATTAGTTATTAGAAATGTTGATGCCATTACTGTGTGACTATGTAAATTGATGAAAATAAAAATGGGAACTTATAATTGGACATGTCTCAAGTAGGGAAATTGCATGAGGGATTTGGGTTATGGAGAATGGAGTTGCCTGACTGTAGTTAGTTTTACCTCATTGTCATTTTGAGCTTGATTTACATTAAGCATCTCCACATCTGCCGTTTGTATTGCTGCTGGACCTTCATGATTACGATTCAGAAGGGGTGGTTGCAACTGCATAACCATCGGCGGTACCTGCGGATGGAAAAATATTGATAATTTGGTTGATATAATAACTGATTTAATTTTGATAGTTTTTAATTACAAAAAGCTGTATAATATATGGTTGATGTGATTTGAAAAGATTAGCAGAAATTATTGAGTTGTGTACCTGAAGTTGAGGGGCCAGTGCTGCAGGATATTGTAAGCCATTGTTTATTGGTTGTGGAACTGCTATAAGTCCGTAGTGGGGAAGCATCGCAGGTAGTTGCCATGGCACATATAATGCCTGCATTTGTGGATAATGAAGTGGGAGTGGTTGATATTCTGGGGCTGGTTGCTGAGGGTATTCTTGCTGCAACTGGTGAAGATCATTCACTGCTTCCTGTACCATATTATCAGGTGGCAAATCAGCAGGATGAGGCTGTTGGTTATTCTCACGACGGCGGCGAGCTGCATCCCGCATTTGATTACGACGACTGGTGCCGGTAATGCCCTTTTTGGCTTTCTTGGCATTTTCCAAGAGATAATATAAAAAAAGAAAAAAATGTGTTTTATATGCAACCCAATTTAAGTGAAAATTTGAAATAAGAGTGATTTTTGTGAGCAAGTTTTGTGATGGGTTTGTTGTTTTGTGGTGAGCTGCAAGATGAAATAAATAATTTAAAACATAATTGTAAGAAATGTTTGGAATTACTCTTGATTGTTGAATTAAATTATTGGTTATTGAAAGTTTCCAATAAAAAATATTGGAGCACTTTATCTTATGACCTACATCACTCTTTCTATTGTGTTCTTTAACAACTAAAAGGAAAACAGTTGTGATAATGAATGGATTTGAAAAGTTAATCATCCATTTCATTCTTGCAAAGAAAAATCTATAAACCTACATTTGATGTGTTTGTAAAGGCTAGATTTTATTTGCATTGTGCAGTAAATTTGCTTTCTATTGATAAGAATTTGTTGCAATTGTTAATACTACTTTAAATATAGTAGTTAAGCTTCAAATTTGGTATATGAATGTACATTACAGAGTGAGGCATTTAAACATTAATTAAAATAGGCTTCGTATAAAAGCAATTGTTGTGACACTCACCAAATATTTTGAGGATTCAACTTTTTTGGAAATCCTGTTTTTACAAAAGAAGAAAGATGATTTGGATGAATTGATTATCTTGTAAAGAGAAAGTTGCCATTAATACTAAGGAATGTTTAACATGTTTAACTTGTATATTATTATGTTGATTGAGTTGAGTGAAGAAATGAGAATAAAATGTCATGCTGAAGTGAAGGAGTGAAATACATACTTTATAAAAAACTTCACTTTACTTTACTTTGTTAATAATAACAAAAGTGGCTGGACATTAGCGGAGAAGCCAGATGACAGAAACGCTAAAAAACCACATGACAGAAACGCTAAAAAGACAGTGCATTGCGATGCAATGAAAGACAACGGTTGCTGTAAAGAAGACGCTGTCGGTGTAAATAAGGATTGTTTAGGAAAGGTAAATTTCAACATTCAACTTACCAATAAAATAAAACAATCTTTCTAACAATGCTTTTGTCGATATATACAAAAATTGTAATATAATTATAATTATCTGCCAATTTCTAACAACAAATTTTACATTTGGTATAGCAAGAAAGTAAAGACGCAATTGCTATTTTAAATTCGCGCCAATTTGAAAGTTTGTGGCCTCTATTCGGCGGCGTGCCTCGTTGTTGTTATTATTATTCTAATGATGATCCATTCGACAGTGAGGCAGTTGAAAACAACAACAGGAACAGCATGTACTTGGCACGGAAGAGAAAACGACGTTGTTGTTTGTTGATGATGGGGAGAAGTGTCGTTTTGTAATTGCTGCTGCGTAGTCTCTAAGTATAAGAAATAATTTGGTGGACTTTATTATGCATGATATCTAGAAATAGATCATTTCTCACCATGGCGTTGTGGGGATTTTGATGGTGATGATGTATTGGACAGAGGTTGTTGAACACAACAACAGCAAAAACATAGGTATTCCACCACGGACACATGGAGAATGAAGTACATTGATTTTTCGTGAGCTGTTATATGTTCAGAAATATTGCTGTTGGTAAAAATACCAATCATAAGAGTAGGCCATGGAAGGATGACCAAAGGTAAGAAGGTAAGTACGTTGTTTGACTGGGTGAATACATGAGGTGGAGGTAATTAGTGATTTGCAGTTACAATAAATTACTTACATTTATAGACTTCAGGCCACATGAAAAGAACTGAGATGAGCCAACATGCTATGAAGTATATTACATGATTTCTTCTTGTTTTTCAGGTGCCCAGACATAAAGTGAATGTTTGCGGTCATTCCTTGTGAACATTATTATAGTGAGGTAAGTTCATTTTTGTTAATTGAAGATCATTCGTTCATAAAGAAGGACAGTGTCTGTTTTGCAGTGATCTTTTTTGAAAAATTACAAAAGTTAGAAATAGAAGCATTACATAACATTACAATACATACATACTTACTATAGATACTATACATAAATATATACATCAATACATACCCTATATACTATATATAAATACTATACATAATATACATACATACATACATACATACATACATACCCTACATACATACCCTACATACATACATACATACCCTACGTACATACATACATACCCTACATACATACATACATACATACATACATACATACCCTACATACATACCCTACATACATACCCTACATACATACATACATACCCTACGTACATACATACATACCCTACATACATACATACATACATACATACATACATACCCTACATACATACCCTACATACATACCCTACATACATACACTACATACCCTACATACATACCCTACAATACATACCCTACAATACATACCCTACATACATACCCTACAATACATACCCTACAATACATACCCTACAATACATACCCTACATAACATACCCTACAATACATACCCTACAATACATACCCTACAATACATACCCTACAATACAACCCCCTGGCATGTGACCACGGTGCCGCCCCCCTGAAAGCCGTTTCTTCTGAAAGTGAAAAAATGAATTCACAAAAAACACAAAAATTCTCCTAACTTGGTAAAAATTTGACCATTTGAACTCAAATTACACCAAATGAAGCTAATAGCTTGGCGAACATTTATCGAAAGTATTTGGGTGAAAAAACAAAGTTTTGGAAGGTTAAAATTTAATTTTGGCGAATGCAAAACACACGCGTGTTGCTTGAAAATTTTGTGTTTTTCAGCAAAATCCAAACTCGGCCAAAACTGTCCCAAAACAGAGGAAAATCAAGAAAACAAAAAAAACAAAGCCATATAACTTTAGTTCTTGTGTAAATAAACAGTTATCGAAAGTTTAAATGGAAAAAATCGGCCCAGAACGACCCGAGAAAATCAAAATTGTCTTCGTGTTTTGGTTAGGCCCTCGAGCCGAAAGAAAAACGTGAGGTGAAACAAAACAAAACTCGTGCTATTTAAAGCAAAAAACAATTGAATAACGGAAATACCTTGAAATAATTGTCCACCAATTGTCTCCACAGGTCTTGACAACAATTGACACGTCTTTACAATTGATTTCCGGCACGTATTCGTGGTTAAAGCCGAGCAACTTGCCGCCCGTTCAACTAAAAAAACACGTGCTTCTCCCTGCTCGTTTTGCATCTCATTAACTCCCTGCTCGGAACTTTCTAGAAGGTCGGAACACAAAATGGGCCATAACTCCCGAACCGTTTGGAGTAGAAATTAGCCACATACTTTACTGTGATCGGCACAATGCAGCGATCATTTTGATACCAATTTGCACCCTTATTGACCCCCAGGAAAAAAGCCTTTATGGATACAACGAAATTCCTTTGATCCCATTGTTCGGTCGAACGTCGATTGTTCACCAAACAATAGCCCATTGTTCACAGTCGGCGGGTCACGTGTGATCGTAGAATAGTATATATAGACTAGCCGGGGGCACTCGCTTCGCTCGCTTCCCGGAGCCCCCGAAGCAACAAAAGTTTGATATGGTTGGCGCGCTTCGCGCGCTGCATTCACTCCCGCTCATGCCCATACATACATACATACATACATACATACCTACATACCTACATACCTACATACCTACATACATACATACATACATACATTTATACATACATACATACATACATACATACATACATACATACATACATACATACATACATACATACATACATACATACATACATACATGAGCCGGGTTCGGTCGCTTCGCTCCCTCCCCGGAGCCCGTCAAGTAAACAAAGCTTAATCTGGTTGGCGCGCTTCGCGCGCTGCATTCGCTCCCGCTCATGCCCATACATACATACATACATACATACATACCCTACAATACATACCCTACAATACATACCCTACATAACATACCCTACAATACATACCCTACAATACTTACCCTACAATACATACCTTACAATACATACCTTACAATACATACCTTACAATACATACCTTACAATACATACCCTACTATACATACCCTACAATACATACCCTACTATAAATACCCTAAAATACATACCCACCATACATACCCTACAATAAATACCCTACAATAAATACCCTACAACACATACCCTACATAACATACCCTACAATACATACCCTAGAATACAAACCCTACTATACATACCCTACAATACATACCTTACAATACATAACCTACAATACATACCCTACATAACATACCCTACAATACATACCCTACAATACATACCCTACATAACATACCCTACGATACATACCCTACAATACATACCCTACAATACATACCTTACGATACATACCTTACAATACATACCCTACAATACATACCCTACAATACATACCCTACAATACATACCTTACAATACATACCCTACAATACATACCCTACAATACATACCCTACAATACATACCCTACAATACATACCCTACAATACATACCTTACAATACATACCCTACAATACATACCTTACAATACATACCCTACAATACATACCCTACAATACATACCTACAATACAAACCCTACAATACATACCCTACAATAAATACCCTACAATACATACCCTACAATACATACCCTACATAACATACCCTACAATACATACCCTACAATACATACCCTACAATACATACCCTACAATACATACTTTACAATACATACCCTACATAACATACCCTACAATACATACCCTACAATGCATACCCTACATAACATACCCTACAATACATACCCTACAATACATACCCTAAATACATACCCTAAAATACATACCCTAAAATACATACCCTACAATACATACCCTACAATGCATACCCTACAATACATACCCTACGATACATACCCTACGATACTTGCCCCTGGCAAGCGACCACCTAGCGCCCACCCTGCCGCCCCCTAAAATCCGTTTAAAAATGAATTCATCAACGTACTTTAAAACACTAAAACTTTCAAATCAAATTAACGTGGCCAATTTTGTCCTACACACCCAACGAAAATATCAACATGAAGCTAATAGCTTGGCGAACATTTATTGAAAGTATTTGAGTGAAAAAACAAAGTTTTGGCAGGCTAAAAATTAATTTTCGCAATGCAAAACACACGCCTGTTGCTTGAAAATTTCGTGTTTTTCAGCAAAATCCAAACTCGGCTAAAACTGTCCAAAACAGAGGAAAATCAACAAAAAAAAAAAAACAAAGCCATATAACTTTAGTTCTTGTGTAAATAAACAGTTATCGAAAGTTTAAATGGAGAAAATCGGCCCAGAACGACCCGAGAAAATCAAAATTGTCTTCGTGTTTTGGTTAGGCCTCGAGCCGAAAGAAAAACGTGAGGTGAAACAAAACAAAACTCGTGCTATTTAAAGCCAAAAACAATTGAATAAAGAAATACCTTGAAATAATTGTCCACCAATTGTCTCCACAGGTCTTGACAACAATTGACACGTCTTTACAATTGATTTCCGGCACGTATTGCTGGTTAAAGCCGAGCAACTTGCCGCCCGTTCAACTAAAAAACACGTGCTTCTCCTTGCTCGTTTTGCATCTCATTAACTCCGTCCTCGAACTTTCTAGAAAGTCGGAACACAAAATGGGCCATAACTCCCGAACCGTTTGGAGTAGAAATTAGCGGAAGACTTTACTGTGATCAGCGCAATGCAGCGATCATTTTGATATCAATTTGCACCCTTATTGACCCCCAGGAAAAAAGCCTTTTGATCACAACGAAATTCTTTGATCCCATTGTTTCTTCGAACGTCGATTGTTCAAGAGACAATGGAGCATTGTTTGGCGGTTGGGGTCACGTGTCGACGTAGATTATATAATAGAGACTAGCCGGGGGCGCTCGCATACGCTCGCTTCCCGGAGCCCGTCAAGTACAAAAGTTTAATGTGGTTGGCGCACTTCGTGCGCTGCATTCGCTCCCGCTCATGCCCATACATACATACATACATACATACATACCTACATACCTACATACATACATACATACATACATACATACATGGGCCGGGTTCGGTCGCTTCGCTCCCTCCCCGGAGCCCGTCAAGTAAACAAAGCTTAATCTGGTTGGCGCGCTTCGCGCGCTGCATTCGCTCCCCGCTCATGCCCATACATACATACATACATACATACATACCCTACAATACATACCCTACAATACATACCTACATAACATACCCTACAATACATACCCTACAATACTTACCCTACAATACATACCTTACAATACATACCTTACAATACATACCTTACAATACATACCTTACAATACATACCCTACTATACATACCCTACAATACATACCCTACTATAAATACCCTAAAATACATACCCACCATACATACCCTACAATAAATACCCTACAATAAATACCCTACAACACATACCCTACATAACATACCCTACAATACATACCCTACAATACAAACCCTACTATACATACCCTACAATACATACCTTACAATACATAACCTACAATACATACCCTACATAACATACCCTACAATACATACCCTACAATACATACCCTACATAACATACCCTACGATACATACCCTACAATACATACCCTACAATACATACCTTACGATAACAATCACCTACAATACATACCCTACAATACATACCCTACAATACTACTACAATACATAACCCTACAATACATACCCTACAATACATACCCTACAAATACATACCCTACAATACATACCCTACAATACATACCTTACAATACCATTACCCTACAATACAATACCTTACAATACTAATACCCTACAATACATACCCTACAATACATACCCTACAAACATACCCTACAATACATACCCTACAATAAATACCTACAATACATACCCTACAATACATACCCTACATAACATACCTCTTACAATACATACCCTACATAACATACCCTACAATACATACTCTCTACAATACATACCCTACATAACATACCCTACAATACATACCCTACAATGCATACCCTACATAACATACCCTAATACATACCCTACAATACATACCCTAAAATAATACCCTAAATACATACCTAAAATACATACCCTACAATACATACCCTACAATGCTACCCTACAATACATACCCTACGATACATACCCTACGATACTTGCCCCTGGCAAGCGACCACCTAGCGCCCACCCTGCCGCCCCCCTAAAATCCGTTTAAAAATGAATTCATCAACGTACTTTAAAAACACTAAAACTTTCAAATCAATTAACGTGGCCAATTTTTGTCCTACACACCCAACGAAAATATCAACATGAAGCTAATAGCTTGGCGAACATTTATCGAAAGTATTTGAGTGAAAAAAACAAAGTTTTGGCAGGCTAAAAATTAATTTTCGCAAATGCAAAACACACGCCTGTTGCTTGAAAATTTCGTGTTTTTCAGCAAAATCCAAACTCGGCTAAAACTGTCCAAAAACAGAGGAAAATCAACAAAAAAAAAAAAACAAAGCCATATAACTTTAGTCTTGTGTAAATAAACAGTTATCGAAAGTTTAAATGGAGAAAATCGGCCCAGAACGACCCGAGAAAATCAAAATTGTCTTCGTGTTTTGGTTAGGCCCTCGAGCCGAAAGAAAAACGTGAGGTGAAACAAAACAAAACTCGTGCTATTTAAAGCCAAAAACAATTGAATAAAGAAAATACCTTGAAATAATTGTCCACCAATTGTCTCCACAGGTCTTGACAACAATTGACACGTCTTTACAATTGATTTCCGGCACGTATTGCTGGTTAAACCGAGCAACTTGCCGCCCGTTCAACTAAAAAACACGTGCTTCTCCTTGCTCGTTTTGCATCTCATTACTCCGTCCTCGGAACTTTCTAAAGTCGGAACACAAAATGGGCCATAACTCCGAACCGTTGGAGTAGAAATTAGCGGAAGACTTACTGTGATCAGCGCAATGCAGCGATCATTTTGTATCAATTTGCACCCTTATTGACCCCCAGAAAAAAGCCTTTTGATCACAACGAAATTCCTTTGATCCCATTGTTTCTCTTCGAACGTCGATTGTTCAAGAGACAATGGAGCATTGTTTGGCGGTTGGGTCACGTGTCGACGTAGATTATATATATGAGACTAGCCGGGGCGCTCGCATACGCTCGCTTCCCGGAGCCCGTCAAGTACAAAAAGTTTAATGTGGTTGGCGCACTTCGTGCGCTGCATTCGCTCCCGCTCATGCCCATACATACATACATACATACATACATACCTACATACCTACATACATACATACATACATACATACATACATACATACATATATACATACATACATACATACATAATCACATACTACTGAGCCGGTTCGGTCGCTTCGCTCCCTCCCCGGAGCCCGTCAAGTAAAGAAAGCTTAATCTGGTGGCGCGCTTCGCGCTGCATTCGCTACCGCTCATGCCCATACATACATACATACCCTACAATACATACCCTACGATACATACCCTACATACATACCCTACATACAACATACATACCCTACAATACATACCCTACAATACATACCCTACATAACATACCCTACAATACATACCCTACAATACATACCCTACATAACATACCCTAAAATACAAACCCTACAATACAAACCCTACAATACAAACCCTACAATACATACCCTACAATACATACCCTACAATACATACCCTACAAAACATACCCTACATATCATACCCTACTATACAAACCCTACAATACATACCCTACATAACATACCCTACGATACATACCCTACAATACATACCCTACATAACATACCCTACTATACAAACCCTACAATACATACCCTACAATACATACCCTACAATACAACCCTACAATAAATACCCTAAAATACATACCTTACAATACATACCCTACAATACATACCCTACAACACATACCCTACAATACATACCCTACAATACATACCCTACAATGAATACCTTACAATACATACCCTACAACAAATACCCTACAATAAATACCCTACAATACATACCCTACATACATACCCTACAATACATACCCTACAATACATACCCTACAATACATACCCTACGATACATACCCTACGATACATACCCTACAATACATACCTTACAATACATACCCTACATAACATACCCTACAAACATACCCTACAATCATACCCTACATAACATACCTACAATACATACCCTAAGACAATACAGCACGACGCCACATTTCTAAAAGAAGTAAAGGTGGGAGGTCGAATCTTCCCCCCTGCATGGACCGCCGCGCCCACGCTGCCCCCCTGAAAGCCGCTTTCCGATAGTTGTAGCTTCAGTGTGAAGTTTGAAAAAAAAAATTGCCTTCAAAAATTAAATCAATCTTGGAAAATTTAAACTCAATCTGTAATAAAAAATAATATCAAACTGTAGCTAAGGAAACAGCGAATCCGATTAAATATATTCACATTTCTTTAAGCAGTGTTGTTTTGAATTTAAGAGAGTATTTAGTGCAGCCAAACACAAAAGCCGTGAAAAATTTATTCATCAGCCAACTTTAAAGAACACAAAAATTCCCCTAATTGGTCAAAATTTGTCCATTTGAACTCAAATTACACACCAGCATGAAGCTAAATACTTTGGCAAATAAATATCGAAAGTACTTGGGTGCATATGAAAAGCTTTTCGCAATTTTAGTTGTACAATTTTTGAAGTCCAAGACATGATTTAATCAAAAATAGCCGTGAAATCAAAACCCTTGCAAAAAATAGCAATTGAAACACGATTCACCAACTTTCAAAATTAATTAACGTGGCCAATTTTTGTCCTACACACCACGAAAAAGTCAACATGAAGCTAATAGCTTGGCGAACATTTATCGAAAGTATTTGGGTGAAAAAAACAAAGTTTTGGCAGGTTAAAAATTAATTTTCGCAAATGCAAAACACACGCGTGTGGCATGAAAATTTCGTGTTTTCCAGCAAAACCCAAACTCGGCCAAAACTGTCCAAAAACAGAGGAAAATCAACAAAACAAAAAAACAAAGCCCCAGATAACTTTAGTTCTTGTGTAAATAAACAGTTATCGAAAGTTTAAATGAGAAAATCGGCGGCCCAGAACGACCCGAGAAACTCAAAATTGTCTTCGTGTTTTGGTTAGGCCCTCGAGCCAAAAGAAAAACGTGAGGTTAAACAAAACAAAACTCGTGCTATTTAAAGCAAAAAACAATTGAATAAAGGAAATACCTTGAAATAATTGTCCACACATTGTCTCGACAGGTCCTGAGAACAATTGACACGTCTTTACAATTGATTTCCGGCAAGTATTCACGCTTTAACCCGAGCAACTTGCCGCCCGTTCAACAAAAAAAAAAAACACGTGTTTCTCCCTGCTCGTTTTGCATCTCATTAACTCCGTCCTCGGAACTTTCTAGAAAGTCGGAACACAAAATGGGCCTATACTCCCGAACCGTTTGGAGTAGAAATTAGCCACATACTTTACTGTGATCAGCGCAATGCAGCGATCATTTTGATACCAATTTGCCCCTTATTGACCCCCAGGAAAAAAGCCTTTATGGATACAACGAAATTCCTTTGATCCCATTGTTCGGTTCGAACGTCGATTGTTCAAGAAACAATAGCCCATTGTTTAGAGTCGGCGGGTCACGTGTCGACGTAGATTATATATATTAGACTAGCCGGGGCAGCTCGCATACGCTCGCTTCCCGGAGCCCGTCAAGTACAAAAAGTTTAATGTGGTTGGCGCACTTCGTGCGCTGCATTCGCTAACGCTCATGCCCTTTCCCACCCACGTACAGTGGTTTGGCTCGCCCTCGCCGCCCTGTCTATCTATTGTCACGATTGTAGTGTTTAACATGCATGGAAATTAGTTTTAGCGGTCAGCCTCGTTTTCATCATCTAAGCCTCGTACTGATGGTACAGTAGATAAGATGCAAGATAAAAGTTTGTTTTGTTTTAGGGACGACAACAATTAGCCTGCTATTAGTTGAGTGCATGGATTGACACTTGGATGTGGTCTTTTGTCAACCTAATATAGGATAGGTATAAACAGTAAAGGACCATTGATGATGAATGTCCAGAATTTAAATTAATTTTGACTTACACTGATAAATTAATAATTTTTGATAAAGCAATAAGTATGTAGCCTCCAATACTTGCATTGGTACAATGATGTACATCAGTAGATCTACAAAGTGAAAGAGACAAATTATATTCTATTTAATATGTTGGTTTATTACTATCAAGGCTAAAAAATAATTGGATTTGGATTTGGAGAATCTGTGGAGTTTAATTTTCCTTTGATGTTGATTTAATGTATATCATTATGAAAAGAAATAAAGAAATTAATATTGATCAGTATGACATAACATTACAGTATGACATTACAGACAAAACAGATCATTTAATGCAATTGCCATGAAAAAGCTTTATTAAATTAAATGAAGTACAACGATTTCTACGGCTGGGATTGGTTTTACATTAGTTTCAATCATATAGAACATAAGGATAAGCACGGGACACCGTGGATAACGAATGCAAAAGTACTTCATAATCATCATCAATGGGATGGGAATTGCATGGTGAAAGGAGTTTCATAGGAGTATTGGGCTTGGTTGGTAAGGCAAAGAAGGCAGCCACAAAGTGAAAAGAATCGTCAACGAAAAAATTATAACAAAATTAAAGCCACTGAAACATGTGGGTACAGCATTAAACACTCTTTCCGAAATCATTAAATATAAAGAGCCATGAAACATAAGCGGAGTTGTCAATTTTGGCCTGAGGAAACTATATGTTTGAGTGAAATACAATTGGCCTAAGCAACTATATGGGAACTTGAATGGGGTGAAATTAAAAATAAAGTCTACTTACTCCTGAGCTGCGGCAAAATGAATGTTTCTCTCAGCTTTACTTTCTCTTATTTCACCATCAAGTTCCATTGCAATCCAAGATTTGGGAAACGAATATTCGGACAGCACAACCACAACCAGCATGAGAAATTGCTACGTTGACGAAACATAGCATAAATCAAAATCACACAACAAATTCTATTGTTATGCCGTCCCGTTTTGACGTAATTATTTGATTGAGCTGGATTGGCTTACAATCAACCCAACCCAACCCAAGAGAACTCAACTCAAGTGAACAAAGAACATGTGGTGGCAAGGCAATGCGTCCTTCCTTTCATCTTTTCTGTTCTGTGGTGATGGTAAGTAGGTTTTCCAGATCGTATTATATCATTGCGATCTTTCAGGTTACATCTTTAAAATAATCTATAGTGTTTCTGTGAAGGTTTTGATTCATTTTTCTAGCGTATAAGACTTTAGCAAATATAGTATTTGACCACGAATCCCTTGAGAATAGGCCACATTTGAGAAAAACGGATGATACATTGTTCGCATTGGAAAATGAGATACGATTCTGTGCTACTTACGTTTTATTACATGTATTATTCGTGAATTTTAGGTACTCTCTGTGCTACGTATGGGATTTGTGTGGTGCGATGTCAATGCAGGCAATTTTTGACTGTTCTTCAGGTAAGTATATTGAATTATATGAGATCATTATGCATCCCAAAGGCCACATCTTGTTCATTTATAAAGACGGGTTTTTGAAATACATTTCTTGTAAATTTTTAGGGTTTGTGTCACAGCATGTCCAAGAAGAGTGTTGGTGATAAATATTTGTTGGCGGAATGCACCGTTTTTCAAAGGTAATAGTCTTGTTATTATTTTTGCAATGTTATTATTATTAATTGTTATTCTAATTTATCGTTGTACAAAATTTAACAATTTAACAAAACAAACAAATAACAGGAAAAGAAAACGAACAAAAGACAAACATGAACACAATTACAGTTACAATTACTTTTTCTGAATGTTTGTGCCCCTTACCAAAGACAAAATTTCTTTTGTGGGCACATCTGCCCACATGCACCTCGTGTGCGCTTCTTCTTTATTTTTTTTTTGTTGTTTTTTATATTTTTTGAATCTTTTTTTTTCTATAATTTTATTTTTATTTCTTCAGATTTCCTGTAGAGAAAAAGACATTGTTACAGAAGGAGTTGAAAGTAAGCAATATGTTATACACACAGATGAGATGGAAATATTGCATTGCAACTTACGCTATTTCATCCTTTGTTAAATGCCCATCGAGGGTGCTAACAAAATGAAATTTGGTGCCTCTTTTAATGGCACTGAACTTCAAGGCACATTGCCTTTTTAGTGAGCCAATGTCAGTAAAATTGATTAGCTAGGATTAATATGAGAACAATATATTAAAAACAGTGACTCACATAGGATACATTTGTGTTTCCTTGTAAAGCAGTTTGATAATCTATGCATAACATTTGTTTAGATTTATCAATATATGGATTAAAGTATTTTTCAATGCTACCTTAGTTTCTTCTCCACAATAAACCACTGTGGGTTCCTTTGGAACAGTGTTGGCAACTTCAGGCTCAACTGCTTCATCATCCTCTGTCTGAACTGTTTCAGCACCCTCAGGCATGGCAACTTCATTTTCAGTATCCATGTTAAAACTATATATAAATATATTGTCATTGTCATTCAATGAAAGGTGAGTTAATAGGGTATCGGTCGTTTGAATTTGCCTATACAGTTCTGTTGATGTTACAATAATATATACTTTTAATGTATTAATATGACACAGTTTTATTTTCTGCAGATAATGAATAATAATTATCTTTCTTACAATGAAGAGGAGAGACTAAAGGCAGGCAGAAAACGCAGAACTGAATACATGAACTTACGGTAGCAGTGGTGACAAAATTTATCTATTTCAAGTGAACCTGTTAAGGATAAAATTGTTATTGTGATAATATCCACTGCAATAGCAATTGTGACATAAAATATAGCAGTTTGAGCTTTTTTAAAGCTGTTTAGTTATAAATAGCCTGTATTTTCATGTGAAAGTAAAAGCAACGTTAAAAATACATGTACTTACGTAATTTTTGTTTTTCTTGTGGTGGGTTGAAAAAAATTTTTACGCACGCTATGTCCTCTATGACGCAAGAAAAATTTTAAATTTCGCGCCGCTATTGTTGTTGCTAGGACGCCGAAATTCCCGTGTAAATCTGATGATAATAGTATTAGCTCCTGCAGGACATTACGTGGTGCTGCATTGATTTTATTGTGACTGTAGTTTTAAAGAGCAACAAAACTTGGAATTATGCGATAACTATTAGAATTACAAATTACAATTGCGATGAGAATACACGTTTTTTTTATAAGGAACCTAGCTGAGGGCCTAGTTGTTTAAGTTTGTTATTTTGAGATCCTTTGACCACTTTGTACTTGTAAAAGGTCTTTAATTTTAAGTTTGGCATTTGGTGGACATAATTAGTAGAGACGCAAGAAAAGCATTCAAATTCATCGTTTTGCTGTGTGAAAGGATAAGAGGTTAACACATGAAGAAGCTTCAAATAATGTAAAAGTACTGAAAATCAATGGAACCGGCTTCTCAATTTTGAATAGTGCGGAAATATTAATATACTAAAAATTAAAAGATGCCTTAGTGATTTGGTCTGTAGTAGTAAACGTTCCTTAAGTTTTCTACCTTATACATGTAGGTTCCTTATAGAAAAGCTTGTTACTTCAAGTTATATTATGTTGTAATTGTTCTGAGGATTCAATAAGTTTCTGTGCTTGCATGTTAATTGTATGGGAAAGCTCTTTATGATATAAGACACATTGTAAGATGGTAGTACAGTTCATGTAATACAGTGTCTACATACTGAAAACATAAGCAAGTGTCAATGATATA
Organism: Sanderia malayensis; assembly: GCA_013076295.1. Lineage (NCBI taxonomy): Eukaryota > Metazoa > Cnidaria > Scyphozoa > Semaeostomeae > Pelagiidae > Sanderia > Sanderia malayensis. Next base: position 72,840 of record RQOL01000805.1, on the reverse strand, counting down.
TACAATTAGAATGTTGTTGATAAAAAAAACAGAAACAGTTTGTTAAGCACTTCCACAGTGAATGAATGAGGACACACCATACACTATGAGGTTCTGGTTAAAAGATATCTACAATGGGAAACTTATCATGCAAGACTCTCAATATTCAAGTAAGATAACAAAGACATATTTATGCACATATAGATTATTAAAATGCATTAATAATGTTTGCTTGTGTGGTAAGAGCCATGTTAGCTTGTTTTGTCCAATGTAATGGAGGATTCTATCAGTGATTGATACAATGTATGCTTCCCACTAAATTTGAAAATGTTGTGCTCTAATGGTTGTGAAATCATTGCCGTCTATGCCTGGCACACTGAGCTTAGACAACACATCTACCTGATAAGGAACATCATTAAGTGACAATGAGGAAGAATTAAGTACCTACAGGTTTAGAATACTGTAAGTGATTCGTTAAGAAAACATTTAGTGGTAGTCAATGTAGAAATATTATTTAGCATTTATTTATTCAGTCTGCTTTTCAAGCAAGGTGCATTAATTGTTCATATGGAACAGAGAGCATCATACCTTGAATATTATACCTGACTTGGGAAATAATTTGAAGAGAACATTTTGAACCATTGATTTAATTTTCCATTGCCTTTGACTAAATGAATCTGTACAAAAAATAGGAAAAGAGCATTAATGAGTGTATTCGACAAAACAGTTATGCAATGCACGTGCAATGAGGAAGGTGGTAAGTAAATAAAGTGTGGAATTTTCCCAGGGCTTGAACTTGACTTTCACTGGTTTCCTTCATGTACACATTACAACAATTAAACATCTTGGATAAACAGAAATGAAAGCAGGTTCATGTTGGGATATCAATGAGCTTTGCTCGTAAAACAAAGAAGGAAGCCACAAAGTCAATAAATTGGTTAGGAACTATATTCACGAAAACAAAAGCCCCAGGAAGATTTCGATATAGCAATGCACATTTCATTGGAGAATTTCCAGAATTCTGGCCTAACAAACTACTATATGTAAACCGTGAGTAAAGTAGAAATGGCCTAAGCTAAGCAATTTCCACTCAACATATCAAATGGAAAGGGATAAAAATGTCCTCTCCTCATTCACAGCAGCCTAGTTGTCTCCCTTAAGTCAATAGGGGTATCTCCTCTACCTGAGCTTCATTTTCTCTCATTTCAGTATCAAATTCCCTTATATCTAAATATCCATTGTTTGATTGTCCAAAATGAAAATTAACCTGACTTACCTTTGGTGAAGATCAAGGTAGTTGTTTCCTTTGAGCCAGGAAGGCTTTATGAGGTATAATTTCATTGAGTTCAGCAACTAAATCCGACTCTAAATGTTTGTTGGTTTTTTTTTGCAGTTTGTTTGTTTTGTAGGTTTTGTTTGCATTTCTTGCGATGATGAGACATAACATAGATGAAAATCATACATAGACAGCACAAAGGCGTTTGAAATGGGAGACAGAAGTCTCGCCTCGTTTCAATGATCTTAGCAGAAATGCATCTAATTAAAAACGAAGTCGATAAATTTTGTTATGATGTTATTGAATGGAGATTTATATGGGACAAATACACAAATATATGAATATTGAAACTCTAACGATTTATCTGCTGGCAATCTTCTATTGAAAACGTAAATCGCTAATTTAAAAACCTTATTATTAATGCGGAAGATCTGAAAGATATACAATACAGTACAAAAAACATGTTTTGAAAGGACGTGGATAGATATTTGTATTGTATGCGAAGTACGAATGCGAAGGGTTGAGTCATGATATAGTCTACTATTAAAATTGGTGAATGGTCAATATCCATAAAAATTGATACATACAATCCGTAGTTCAGGTTGCAAAATTGATTGGTTAAGCGACGTCTTTAGCAAAATGACAGTACCTCAATTTGGATTCTTCAATAGCACTTCACTCTCAGCAAGCATACATCTCTGCCACGGCGTGAATGTATTCTTTCAATAACCGCGTTCGTTTGTTTTGAGGATTACGTTTGTACATAGCAAAAAAAAAGAATAAGATTGCCGGTTACATTAGTTAAAAGCTCGAACACCAGCGTCAAGGAGTAACCTTTGTTCGAGTTTTCCTTGTTGGTGAAAAGTGCAATTGAAATTGGAAGTATATAACAGTAAACACTAAAGGGGCCTCTATAGATTTTAGATCAAGTTTTCATGTATTAAAAGGAGAGGGGGGATGTTATTGATAGTGCGATGTTTTGCAAAAAGTAACTATCCTTAAGGGACAACTTGCAGTTTTCACAGAGTAAGGAAATCCACTTTCCCATAGGCAATATCGGAGAAAATGGCAACGCATAACTCTTAATAATCGGGCGCTACGCAGGATTCAGGACTGTGCCGACTGCTGTGTGTGGTGCAGTCACCCCTGGACATGTGGAGGGTGTAATGTCCAGTTGGTCTCCGCAGATCAGTGTTATCTAGAATGAATGCATTCTAGAAAGGTGCCAGTAACGGCTGTACATCACACTTATGTGCGACGTGATCTGCGTTGACACACAATACCCGTACCCTTGAATGTGTGTATGTGCGTTTTGGTAGGCAGCCCTCTGTAGAGCAACTGTGCAGATGGTCGCTCTAGGATGAAGCCTTTACAGGACTTCTTGGAAACAATGTTCTTTTGTTTTCCTGTGTGTTTCCTCTGGAGGAAAACTTTGAGCCCGTTAAATGATGTGCTCTTGACATGGCCACATATAACTGACCATGTGTGAACACGGGCTCAGGTAATACAAACCAACATACCTCAGGGATTGCCCCTGTGCCTTGTTGATTGTCAAGCAGTATGCAAGTCTGACTGGAAATGTCGGCGTTTCATTTTGAACGGCATTTCCGTGTCCTGAGTGGAGACTGTGATCTTGGGAATCATGACCCGTTGTCCTCTGTGCTCCTTGGTAAATGATCTCTGCTGTGATCACGTGACGTCGGAGATGCCGAACTATGAGTCTTGTTCCGTTGCAAAGACCTTTCTTTGGATTGAGATTCCGCAGAAGAATGATCGTTGCACCAACCTAATGAATGAATATTATTGTGATTAATGACGGCTTTTTTATGGTGCACTACCTTTGCACATAATAATTTAATGTAATAGGAGAAAGATTGTACTCTTCCTACCTTGAGTTTAAGTCTGTGCAACGGCATTCCATTCGAGTGAGTTGGTTGAGAAATTCAATGGGGTAGGCCTCTTCCTCATCTGGATCGTCTGTGACAACACTGTCGTGCTGTATAAGTTCTTTCGGCTGTTTGAAGTCTGTCCAGAATTAAGTCGTTTACTTGATGTGATAAGTCATTCTTTGGAGTCAGACAAACAGCGTTCAGACATTGTTACAGGATCCATCATTTAGGTGTGAATCTGGTGTGTTCGGCCTGGGAAAAATGAAGTTCAGCATGTCTTCTTTAGACGAAGGCATATCTGTTGTGGCAGAATTACGTTGTCCAGTGCATCGTGTGCTTCTTGCTTGTTGCCAAGTCTGAGAAGCCATTCTGAGAATTCACGGTATGAATCATCTTGAACGGCTCTCATGTTGGTGTGTAAACGATGCTGCTGAAACTTTGTCCATAGATCAATGATCTGGTGTGATTTTAGAGTCTCTGCTACAATTCTTTCCCTTCCTGCTTTCGTGACGACAGGTAGAACTTGTCTGAAATCACCACCAAGTAGCATGAACTTGCCACCAAATGGTCTGTCGACATGTGTAATGTCTCGAAGCAGTCGGTCGACTGCTTGTAATGCAAGTGCGGGAATCATGGAAGCTTCATCCCATATGAATAGGGTAGTTTCACGCAATACCTGTGCTCTCCTGCTCTGTCTCTTGACATTGCACGTTGATTCAGCTTGAAGTGGTATAGGAATTTGAAAGGTAGAGTGTGAAGTTCTACCATTTATGAGCAGTGTTGCAGCAATTCCTGACCACGCCATGCACTGAACTTTATGTCCATTGGCTTGCAGATTGTGAACCAACGTGTTGTAAAGGAAAGTTTTGCCGGTTCCAGCCGGCCCGTCAACAAAGTGACAGTTCTGTTCGGATTGCGCGTTGATAGCATCAGTGATTCCCGTGTATATGGCTCGCTGTTCAGGGTTCAATGCGGCCAGCATTCGTTCTCCTTCCTCTCTGGCATTGCCAACATCGATGTCATGTTCCTCTGTAATAAAAAGTGAAATATTTTGCAATAACATTGGAAAGAAAGCTAGGAAAATCATTGTGCAAAAATACGTAAATGCCCTTGTCTGCACGATGTTAGGATACATTATTATATTCTTACTAATACAGTACATATTTGAAAATAACACATTAGTACCTCGTTCAGGAATGACATAGTCGGCTGGAAGTTGAGGAAGGTCAGGCATAATTAGTGATCGATTGACCATGTACTTTCAAATTTTCGTCAATGTCATGTAGACATTGATACATGTGTCGGTCTTCAAAAGCTATGGCCATATCTGGATGATTGAGTTGATCACGTCGTACAAAGTCTTCACTCAATGCTTCTTTGAACATGTTGAAGAGTGCTGCGATATCAGAAGGTGTTTGAAAAAGGAGTAATGTTGCAAACAACTGTCTCAGTTGTACTGGCATGTTGAAAATAACTGCCTCCTCCAAACAGCGTATGATTTCAGCATCATCTTCCAACAGACCTAGAGCTAAAGCAGCGTCTTTGAAGGAATTGCATAGGTTTCCTTCTATCGTGCGAAGATCTTCAAACGACGTGGCACCTCGTTTATGGAGAAGCAATAGTTCAGTGCGAACCTTTGCTCACATGGTCGTGGGTGAACTTGATATATTCTGCCTATGACAGGCAGTGTTCTCCGCTGTCTTGCTTTCCATGTTTTGGTGCGCTCGTTGAAAACATAGTGTTCAGGAATCTCGTGATAGAGATATTGGCGTGCAGCCGGGTCTTGTGCATTCAATTCAAACCAAGACGTCAGTGTGGTTTTTTCATTGATGTTTTGTAATTGTTCGACCCCCATTATCCTGAAAGTATACGGTCTGCTGATCAGGTAAATGAACATGCAGACGTTTTATAGTGTGACTTTTCTCGTGCATGGAAAATTGGAATATTCTGTGAACAGCTTCATGTGGTCCAATATACCGGGCGTTGATGTATTGGCGTACTTCATCGTGCTCAATATCTTGAGGTACTTGTTGCTGCTGTCCTTGAAGAATTTCCACGTGTGCCATATCTTGTCCTTTATGAATATATTTGAAAATATATTTCACGGACTTCACAGTGCTACATATTTCGAGATTAATGTGACACTGATACTTGAGTAGAAGATGGCGATTATGTGGCACAACCCATGTATCATCTAGAAGTCGATCTTCCAGATTGACTGGGTGACGACAGCGTCGTCTGTAGAGTGGATAACCATTCGCATTAAGTTGTGTTTCGGCAGTGCGATCTTTCGGAAATCGTTTCTTGCATTTGTTATTCTCCATGCAAACACATCCGGGGTTTATATCACCGCATGGTCCATGTGTCATGTGCTTCAGTACTAACTTGTGATATCTTGCATCCTGTGGGTCCGGAATTTCAGCTGATATGAGTCGATCTACCTGTAGGTTTGAGGAAAAATATCACATGTAAGTTCTACACATCAAAATGCATTGTGTTTTTACTAAGCAATACAACTGATGATTATATATCGTACTCTATATATAAATTATTGTTGTAGATGTTACCTCTTCGGGTGTTCGGGTCTATCAGCCTCAGACAGGAACAGAATCATGTGAGCGTGTGGTAGTCCTCTCTTCTGAAATTCGATGACATATACATGTGCAATAGTGTGTCCAGAATGTGCTTGTGAAGGATATCTTCCAGTAGTTCTTGTAGTTTGAGTTGAAATACTCGTGTGACGATGTCAGGCCGGTCATTTGCCTTCTGGTGTGGTAGAATGTTCTCTGAAATCTCCTTCCATCTGGGATTGGCCGTCATGGTTAGGAAGATGTCAGGCTTGCCATACTTTCTGACGATAGTCATTGCATCTTGAAAGTTCTGGTACATATTTCGTTGACTGCCTGAAAAAGATGAGGGAAGTATCACAACACGACCGACATCAATATGAAGGGGTTCGTTGGGATTGTTTGCCCTGGCCATTTGATTTTCGATTTCAGCCCTTCTGTTCAGGTGATCCATTAGGCCTCGATAACTGTCAGCACGTAATTGCCGTTGATTGTGCAAAATCCAGTTGAGCTTGTTTCCTTCTATTTTGGTGTATGCGTCCACTAAATATTGTTGAAAGAGAAGTGTTGCCCTGTGGATGGTAGACAGTTGATTTCTGACTTGTATTCGGTACGAATAATATTCGGCGATTGTGAGTCTAATACGGTGGTTACGATCAGCATTTTGCTGGCCTTGTCCTTCACGTGTAGGTAGACGTTGAAGGTCCAAGCTGTATCCACGATCACCCTGAAAGAACAACAATGGATAGGTTAGAGGATCCGCAACAGGAGCTAAGGCATTAATCTTCATAAGATTACCACGCCTTGTTCGAATTGAAGCTCTCTATTCTCGGGATTAGGAGCACCGCCATTGCGTGTAGTGTAGACTGCTGCAATTTCTCTGGCAGTAGGATTGTCATATCTTCGATCTTGTTCTGGGCGACCGGTAATAATCATCTTGAACGTGGGAATAGGCTGGTCATTGGCAATGGCTTGCTGCCTTTGCTCTTCCAGTACTTCTCCCATTGTTTTAAAATGTTGAGCAAACCGATTTACTGCCATTAATTCGTTTTGCAGCAGCGCCACCATGTCTAAGTCCAAGTTTTGTTCTCTGGCTGTGTTCTGACGTTCTTGCAGTGCTGTTGGGTGTCCATAATATATAATTCTGCATATTTTCTGGACCTGTCAGTTTCAGTTACCCCTGTTGAATGCAAGGAAACATTACAAATTGTACTTCGTTATATCAAATGTAATTTTCAATGCAGCAAATGCTTTGTTATGAAAGCATCATAAAGCGCCTTGATTTTCGATTGGACAACTCTTCATATTCAGGCAAGCATAGAGAGCTTATCCATTGATGTTGGGTGGAAATGAATGAGTGTTCTGTCAACATCCGTTTCATCATGTGAAGCTATTATATGAAAATGTAGCATCATATAAGAGATAAGAGACGGACATTATATTTACCTGTCATATGGTATGCACTTCCATGTATGGTGATGACTGGTGGTCCTGCATTAGCGTGTCTTACAACATTAGCTGTCCAGGATGCCATCGCCATTAGTGAATTGTATCTACGGAAATTTTTGAGAAAATATTTAGATTCATCAGTAGTTCCAGTGTATAAATGCATCACATTTGCCGGGGGTGGTTGAATGGGATCGAGAGTTATTAATCCTCCCAAGCAACATTTGTTGTATTGCTTCTTGAGTTGAGTTCCTCTCGGAAGTATTTGCTTCACAGTGAATACATGTCCTCGTCATTTTCCCAAGATGATGAGGCATTGGGGAGAATTGAGGAATTTCAACAATAGGTTGATTTACTTCCCTTGCTTGTTGTTCGATGGGTTGAGGGACATCATCTTGGTGTTGTGGTGGATTTCGTGTTGCATTTCAACTTCTTGTGGTGTACCGCTATTTCATTCTCTTCATTCTCATTTTGAACGTTGGCTTGCAATTGCATAGCAGCAGGCAATATTGTGGATCCTGAAATCAATGTAATCTAGTTAATATAATTCATCATGTGTTTTGAAATGCATAAAACTGAAACTTGTGAAGATATGTCTATTTAGAGAGCAAAATAATTTCCTGACATGGTCTATAGAGAATGACTGGTGTATTTAAGCAATTGTGATGGTAGTCTGTTTTACCTGATTATCATGTGGAATTGGAATGTGTTGTTCCACGTTGATTTCATCAGGTTGTGCCGGCCTTTCAATTTCATTATATTCATTTTCAATATGTGTTTCGGGTTGCATCTGCATTGGCCGTATCTGTTGATAATGAAAATTAAATGAAATTAGTTACATGAAGTAATTAGTTATTGGAAATTTAAAGTCATTGCTGTGTGATTATGTAAATTGATAAAAATCATATGAAAAGTATGATACATGTGTAAAATAGGGCAATTACATGAGGCATTTGGGTTATGGAAAATGGAATTGCCTAACTGTAGTTAGGTTGTGTAAGAATTTTAATTTACCTCATTCTCATTTTGAGCTTGATTTACATTAAGCATCTCCACATCTGCCGTTTGTATTGCTGCTTGACCTCATGATTACGATTCAGAAGGGGTGGTTGCAACTGCATAACCATCGGCGGTACCTGCAGATGGAAAAATATTGATAATTTGGTTGATATAATAACTGGTTTAATTTTGATATTTTTAATTACAAAAAGCTGTATAATATAGAGTTATCTATTTTGAAAGATTAGCACAAATTATTGAGTTGTGTACCTGAAGTTGAGGGGCCAGTGCTGCAGGATATTGTAAGCCATTGTTTATTGGTTGTGGAACTGCTATAAGTCCGTAGTGGGGAAGCATCGCAGGTAGTTGCCATGGCACATATAATGCCTGCATTGTGGATAATGAAGTGGGAGTGGTTGATATTCTGGGGCTGGTTGCTGAGGGTATTCTTGCTGCAACTGGTGAAGATCATTCACTGCTTCCTGTACCATATTATCAGGTGGCAAATCAGCAGGATGAGGCTGTTGGTTATTCTCACGACGGCGGCGAGCTGCATCCCGCATTTGATTACGACGACTGGTGCCGGTAATGCCCTTTTTGGCTTTTCTTGGCATTTTGCAAGAGATAATATAAAAAAGAAAAAAATGTGTTTATATGCAACCCAATTTAAGTGAAAATTTGAAATAAGAGTGATTTTTGTGAGCAAGTTTTGTGATGGTTTGTTGTTTTGTGGTGAGCTGCAAGATAAAATAAATAATTTAAAACATAATTGTAAGAAATGTTTGGAATTACTCTTGATTGTTGAATTAAATTATTGGTTATTGAAAGTTTCCAATAAAAAATATTGGAGCACTTTATCTTATGACCTACATCACTCTCTCTATTGTGTTCTTTAACAACTAAAAGGAAAACAGTTGTGATAATGAATGGATTTGAAAAGTTAATCATCCATTTCATTCTTGCAAAGAAAAATCTATAAACCTACATTTGATGTGTTTGTAAAGGCTAGATTTTATTTGCATTGTGCAGTAAATTTGCATTCTATTGATAAGAATTTGTTGCAATTGTTAATACTACTTTAAATATAGTAGTTAAGCTTAAAATTTGGTATATGAATGTACATTACAGAGTGAGGCATTTAAACATTAATTAAAATAGGCTTCGTATAAGAGCAATTGTTGTGACACTCACCAAATATTTTGAGGATTCAACTTTTTGGAAATCCTGTTTTTACAAAAGAAGAAAGATGATTTGGATGAATTGATTATCTTGTAAAGAGAAAGTTGCCATTAATACTAAGGAATGTTTAACATGTTTAACTTGTATATTATTATGTTGATTGAGTTGAGTGAAGAAATGAGAAGAAAATGTCATGCTGAAGTGAAGGAGTGAAATACATACTTTATAAAAAACTTCACTTTACTTTACTTTGTTAATAATAACAAAAGTGGCTGGACATTAACGGAGAAGCAAGATGACAGAAACGCTAAAAAACCACATGACAGAAACGCTAAAAAGACAGTGCATTGCGATGCAATGAAAGACAACGGTTGCTTTAAAGAAGACGCTGTCGGTGTAAATAAGGATTGTTTAGGAAAGGTAAATTTCAACATTCAACTTACCAATAAAATAAAACAATCTTTCTAACAATGCTTTTGTCGATATATACAAAAAATTGTAATATAATTATAATTATCTGCCAATTTCTAACAACAAATTTTACATTTGGTATAGCAAGAAAGCAAAGACGCAATTGCTATTTTAAATTCGCGCCAATTTGAAAGTTTGTGGCCTCTATTCAGCGGCGTGCCTCGTTGTTGTTATTATTATTCTAATGATGATCCATTCGACAGTGAGGCAGTTGAAAACAATAACAGGAACAGCATGTACTTGGCACCGAAGAGAAAACGACGTTGTTGTTTGTTGATGATGGGAGAAGTGTCGTTTTGTAATCTCTAAGTATAAGAAATAATTTGGTGGACTTTATTATGCATGATATCTAGAAATAGATCATTTCTCACCATGGCGTTGTGGGGATTTTGATGGTGATGATGTATTGGACAGAGGTTGTTGAACACAACAACAGCAAAAACATAGGTAGTATTCCACCACGGACACATGGAGAATGAAGTACATTGATTTTTCGTGAGCTGTTATATGTTCAGAAATATTGCTGTTGGTAAACATACCAATAATAAGAGTAGGCCATGGAAGGATGACCAAAGGTAAGAAGGTAAGTACGTTGTTTGACTGGGTGACGAAATGAGGTGGAGGTAATTAATGATTTGCAGTTACAATAAATTACTTACATTTATAGACTTCAGGCCACATGCAAAGAACTGAGATGAGCCAACATGCTATAAAGTATATTACATGATTTCTTCTTGTTTTTCAGGTGCCCAGAGATAAAGTGAATGTTTGCGGTCATTCCTTGTGAACATTATTATAGTGAGGTGAGTTCATTTTTGTTAATTGAAGATCATTTGTTCATAAAGAAGGACAGTGTCTGTTTTGCAGTGATCTTTTTTGAAAAATTACAAAAGTTAGAAGCATTACATAACATTACAATACATACATACTTACTATAGATACTATACATAAATATATACATCAATACATACCCTATAAACTATATATAAATACTATACATAATATACATACATACCCTACATACATACCCTACATACATAATATACATACATACCCTACATACCCTACATACATACATACATACATACATACATACATACCCTACATACATACCCTACATACATACATACATACCCTACATACATACATACATACCCTACAATACATACCCTACAATACATACCCTAAAATACATACCCTACATAACATACCCTACAATACAAACCCTACAATAGATAACCTACAATACATACCCTACATAACATACCCTACAATACATACCCTATAATACATACCCTACAATACATACCCTACAATACATACCCTACAATACATACCCTACAATACATACCCCACAATACAACCCCCTGGCATGTGACCACGGTGCCGCCCCCCTGAAAGCCGTTTCTTCTGAAAGTGAAAAAATGAATTCATCAGCCAACTTTAAAAACACAAAAATTCTCCTAACTTGGTAAACATTTGTCCATTTGAACTCAAATTACACCAACATGAAGCTAATAGCTTGGCGAACATTTATCGAAAGTATTTGGGTAAAAAAAACAAAGTTTTGGCAGGTTAAAAATTAATTTTCGCAAGTGCAAAACACACGCGTGTTGTTTGAAAATTTCGTGTTTTCCAGCAAAACCCAAACTCGGCCAAAACTGTCCAAAATCAGAGAAAAATCAACAAAAGAAAAAAACCAAAGCCACATAACTTTAGTTCTCGTGTAAATAAACAGTTATCGAAAGTTTAAATGGAGAAAATCGGCCAAGAACAACCCAAGAAAATCAAAATTGTCTTCGTGTTTTGGTTAGGCCCTCGAGCCGAAAGAAAAACGTGAGGTTAAACGAAACAAAACTCGTGCTATTTTCAGCCAAAAACAATTAAATAAAAGAAATACCTTGAGATGATTGTCCACACCTTGTCTCCACAGGTCCTGAGAACAATTGACACGTCTTTACAATTGATTTTCGGCACGTATTCACGGTTAAACCCGAGCAACTTGCCGCTCGTTTCACTACGAAAACACCTGCTTCTCCCTGCTCGTTTTGCATCTCATTAACTCCGTCCTCGGAACTTTCTAGAAAGTCGGAACACAAAATGGGCCATAACTCCCGAACCGCTGGGGTTAGAAATTAGCCAAATAGTACACTGTCATCAGCACAATGCAGCGATCATTTCTATACCGATTTGCACCCTTATTTGCAGCCCAAAAAAAAGCCTTTATGGATACAACGAAATTCCTTTGATCCCATTGTTTGTTCGAACGTCGATTGTTCAAGAGACAATGGAGCATTGTTTGGCGGGTTGGGGTCACGTGTAGACGTAGATTATATAATAGAGACTAGCCGGGGGCCCGGTCGCTACGCTCCCTTCCCGGAGCCCCCCAAGCAACAAAAGCTTAATGTGGTTGGCGCGCTTCGCGCACTGCATTCGCTCCCGCTCATGCCCCTTTCAACCCCACGTACAATGGGTTAGCTCGCTGCGCTCGCCTGTGGTTGGCGCACTTCGTGCGCTGCATTTGCTTACGCTCATGCCCATACATACATACATACATACATACATACATACATACCTACCTACATACATACATACATACATACATACATACATACATACATACATACATACATACATACATACAT
>RQOL01000805.1:47889-55389 GCA_013076295.1 Sanderia malayensis | reverse complement strand
AAAAAAAGCCTTTATGGATACAACGAAATTCCTTTGATCCCATTGTTCGGTCGAACGTTGATTGTTCAAGAAACAATAGACCATTGTTTAGAGTCGGCGGGTCACGTGTCGACGTAGATTATATATATTAGACTAGCCAGGGGCGCTCGCATACGCTCGCTTCCCGGAGCCCCCCAAGCAACAAAAGTTTAATGTGGTTGGCGCACTTAGTGCGCTGCATTCGCTAACGCTCATGCCCTTTGCCACCCCACGTACAGTGGTTTGGCTCGCCCTCGCTCCCCTGTCTATCTATTGTCACGTTTTTAGTGTTTAACATGCATGGAAATTAGTTTTAGCGATCAGCCTCGTTTTCATCATCTAAGCCTCGTACTGATGGTACAGTAGATAAGATGCAAGATCAAAGTTTGTTTTGCTGTAGGGACAACAACAATTAGTGTGCTATTAGTTGAGTGCATGCATTGACACTTGGCTGTGGTACTTTGTCGAGCTTATACAAACAGTAAAGGACCATCTATGATGAGCATCCAGAATTTAAATTAATGTTGACTTACAGAGGTATGGTTTTGTTTCGATGATAAGATGATACTGATGCATTGAATTTTGATAAAGCAATAGGTATGAAGTCTCCAATACTTGCATTTGTATAATGATGTACATCAGTAGATCTACAAAGTGAAAGAGACAAATTATATTCTATTTAGTATGTTGGTATAATACTATCAATGTTAATAAGGAATTAGATTTGGATAAAATAGCCCTTGTGAGCTGAGTATGTTGTTATTGAAAAATTGCTCTTTAATAATTAGTGACTTTGTTTAACTGGAATAACAATTGGGACTTTCTTCACTGTATTGTAACGTAGAATTAAGTATATATTAAAAGCCCTAATAGCAAAAAGTAAGTTTGACTGAAGTAACAATAGTTTCCTTTCCTTCACACGATTAAAAGGGTCCATTTAACGTGGATGAATACACGAGACACCGTGGATGATGAATGCAAAAATACTTCATAATCATCATCAATGGGATGGGAATTGCATGGTGAAAGGAGTTTCATAGGAGTATTGGGCTTGGCTGGTGGTAAGGCAAAGAAGGCAGCCACAAAGTGAAAAGAAGCGACTGCAACATGTGGCTACAGGATTGCAACATGTGGAAACACTCTTTGTGAAAACATTAATTAAATATAAAAAGCTATGAAACATAAGCGGAGTTGTGAATTTTGGCATCAAGAAACCTAATGGTGAGAATGAGTGAAATACAATTCAATTGGCCTAAGAAACTTGTAGTTTAAATGTCAACTTGAATGGGGTGAAAGTAAAAGTAAAGTCTACTTACCCCTCAGCTATGGCGATTCCATTGCGATCCAAGATTTCGGAATTATGTTATGCTTATGCTGTTCTAATATGAAATATTAGGACAGCATGAGTACGAAGATGAAAAATTGCCAGGTTGAGGAAACATAGCATAAATCTAGATCATACAACGAATTCTACTGTTATGCAGCCTCGTTTGGACGAAATTATCTGATTGAGCTGGATTGGCTAACAATCAGGGCAACCTCAACTGAACAAAGAACATGCTGTTAGTGCGTCCTTCCTTTCTTTCATCTTTGTTCTTCCTGAGTGTGCCAATGCGATGGTAAGTAGGTTTTGCAAAGCGTATTATATCATTGCGATCTTTCAAGATACATCTTGAAAATAAATGTGTAGCGTTTCGGTGAAAGCTTTGATTCATTTTACCAGCGTATAAGACTTTAGGAAATATAGTATTTGACAAAATCCCTTGAGAATAGGCCACATGTAAGAAAAACGGATGCTAGAGATTTGACACATTGTCTGTATTTGAAGATGATATAAGATTCTGTTCTTTTTACATTTTATTACATGTACTATTCGTGCATTTTAGGTGGTGCATAACTTGTGTAGCGCCATGTTAATGGAGGCAATTTTTTGGTGTTGTTCAGGTAAGTATTCAATTATAGGAGATCATTACGCTTCCGAAAGGCCATCTAGTTCATTTATAAAGACGGGTTTTTGAAATACATTTCTTGCAAATTTTTAGGGTTTGTGTCACAGCAAATGAAAGAAGACTTTAAAGGTACTGTTGGTGGCAAATATTTGTTGGCCAAATGCATGGCTTTTCAAAGGTAATAGTCTTGTTATAATTTTCCACAATATTATTATTATTCACTGTTATCAGGATAATGGACAATTTTAAAATGAAATATAACAAACAAATAACATGGAGAGAAAACCAACAAAAGACAAACATTAACACCAACAAAAGACAAACATTAACACTTACAATTATTTTTTGTCTGTGCCCCTTACCAAAGACAAAATTTCTTTTGTGGGCACATCTGCCCACATGCACCTCATGTGCGCTTCTACTTTATTTTCTTTATTTTTTTTTGTGTTTTTTATATTTTTTGAATCTTTTTTTTGCTATAATTTTTATTTTCATTTCTTCGGATTTCTTGTAGAGAAAAAGACATTGTTACAGAAGGAGTTGAAAGTAAGCAATATGTTATACACACAGATGAGATGGAAATATTGCATTGCAACTTACGCTATTTCATCCTTTGTTAAATGCCCATCCCGGGTGCTGACAAAATGAAATTTGGTGCCTCTTTTAATGGCACTGAACTTGAAGGCACATTGCGTTTTTAGTGACCCAATGTCAGTAAAATTGATTAGCTAGGATTAATGTGAGAACAATATATTAGAAACAGTGACTTGCATAGGATAAAATTGTTTTTCCTTGTAAAGCAGTTTGATAATCTATGCATAAAATTTATTTACATTTATCAATATATGGATGAAAGTATTTGTCAATGCTACCTTAGTTTCCTCACCACAGTAAACCACTGTGGGTTCTTTTGCTACTCCAGGCTCAACTGCTGGAGGCTCAACTGCTGCAGGCTTAACTGCTGCAGGCTCATCATTGATGGCAAGTTCATTTTCACTATCCATGTTTACACTATATATAAATATATTGTCATTCAATGAGAGGTGAGTTAATAGGCTAGCAGTTGTTTGATTTTGCCTCTACAGTTCTGTTGATGTTACAAAAATATATACTTTTAATGTATTAATATGACACAGTTTTATTGTCGGTAGATAATGAATAATAATTATCTTTCTTACAATGAAGAGGAAAGACTAAAGGCAGGCAGATAATGCAGAACTGAATACGTGAACTTACGGCAGCAGTATTCGCGAAAATTATCTATTTCAAGTGAACCTGTTAAGGATAAAATTGTTATTGTGATAATATCCACTGCAATGGGAATTGTGACATAAAATATAGCACTTTGAGCTTTTTTAAAGCTGTTTAGCTATAAATAGCCTGTATTTTCATGTGAAAGTGAAAGCAACATTAAAAATACATGTACTTACGTAAATTGCTGTTTTTCTCGTGGTGAGTTGAAAAAATTTTTACACACGCTAAGTCCTCTATGACGCAAGACAAATTTTAAATTTCGCGCCGCTATTGTTGTTGCTAGGACGCCGAAATTGCCGTGAATATCTGATGATAATAGTATTAGCTCCAAGACATTACGTGGTGTTGCATTGATCGTGTTGTGATGGTAGTTTTGAAGAGCAACAAAACTTGGAATTATGCGATAACTATTAGAATTACAAATTACAATTGCGATGAGAATACACGCTTCTTTTTATAAGGAACCTAGCTGCTGAGGGCCTAATTCTTTAAGTTCGTTATTTTGAGATCTCTTTGACCACTTTGTAGTTCTAAAAGTTGTTTAATTTTAAGTTGGCAATTGGTTGATATAATTAGTACAGATGCAAGAAAAACATTCAAATTCATGGTTTTGCTATGTGAAGAGATAAGAGGTCAACAGATGAAAAAGCTTCATAAAATCTAAATGGAAGCAAGTGTCAGTGATATATACAATGAGATGGTTGCCGACTAAAAAAACAGAAATACTTTGTCAGGCACTTTCCCACATTGAATGAATGAGGAGATACCATACACTCTGAGGTTCTGGTTGAGAAGATATCTACAACGGGAAACTAACATAATTTATCATGCAAGACTTTAAATATTCAAGTAAGATAACAAAGAGATAGTTATGCACATATAGATTATTAAAATGCATTAATAATGTTTGCTTGTCTGGTAAGAGCCATCTTACCTTGTTTTGTCCAGTGTAATGGAGGATTCTATAAGTGATTGATACAATGTATGCTTGCCAATAAATTTGAAAATCTTGTGGTGTAATGGTTGTGAAATCATTGCCATCTGTGCCTGGCACTGATTGCAATGCCCTTGCCATCATTGTCATCTGAACCATAGATTGAAATTTCCATTGCCTTTAACTAAATGAATCTTTAGAAAAATTGAAAATTAATGAGTGTGGTAGACAAAAGAGATATGCAATGCATGTGCAATGGGGAAGGTGGTAAGCAAATATAGTGTGCATTTTTCACAGGGTTTGAACTTGACTTTCACTGGATTCCTTCATGTACATCACAACAATTAAACATCTTGAATAAACACAAAGTTGAAAGCAGGTTCATGTGGGGATATCAATGAGGTTTCCTTGTAAAACAAAGAAGGCAGCCACAAAGTCAGTAAATTGGTTAGGAACTATATTCACGGATAAAAAAGCCCCAGGAAGATGTTGGTAAAGCAATGCACATTTCTTCTGAAAACAAAGTACTGAAAAAACATTGGAAAATTTCCAGAATTCTGGCCTAACAAACTAAATGTAAACCGTGAGTAAAGTAGAAATGGCCTAAGCTAAGCAATTTCCATTCAACATATCAAATTCAAAGGGATGTAAATGAAAATATACATTGTCGACCTCTGATTCATAGCAGCGTAGTTGTCTCCTTTAAGTCAATAAGGGTATACATGAGCTTTATTTTCTCTCATTTCAGTATCAAATTGGCTTATAAATCTAAATATCCATTGTTTGATTGTGCTAAATGAAAATGAACCTTATTTACCTTTGGTGAACAGCAAGGTAGTTGTTTCCTTTAAGCCAGGAAGGCTTTATGAGGTATAATTTCATTGAGTTCAGCAACAAAATCCAACTGGATGCCATTTGTTGGCAGACAAAAACTTAGACCCGACAGGCAACAATAGTACGATGATGACACATAACATAGATGAAAATCATACATAGACAGTCCAAAGGCGTTTGAAATGAGAGACAGAAGTCTCGCCTCGTTTCAATGATCTTAGCAGAAATGCATCTAATTAAACACCAAGTCAATAAAATTTGTTGTGATGTTATTGAATGGAGATTTATATGGGACAAATACCCAAATATATGAATATTGAAACTCCAACGATCTATCTCCTGATTATCTACTATTGAAAACATAAATCGCTATTCTAAAAACGTTATCATTAATGCGGAAGATCTGAAAGATATACAATACAGTACAAAGATATGTTTTGAAAGGACGAGGATAGATATTTGTATTGTATGTGAAGTACAAATGCGAAGGGTTCAGTCATGATAAACTCTACTATTCAAATTGGTGAATTGTCAATATCAATAAAAATTGATGCATACAATCTGTAGTTCATGTTGCAAAATTGATTGGTTAACCGACGTGTTTAGCCAAAGTGACAGTACCTCAATTGCATTATTCAATAGCACTTCACTTTCTGCAAGGATACATCTGTGCCACGGCGTGAATGTATCCTTCCAATAACGGTGGTCGTTTGTCTTGAGGATTAGGTTTGTACATAGTAAAAAAGGAATGAGATTGCCGGTTACATTAGTTAAAAGCTCGAACACCAGCGTCAAGGAGTAACCTTTGTTCGAGTTTTCCTTGTTGGTGAAAATTGCAATTGAAATTTGGAATTAGATAACAGTAAACATTAAAGGGGCCTCTATAGCTTGTACACTAAGTTTTAAGGTATTAAAAGGAGAGGGGGGGATGTTGTTGATAATACGGTGTTTTCCAAAAAGCAACTATCCTTAAGAGACAATTTGCAGTTTTCACAGAGTAAGGAAATCCACTTTCCCAAAGGCAATATCGGAGAAAATGGCAACGCATAACTCTTAATAATCGGGCGCTACGCAGGATTCAGGACTGTGCCGACTGCTGTGTGTGGTGCAGTCACCCCTGGACATGTGGATGGTGTAATGTCCAGTTGGTCTCCGCAGATTAGTGTTATCTGGAATGAATTCATTCTAGAAGGGTGCCGGTAACGGCTGTACATCACACTAATGTGCGACGTGATCTGTGTTGACACACAATACCCGTACCCTTGAATGTGTGTATGTGCGTTTTGGTAGGCAGCCCTCTGTAGAGCAACTGTGCAGATGGTCGCTCTAGGGTGAAGCCTCTACAGGACTTCTTGGAAAACAATGTTCTTTGTTTTCCTGTGTGTTTCCTCTGGAAGGTATACTTTGAGCCCGTTAAATGATGTTGCTCTTGACATGGCCACATATAACTGACCATGTGTGAACACGGGCTCAGGTAAGTACAAACCAACATACCTGAGGGATTGCCCCTGTGCCTTGTTGATTGTCAAGCAGTATGCAAGTCTGACTGGAAACTGTCGGCGTTTCATTTTGAACGGCATTTCCGTGTCCTGAGTGGAGACTGTGATCTTGGGAATCATGACCCGTTGTCCTCTGTGCTCCTTGGTAATGATCTCTGCTGTGATCATGTGACGTCGCAGATGCCGAACTATGAGTCTTGTTCCATTGCAATGACCTTTCTTTGGATTGAGATTCCTCAGAAGAATGATCGTTGCACCAACCTAATGCAATGAATATTATTGTGATTAATAACGCATATTTTATGGTGCACCACCTTTGCACATAATAATTTAATGTTAATAGGATGAAAGATTGTACTGTTCCTACCTTGAGTTTAAGTCTGTGCAACAGCATTCCATTCGGAGTGAGTTGGTTGAGAAATTCAATGGGGTAGGCCTCTTCCTCATCTGGATCGCCTGTGACAACACTGTCAGTGCTGTAATAAGTTCTTTCGGCTGTTTGAAGTCTGTCCAGAATTAAGTCGTTCACTTGATGTGATAAGTCATTCTTCGGAGTCAGACAACAGCGTTCAGACATTGTTACAGGATCCATCATTAGGTGTGAATCTGGTGTTTTCTGGAATTTGGAATTTGAAAGGTAGAATGTGAAGTTCAACCATTTATGAGCAGCGTTGCAGAAATTCCTGACCACGCCATGCACTGAACTTTGAGTCCATTTGCTTGGAGATTGTGAACCAACGTGTTGTAAAGGAAAGTTTTCCCGGTTCCAGCCGGCCCGTCAACAAAGTGACAGTTCTGTTCGGATTGCGCCTTGATAGCATCAGTGATTCCCGTGTATATGGCTCGCTGTTCAGGGTTCAATGCGGCCAGCATTCGTTCTCCTTCGTCTCTGGCATCGCCAACATCCATGTCATCTTCCTCTGTAATAATAAGTGAAATATATTGCAATAAAATTGGAAAGAAAAGCAGGAGAATAAATGTCCAAAAATATGTAAATGCCCTTATCTGCACG
>RQOL01000805.1:0-47789 GCA_013076295.1 Sanderia malayensis | reverse complement strand
TACAATACAAACCCTACAATACATACCCTACAATACATACCCTACATAACATACCCTACATACATACCCTACATACATACCCTACAATACATACCCTACATAACATACCCTACAATACATACCCTACATACATATACATACTACCCTACATACATACCCTACAATACAAACCCTACAATACAAACCCTACAATACATACCCTACAATACAAACCCTACAATACATACCCTACAATACATACCCTACAATACATACCCTACAATGCATACCCTACAATACACACCCTACCATACTTCCCCCTGGCAAGCGACCACCCAGCGCCCACCCTGCCGCCCCCCTAAAAGCCGTTTCTTCTGAAAGTGAAAAAATGAATTCATCAACCTACTTTACAGACACTAAAACTTTCAAATTAAATTAACGTGGCCAATTTTTGTCCTACAGAACCCACGAAAATATCAACATGAAGCTAATAGCTTGGCGAACATTTATCGAAAGTATTTGGGTGAAAAAAACAAAGTTTTGGCAGGTTGAAAATTAATTTTCGCAAATGCAAAACACACGCGTGTTGCTTGAAAATTTCGTGTTTTTCAGCAAAATCCAAACTCGGCCAAAACTGTCCAAAAACAGAGGAAAATCAAGAAAACAAAAAAAACAAAGCCATATAACTTTAGTTCTTGTGTAAATAAATAGTTATCGAAAGTTTAAATGGAGGAAATCGGCCCAGAACGACCCGAGAAAATCAAAATTGTCTTCGTGTTTTGGTTAGGCCCTCGAGCCAAAAGAAAAACGTGAGGTTAAACAAAACAAAACTCGTGCTATTTTCAGCCAAAAACAATGAAATAAAAGAAATACCTTGAAATAATTGTCCACCAATTGTCTCCACAGGTCCTGAGAACAATGGACACGTCTTTACAATTGTTTTCCGGCACGTATTCGTGTTTAAACCCGAGCAACTTGCCGCCCGTTCAACCAAAAAAACACGTGCTTCTCCCTGCTCGTTTTGCATCTCATTAACTCCGTCCTCGGAACTTTCTAGAAGGTCGGAACACAAAATGGGCCATAACTCCCGAACGACTGGGGTTAGAAATTAGCGGATTGCTTTACTTTCATCGGCAGAATGCAGCGATCATTTTGGTACCAATTTGAACCCTTATTGACCCCCAGGAAAAAAGCCTTTATGATATCAAGCCCCGCTCCTTTGATCCCATTGTTTGGTCGAACGTTGTCATTGTTTGGTGGAACGTCGATTGTTCCGGGGACAATGGCCCATTGTTGAGCGTTTCCTGGTCACGTGTGATCGTAGAATAGTATATATAGACTAGCCGGGGGCACTCGCTACGCTCGCTTCCCGGAGCCCCCGAAGCAACAAAAGTTTAATGTGGTTGGCGCGCTTCGCGCGCTGCATTCGCTCCCGCTCATGCCCATACATACATACATACATACATACATACATACATACATACATACATACCTACATACATACATACATACATACATACATACATACATACATACATACATACATGAGCCGGGTTCGGTCGCTTCGCTCCCTCCCCGGAGCCCGTCAAGTAGACAAAGCTTAATCTGGTTGGCGCGCTTCGCGCGCTGCATTCGCTACCGCTCATGCCGATACATACATACATACCCTACAATACATACCCTACCATACATACCCTACAATACATACCCTACAATACATACCCTACACTACATAACCTACAATACATACCCTACAATACATACCATACAATACATACCCTACAATACATACCCTACATAACATACCCTACAATACATACCCTACAATACATACCCTACACTACATAACCTACAATACATACCCTACCATACATACCCTACAATACATACCATACAATACATACCCTACAATACATACCCTACATAACATACCCTACAATACATACCCTACAATACATACCCTACACTACATAACCTACAATACATACCCTACAATACATACCCTACAATACATACCATACAATACATACCCTACAATACATACCCTACACTACATAACCTACAATACATACCCTACCATACATACCCTACAATACATACCCTACAATACATACCCTACATAACATACCCTACAATACATACCCTACAATACATACCCTACAATACATACCCTAAAAAACAAACCCTACAATACATACCCTACAATACATACCCTACAATACATACCCTACATAACATACCCTACTATACATACCCTACAATACATACCTTACAGTACATACCCTACAATACATACCATACAATACATACCCTACAATACAAACCCTACAATACATACCCTACAATACATACCCTACAATACATACCCTACAATACATACCCTATAATACATACCTTACAATACATACCCTACAATACATACCCTACAATACATACCCTACAATACATACCTTACAATACATACCCTACAATACATACCCTACAATGCATACCCTACAATGCATACCCTACAATACACACGACGCCACATTTCTAAAGAAAGTAAAGGTGGGAGGTCGAATCTTCCCCCCTGCCACGCGACCGCCCGGCGCCCACGCTGCCCCCCTGAAAGCCGCTTCCGAAAGTTGATAGCTTCAGTGTGAAGTTTGAAGAAAAAAGTTGCCTTCAAAAATTTAATCAATCCTGGAAAATTTAAACTCAATCTGTAATAAAAAATATATCAAACTGTAGCTAAGGAAACAGCGAATCCGATAAAAATATTCACTTTTCTTAACAGTGTTGTTTTGAAATTTAAGGGAGTATTTAGTGGAGCCCAACAACAAAGCCGTGAAAAAATTTATTCATCAGCCAACTTTAAAAACACAAAAATTCCCCTAACTTGGTCAAAATTTGTCCATTTGAACTCAAATTACACCAGCATGAAGCAAATACCTTGGCAAATAAATATCGAAAATATTTGGGTGCATATGAAAAGCTTTTCGCAATTTTAGTTGTACATTTTTGAAGTCCAAGACATGATTTTCTTCATCAAAAATAGCCGTGAAATCAAACCCCTGAAAAAAATAGCATTTAAAACACGATTCACCAACTTTCAAATTGAATTAACGTGGCCAATTTTTGTCCTACAGAACCCACGAAAATATCAAAATGAAGCTAATAGCTTGGCGAACATTAATCGAAAGTATTTGGGTGAAAAAAACAAAGTTTTGGCAGGTTAAAATTTAATTTTCGCAAATGCAAAACACACGCGTGTTGCGTGAAAATTTCGTGTTTTCCAGCAAAACCCAATCTCGGCTAAAACTGTCCAAAAACAGAGGAAAATCAACAAAACAAAAAAAACAAAGCCATATAACTTTAGTTCTCGTGTAAATAAACAGTTATCGAAAGTTTAAATGGAGAAAATCGGCCCAGAACGACCCGAGAAAATCAAAATTGTCTTCGTGTTTTGGTTAGGCCCTCGAGCCGAAAGAAAAACGTGAGGTGAAACAAAACAAAACTCGTGCTATTTAAAGCCAAAAACAATTGAATAAAGGAAATACCTTGAAATAATTGTTCACCAATTGTCTCCACAGGTCCTGACAACAATTGACACGTCTTTACAATTGATTTCCGGCATGTATTCATGGTTAAATCCGAGCAAGTTGCCGCCCGTTCAACTAAAAAAACACGTGTTTCTCCTTGCTCGTTTTGCATCTCATTAACTCCGTCCTCGGAACTTTCTAGAAAGTCGGAACACAAAATGGGCCATAACTCCCGAACCGTTTGGAGTAGAAATTAGCGGAAAGCTTTACTGTGATCAGCGCAATGCGGCGATCATTTTGATACCAATTTGCACCCTTATTGACCCCCAGGAAAAAAGCCTTTTTGATCACAACGAAATTCCTTTGATCCCATTGTTCGGTCGAACGTCGATTGTTCAAAAGACAATGGGCATTGTTCACAGTCGGCGGGTCACGTGTCGACGTAGATTATATAATAGAGACTAGCCGAGGCCCGGTCGCTTCGCTCCCTCCCCGGAGCCCCCCAAGCGACAAAAGCTTAATGTGGTTGGCGCGCTTCGCGCGCTGCATTCGCTCCCGCTCATGCCCATACATACATACATACATACATACATACATACATACATACATACATACATACATACATACATACATACATACATACATGGGCCGGGTTCGGTCGCTTCGCTCCCTCCCCGGAGCCCGTCAAGTAAACAAAGTTTAATCTGGTTGGCGCGCTTCGCGCGCTGCATTCGCTCCCGCTCATGCCCATACATACATACATACATACCTACATACATACATACATACATACATACATACATACATACCTACATACCTACATACCTACATACATACATACATACATACATACATACATACATACATACATGGGCCGGGTTCGGTCGCTTCGCTCCCTCCCCGGAGCCCGTCAAGTAGACAAAGCTTAATCTGGTTGGCGCGCTTCGCGCGCTGCATTCGCTGCCGCTCATGCCCATACATACATACATACCCTACAATACATACCCTACAATACATACCCTACGATACATACCCTACGATACATACCCTACGATACATACCCTACGATACATACCCTACGATACATACCCTACGATACATACCCTACAATACATACCCTACAATAAATACCCTACAATAAATACCCTACAATACATACCCTACAATAAATACCCTACAATAAATACCCTACAATAAATACCCTACAATACATACCCTACAATACATACCCTACATAACATACCCTACAATAAATACCCTACGATACATACCCTACAATACATACCCTACAATAAATACCCTACAATAAATACCCTACAATACATACCCTACAATAAATACCCTACAATACATACCCTACAATACATACCCTACAATAAATACCCTACAATAAATACCCTACAATACATACCCTACAATAAATACCCTACAATAAATACCCTACAATAAATACCTTACAATACATACCCTACAATACATACCCTACATAACATACCCTACAATAAATACCCTACGATACATACCCTACGATACATACCTTATAATACATACCCTACAATACAAACCCTACAATACAAACCCTACAATACATACCCTACAATACATACCCTACAATACATACCCTACAATACAAACCCTACTATTCATACCCTACAATACATACCTTACAATACATACCCTACACTACATAACCTACAATACATACCCTACAATACATACCCTACTATACATACCCTACAATGCATACCCTACAATACATACCCTACAATACATACCCTACAATACATACCCTACAATAAATACCCTACAATAAATACCCTACAATTTATACCCTACAATAAATACCCTACTATTCATACCCTACAATACATACCTTACAATACATACCCTACACTACATAACCTACAATACATACCCTACAATACATACCCTACTATACATACCCTACAATGCATACCCTACAATACATACCCTACAATATATACCCTACAATAAATACCCTACAATAAATACCCTACAATACATACCCTACAATAAATACCCTACAATACTTCCCCCTGGCAAGCGACCACCTAGCGCCCACCCTGCCGCCCCCCTAAAAGCCGTTTAAAAATGAATTCATCAACGTACTTTAAAAACACTAAAACTTTCAAATTAAATTAACGTGGCCAATTTTTGTCCTACAGAACCCACGAAAATATCAAAATGAAGCTAATAGCTTTGGGAACATTTATCGAAAGTGTTTGGGTGGAAAAAACAAAGTTTTGGCAGGTTAAAAATTAATTTTCGCAAGTGCAAAACACACGCGTGTTGCTTGAAAATTTCGTGTTTTCAAGCAAAATCCAAACTCGGCTAAAACTGTCCAAAAACAGAGGAAAATCAACAAAACAAAAAAAACAAAGCCATATAACTTTAGTTCTTGTGTAAATAAACAGTTATCGAAAGTTTAAATGGAGAAAATCGGCCCAGAACGACCCGAGAAAATCAAAATTGTCTTCGTGTTTTGGTTAGGCCCTCGAGCCGAAAGAAAAACGTGAGTTGAAACAAAACAAAACTCGTGCTATTTTCAGCCAAAAACAATTAAATAAAAGAAATACCTTGAAATAATTGTTCACCAATTGTCTCCACAGGTCTTGACAACAATTGACACGTCTTTACAATTGATTTCCGGCAGGTATTCACATTTAAACCCGAGCAACTTGCCGCCCGTTCAACTAAAAAAGCACGTGCTTCTCCTTGCTCGTTTTGCATCTCATTAACTCCGTCCTCAGAACTTTCTAGAAAGTCGGAACACAAAATGGGCCATAACTCCCGAACCGCTGGGGTTAGAAATTAGCGGAAAGCTTTACTGTGATCAGCGCAATGCAGCGATCATTTCTATACCCATTTCCACCCTTATTGACCCCCAGGAAAAAAGCCTTTTTGATCACAACGAAATTCCTTTGATCCCATTGTTTGGTCGAACGTCGATTGTTCAAGAAACAATGGGCATTGTTCACAGTCGGCGGGTCACGTGTGATCGTAGAATAGTATATATAGACTAGCCGGGGGCCCGGTCGCTACGCTCCCTCCCAGGAGCCCCCCAAGCAACAAAAGCTTAATGTGGTTGGCGCGCTTCGCGCGCTGCATTCGCTCCCGCTCATGCCCATACATACATACATACATACATACATACATACATACATACATACATACATACATACAAACATGGGCCGGGTTCGGTCGCTTCGCTCCCTCCCCGGAGCCCGTCAAATAGACAAACCTTAATCTGGTTGGCGCGCTTCGCACGCTGCATTCGCTCCCGCTCATGCCCATACATACATACATACATACATACATACATACATACATACATACATACATACATACCCTACAATACATACCCTACAATACATAACCTACAATACATACCCTAGAATACATACCCTACAATACATACCCTACAATACATACCCTACAATACATACCCTACAATACATACCCTACAATACATACCCTACAATACATAACCTACAATACATACCCTACCATACATACCCTACAATACATACCCTACAATACATACCCTACAATACATAATCCTACAATACATATGCTACCATACATACCCTACAATACATACCCTACAATACATACCCTACAATACATACCCTACAATACATACCCTACAATACATACCCTACAATACATACCTTACCATACATACCCTACAATACATACCCTACAATACATACCCTACAATACATACCCTACAATACATACCCTACATAACATACCCTACTATACATACCCTACAATACATACCCTACTATAAATACCCTAAAAAACATACCCACCATACATACCCTACAATACATACCCTACATAACATACCCTACAAAACATACCCTAAAATACATACCCTACATAACATACCCTACTAAACATACCCTACAATACATACCCTACTATAAATACCTTAAAATACATACCCTACAATACATACCTTACAATACATAGCCTACAATACATACCCTACAATACATACCCTACAATACATAACCTACAATACATACCCTACCATACATACCCTACAATACACACGACGCCACATTTCTAAAGAAAGTAAAGGTGGGAGGTCGAATCTCCCCCCCTGCCAAGCGACCGCCCCGCGCCCACGCTGCCCCCCTGAAAGCCGCTCCCGAAAGTTGATAGCTTAAGTGTGAAGTTTGAAAAAAAAAGTTGCCTTCAAAAATTTAATCAATCTTGGAAAGTTTAAACTCAATCTCTAATAAAAAATATATCAAACTGTAGCTAAGGAAACAGCAAATCCGATAAATATATTCACATTTCTTAACAGTTTTGTTTTGAATTTTAAGAGAGTATTTAGTGCAGCCCAACACAAAAGCCGTGGAAAAATTTATTCATCAGCCAACTTTAAGAACACAAAAATTCCCCTAACTTGGTCAAAATTTGTCCATTTGAACTCAAATTACACCAACATGAAGCTGATACCTTGGTGAATAAGTATCGAAAGTAATTGGGTGCATTTGAAATGCTTTTCGCAATTTTAGTTGTAAATTTTTGAAGTCCAAGGCAAGATTTTCTTCATCAAAAATAGCCGTGAAATCAAACCCGTGCAAAAAATAGCATTTCAAACATGAATCACCAACTTTGAAATTAAATTAGCGTGCCCAATTTTTGTCCTACACACCCCACGAAAAAATAAACATGAAGCTAATAGCTTGGCGAACATTTATCGAAAGTATTTGGGTGAAAAAAACAAAGTTTTGGCAGGTTAAAAATTAATTTTCGCAAATGCAAAACACACGCCTGTTGCTTGAAAATTTCGTGTTTTTCAGCAAAATCCAAACTCGGCCAAAACTGTCCAAAAACAGAGGAAAATCAACAAAACAAAAAAAACAAAGCCATATAACTTTAGTTCTTGTGTAAATATACAGTTATCGAAAGTTTAAATTGAGAAAATCGGCCCAGAACGACCCAAGAAAATCAAAATTGTCTTCGTGTTTTGATTAGGCCCTCGAGCCGAAAGAAAAACGTGAGGTGAAACAAAACCAAACTCGTGCTATTTTAAGCCAAAAACAATTGAATAAAGGAAATACCTTGAAATAATTGTTCACCAATTGTCTCCACAGGTCTTGACAACAATTGACAGGTCTTTACAATTGATTTCCGGCACGTATTCACGCTTAAACCCGAGCAACTTGCCGCCCGTTCAAACAAGAAAACACGTGCTTCTCCCTGCTCGTTTTGCATCTCATTAACTCCGTCCTCGGAACTTTCTAGAAAGTCGGAACACAAAATGGGCCATAACTCCCGAACCGCTTGGAGTAGAATTTAGCGGATTGCTTTACTTTCATCGGCACAATGCCGCGATCATTTTGATACCAATTTGCACCCTTATTGACCCCCAGAAAAAAAGCCTTTATGATATCCAGGAAATTCCTTTGATCCCATTGTTTTTTCGAACGTCGATTGTTCAGCAAACAATAGCCCATTGTTGAGCGCCGGCCGGTCACGTGTGATCACATTTTATTATATATAGACTAGCCAGGGGCGCTCGCATACGCTCGCTTCCCGGAGCCCCCCAAGCAACAAAAGTTTAATGTGGTTGGCGCACTTAGTGCGCTGCATTCGCTAACGCTCATGCCCTTTGCCACCCCACGTACAGTGGTTTGGCTCGCCCTCGCTCCCCTGTCTATCTATTGTCACGTTTTTAGTGTTTAACATGCATGGAAATTAGTTTTAGCGATCAGCCTCGTTTTCATCATCTAAGCCTCGTACTGATGGTACAGTAGATAAGATGCAAGATCAAAGTTTGTTTTGCTGTAGGGACAACAACAATTAGTGTGCTATTAGTTGAGTGCATGCATTGACACTTGGCTGTGGTACTTTGTCGAGCTTATACAAACAGTAAAGGACCATCTATGATGAGCATCCAGAATTTAAATTAATGTTGACTTACAGAGGTATGGTTTTGTTTCGATGATAAGATGATACTGATGCATTGAATTTTGATAAAGCAATAGGTATGAAGTCTCCAATACTTGCATTTGTATAATGATGTACATCAGTAGATCTACAAAGTGAAAGAGACAAATTATATTCTATTTAGTATGTTGGTATAATACTATCAATGTTAATAAGGAATTAGATTTGGATAAAATAGCCCTTGTGAGCTGAGTATGTTGTTATTGAAAAATTGCTCTTTAATAATTAGTGACTTTGTTTAACTGGAATAACAATTGGGACTTTCTTCACTGTATTGTAACGTAGAATTAAGTATATATTAAAAGCCCTAATAGCAAAAAGTAAGTTTGACTGAAGTAACAATAGTTTCCTTTCCTTCACACGATTAAAAGGGTCCATTTAACGTGGATGAATACACGAGACACCGTGGATGATGAATGCAAAAATACTTCATAATCATCATCAATGGGATGGGAATTGCATGGTGAAAGGAGTTTCATAGGAGTATTGGGCTTGGCTGGTGGTAAGGCAAAGAAGGCAGCCACAAAGTGAAAAGAAGCGACTGCAACATGTGGCTACAGGATTGCAACATGTGGAAACACTCTTTGTGAAAACATTAATTAAATATAATAAGCTATGAAACATAAGCGGAGTTGTGAATTTTGGCATCAAGAAACCTAATGGTGAGAATGAGTGAAATACAATTCAATTGGCCTAAGAAACTTGTAGTTTAAATGTCAACTTGAATGGGGTGAAAGTAAAAGTAAAGTCTACTTACCCCTCAGCTATGGCGATTCCATTGCGATCCAAGATTTCGGAATTATGTTATGCTTATGCTGTTCTAATATGAAATATTAGGACAGCATGAGTACGAAGATGAAAAATTGCCAGGTTGAGGAAACATAGCATAAATCTAGATCATACAACGAATTCTACTGTTATGCAGCCTCGTTTGGACGAAATTATCTGATTGAGCTGGATTGGCTAACAATCAGGGCAACCTCAACTGAACAAAGAACATGCTGTTAGTGCGTCCTTCCTTTCTTTCATCTTTGTTCTTCCTGAGTGTGCCAATTGCGATGGTAAGTAGGTTTTGCAAAGCGTATTATATCATTGCGATCTTTCAAGATACATCTTGAAAATAAATGTGTAGCGTTTCGGTGAAAGCTTTGATTCATTTTACCAGCGTATAAGACTTTAGGAAATATAGTATTTGACAAAATCCCTTGAGAATAGGCCACATGTAAGAAAAACGGATGCTAGAGATTTGACACATTGTCTGTATTTGAAGATGATATAAGATTCTGTTCTTTTTACATTTTATTACATGTACTATTCGTGCATTTTAGGTGGTGCATAACTTGTGTAGCGCCATGTTAATGGAGGCAATTTTTTGGTGTTGTTCAGGTAAGTATTCAATTATAGGAGATCATTACGCTTCCGAAAGGCCATCTAGTTCATTTATAAAGACGGGTTTTTGAAATACATTTCTTGCAAATTTTTAGGGTTTGTGTCACAGCAAATGAAAGAAGACTTTAAAGGTACTGTTGGTGGCAAATATTTGTTGGCCAAATGCATGGCTTTTCAAAGGTAATAGTCTTGTTATAATTTTCCACAATATTATTATTATTCACTGTTATCAGGATAATGGACAATTTTAAAATGAAATATAACAAACAAATAACATGGAGAGAAAACCAACAAAAGACAAACATTAACACCAACAAAAGACAAACATTAACACTTACAATTATTTTTTGTCTGTGCCCCTTACCAAAGACAAAATTTCTTTTGTGGGCACATCTGCCCACATGCACCTCATGTGCGCTTCTACTTTATTTTCTTTATTTTTTTTTTGTGTTTTTTATATTTTTTGAATCTTTTTTTTGCTATAATTTTTATTTTCATTTCTTCGGATTTCTTGTAGAGAAAAAGACATTGTTACAGAAGGAGTTGAAAGTAAGCAATATGTTATACACACAGATGAGATGGAAATATTGCATTGCAACTTACGCTATTTCATCCTTTGTTAAATGCCCATCCCGGGTGCTGACAAAATGAAATTTGGTGCCTCTTTTAATGGCACTGAACTTGAAGGCACATTGCGTTTTTAGTGACCCAATGTCAGTAAAATTGATTAGCTAGGATTAATGTGAGAACAATATATTAGAAACAGTGACTTGCATAGGATAAAATCGTTTTTCCTTGTAAAGCAGTTTGATAATCTATGCATAAAATTTATTTACATTTATCAATATATGGATGAAAGTATTTGTCAATGCTACCTTAGTTTCCTCACCACAGTAAACCACTGTGGGTTCTTTTGCTACTCCAGGCTCAACTGCTGGAGGCTCAACTGCTGCAGGCTTAACTGCTGCAGGCTCATCATTGATGGCAAGTTCATTTTCACTATCCATGTTTACACTATATATAAATATATTGTCATTCAATGAGAGGTGAGTTAATAGGCTAGCAGTTGTTTGATTTTGCCTCTACAGTTCTGTTGATGTTACAAAAATATATACTTTTAATGTATTAATATGACACAGTTTTATTGTCGGTAGATAATGAATAATAATTATCTTTCTTACAATGAAGAGGAAAGACTAAAGGCAGGCAGATAATGCAGAACTGAATACGTGAACTTACGGCAGCAGTATTCGCGAAAATTATCTATTTCAAGTGAACCTGTTAAGGATAAAATTGTTATTGTGATAATATCCACTGCAATGGGAATTGTGACATAAAATATAGCACTTTGAGCTTTTTTAAAGCTGTTTAGCTATAAATAGCCTGTATTTTCATGTGAAAGTGAAAGCAACATTAAAAATACATGTACTTACGTAAATTGCTGTTTTTCTCGTGGTGAGTTGAAAAAATTTTTACACACGCTAAGTCCTCTATGACGCAAGACAAATTTTAAATTTCGCGCCGCTATTGTTGTTGCTAGGACGCCGAAATTGCCGTGAATATCTGATGATAATAGTATTAGCTCCAAGACATTACGTGGTGTTGCATTGATCGTGTTGTGATGGTAGTTTTGAAGAGCAACAAAACTTGGAATTATGCGATAACTATTAGAATTACAAATTACAATTGCGATGAGAATACACGCTTCTTTTTATAAGGAACCTAGCTGCTGAGGGCCTAATTCTTTAAGTTCGTTATTTTGAGATCTCTTTGACCACTTTGTAGTTCTAAAAGTTGTTTAATTTTAAGTTGGCAATTGGTTGATATAATTAGTACAGATGCAAGAAAAACATTCAAATTCATGGTTTTGCTATGTGAAGAGATAAGAGGTCAACAGATGAAAAAGCTTCATAAAATCTAAATGGAAGCAAGTGTCAGTGATATATACAATGAGATGGTTGCCGACTAAAAAAACAGAAATACTTTGTCAGGCACTTTCCCACATTGAATGAATGAGGAGATACCATACACTATGAGGTTCTGGTTGAGAAGATATCTACAACGGGAAACTAACATAATTTATCATGCAAGACTTTAAATATTCAAGTAAGATAACAAAGAGATAGTTATGTACATATAGATTATTAAAATGCATTAATAATGTTTGCTTGTCTGGTAAGAGCCATCTTACCTTGTTTTGTCCAGTGTAATGGAGGATTCTATAAGTGATTGATACAATGTATGCTTGCCAATAAATTTGAAAATCTTGTGGTGTAATGGTTGTGAAATCATTGCCATCTGTGCCTGGCACTGATTGCAATGCCCTTGCCATCATTGTCATCTGAACCATAGATTGAAATTTCCATTGCCTTTAACTAAATGAATCTTTAGAAAAATTGAAAATTAATGAGTGTGGTAGACAAAAGAGATATGCAATGCATGTGCAATGGGGAAGGTGGTAAGCAAATATAGTGTGCATTTTTCACAGGGTTTGAACTTGACTTTCACTGGATTCCTTCATGTACATCACAACAATTAAACATCTTGAATAAACACAAAGTTGAAAGCAGGTTCATGTGGGGATATCAATGAGGTTTCCTTGTAAAACAAAGAAGGCAGCCACAAAGTCAGTAAATTGGTTAGGAACTATATTCACGGATAAAAAAGCCCCAGGAAGATGTTGGTAAAGCAATGCACATTTCTTCTGAAAACAAAGTACTGAAAAAACATTGGAAAATTTCCAGAATTCTGGCCTAACAAACTAAATGTAAACCGTGAGTAAAGTAGAAATGGCCTAAGCTAAGCAATTTCCATTCAACATATCAAATTCAAAGGGATGTAAATGAAAATATACATTGTCGACCTCTGATTCATAGCAGCGTAGTTGTCTCCTTTAAGTCAATAAGGGTATACATGAGCTTTATTTTCTCTCATTTCAGTATCAAATTGGCTTATAAATCTAAATATCCATTGTTTGATTGTGCTAAATGAAAATGAACCTTATTTACCTTTGGTGAACAGCAAGGTAGTTGTTTCCTTTAAGCCAGGAAGGCTTTATGAGGTATAATTTCATTGAGTTCAGCAACAAAATCCAACTGGATGCCATTTGTTGGCAGACAAAAACTTAGACCCGACAGGCAACAATAGTACGATGATGACACATAACATAGATGAAAATCATACATAGACAGTCCAAAGGCGTTTGAAATGAGAGACAGAAGTCTCGCCTGTTTCAATGATCTTAGCAGAAATGCATCTAATTAAACACCAAGTCAATAAAATTTGTTGTGATGTTATTGAATGGAGATTTATATGGGACAAATACCCAAATATATGAATATTGAAACTCCAACGATCTATCTCCTGATTATCTACTATTGAAAACATAAATCGCTATTCTAAAAACGTTATCATTAATGCGGAAGATCTGAAAGATATACAATACAGTACAAAGATATGTTTTGAAAGGACGAGGATAGATATTTGTATTGTATGTGAAGTACAAATGCGAAGGGTTCAGTCATGATAAACTCTACTATTCAAATTGGTGAATTGTCAATATCAATAAAAATTGATGCATACAATCTGTAGTTCATGTTGCAAAATTGATTGGTTAACCGACGTGTTTAGCCAAAGTGACAGTACCTCAATTGCATTATTCAATAGCACTTCACTTTCTGCAAGGATACATCTGTGCCACGGCGTGAATGTATCCTTCCAATAACGGTGGTCGTTTGTCTTGAGATTAGGTTTGTACATAGTAAAAAAGGAATGAGATTGCCGGTTACATTAGTTAAAAGCTCGAACACCAGCGTCAAGGAGTAACCTTTGTTCGAGTTTTCCTTGTTGGTGAAAATTGCAATTGAAATTTGGAATTAGATAACAGTAAACATTAAAGGGGCCTCTATAGCTTGTACACTAAGTTTTAAGGTATTAAAAGGAGAGGGGGGGATGTTGTTGATAATACGGTGTTTTCCAAAAAGCAACTATCCTTAAGAGACAATTTGCAGTTTTCACAGAGTAAGGAAATCCACTTTCCCAAAGGCAATATCGGAGAAAATGGCAACGCATAACTCTTAATAATCGGGCGCTACGCAGGATTCAGGACTGTGCCGACTGCTGTGTGTGGTGCAGTCACCCCTGGACATGTGGATGGTGTAATGTCCAGTTGGTCTCCGCAGATTAGTGTTATCTGGAATGAATTCATTCTAGAAGGGTGCCGGTAACGGCTGTACATCACACTAATGTGCGACGTGATCTGTGTTGACACACAATACCCGTACCCTTGAATGTGTGTATGTGCGTTTTGGTAGGCAGCCCTCTGTAGAGCAACTGTGCAGATGGTCGCTCTAGGGTGAAGCCTTTACAGGACTTCTTGGAAAACAATGTTCTTTGTTTTCCTGTGTGTTTCCTCTGGAAGGTATACTTTGAGCCCGTTAAATGATGTTGCTCTTGACATGGCCACATATAACTGACCATGTGTGAACACGGGCTCAGGTAAGTACAAACCAACATACCTGAGGGATTGCCCCTGTGCCTTGTTGATTGTCAAGCAGTATGCAAGTCTGACTGGAAACTGTCGGCGTTTCATTTTGAACGGCATTTCCGTGTCCTGAGTGGAGACTGTGATCTTGGGAATCATGACCCGTTGTCCTCTGTGCTCCTTGGTAATGATCTCTGCTGTGATCATGTGACGTCGCAGATGCCGAACTATGAGTCTTGTTCCATTGCAATGACCTTTCTTTGGATTGAGATTCCTCAGAAGAATGATCGTTGCACCAACCTAATGCAATGAATATTATTGTGATTAATAACGCATATTTTATGGTGCACCACCTTTGCACATAATAATTTAATGTTAATAGGATGAAAGATTGTACTGTTCCTACCTTGAGTTTAAGTCTGTGCAACAGCATTCCATTCGGAGTGAGTTGGTTGAGAAATTCAATGGGGTAGGCCTCTTCCTCATCTGGATCGCCTGTGACAACACTGTCAGTGCTGTAATAAGTTCTTTCGGCTGTTTGAAGTCTGTCCAGAATTAAGTCGTTCACTTGATGTGATAAGTCATTCTTCGGAGTCAGACAACAGCGTTCAGACATTGTTACAGGATCCATCATTAGGTGTGAATCTGGTGTGTTCGGCCTGGGAAAAATGAAGTTCAGCATGTATTCTTTAGACGAAGTGCATATCTGTTGTGGCAGAATTACGTTGTCCAGTGCATCGTGTGCTTCTTGCTTGTTGCCAAGTCTGAGAAGCCATTGTGCGAATTCACCGTATGAATCATCTTGAACTGCTCTCATGTTGGTGTGAAAGCGATGCTACTGAAACTTTGTCCATAGATCAATGATCTGGTGTGATTTTAGAGTTTCTGCTACAATTGTTTCCCTTCCTGCTTTCGTGACACAGGTAGAACTTGTCTGAAGTCACCGCCAAGTAGCATGAACTTGCCACCAAATGGTCTGTCGACATGTGTAATGTCTCGAAGCAGTCGGTCGACTGCTTGTAATGCAAGTGCGGGAATCATGGAAGCTTCATCCCATATAAAGAGGTAGTTTCGCGCAATACCTGTGCTCTCCTACTCTGTCTCTTTTCATTACACGTTGATTCAGCTTGAAGTGGTATAGGAATTTGAAAGGTAGAATGTGAAGTTCAACCATTTATGAGCAGCGTTGCAGAAATTCCTGACCACGCCATGCACTGAACTTTGAGTCCATTTGCTTGGAGATTGTGAACCAACGTGTTGTAAAGGAAAGTTTTCCCGGTTCCAGCCGGCCCGTCAACAAAGTGACAGTTCTGTTCGGATTGCGCCTTGATAGCATCAGTGATTCCCGTGTATATGGCTCGCTGTTCAGGGTTCAATGCGGCCAGCATTCGTTCTCCTTCGTCTCTGGCATTGCCAACATCCATGTCATCTTCCTCTGTAATAATAAGTGAAATATATTGCAATAAAATTGGAAAGAAAAGCAGGAGAATAAATGTCCAAAAATATGTAAATGCCCTTATCTGCACGATGTTAGGATACATTATTATATTCGTACTAATACAGTACATATTTGAAAATAACACATTAGTACCTCGTTCAGGAATGACCTAGTCGGCTGGAAGTTGAGGAAGGTCAGCATAATTAGTGATCGATTGACCATGTACATTCAAATTTTCGTCAATGTCATGTAGACATTGATACATGTATCGGTCTTCAAAAGCTATGGCCATATCTGGATGGTTGAGTTGTTCACGTCTTACAAAATCTTCACTCAATGCTTCTTTGAACATGTTGAAGAGTGCTGCGATATCAGAAGGTGTTTGAAAAAGAAGTAATGTTGCAAACAACTGTCTCAGTTGTATTGGCATGTTAAAAATAACTGCCTCCTCCAAACAGCGTATGATTTCAGCATCATCTTCCAACAGACCTAGTGCTAAAGCAGCGTCTTTGAAGGAATTGCATAGGTTTCCTTCTATCGTGCGAAGATCTTCAAACGACGTGGCACCTCGTTTATGGAGAAGCAATAGTCTCAGTGCGAACCTTTGCTTACATGGTCGTGGGTGAACTTGATATATTCTTCCTATGACAGGCATTGTTCTCCGCTGTATTGCTTTCCATGTTTTGGTGCGCTCGTTGAAAACATAGTGTTCAGGAATCTCATGATAGAGATATTGGCATGCAGCCGGGTCTTGTGCATTCAATTCAAACCAAGACGTAAGTGTGTTTTTTTCATTGATCTTCTGTAATTGTTCGACCCTACCATTATCCTGAAAGTATACGGTCTTCTGATCAGGTAAATGAACATGCAGACGTTTTTTAGTGTGACTTTTCTTGTGCATGGAAAATTGGAATATTCAGTGAACAGCTTCATGAGGTCCAATATACCGGGCGTTGATGTATTGGCGTACTTCATCGTGCTCAATATCTTGAGGTACTTGTTGCTGCTGTCCTTCGAGAATTTCCACGTCTGCCATATCTTGTCCTTTATGAATATATTTGAAAATATATTTCACGGACTTCACAGTGCTACATATTTCGAGATTAATGTGACACTGATACTTGAGTAGAAGATGGCGATTATGTGGCACAACCCATGTATCATCTAGAAAGCCTGAAAAAGATGAGGGAAGTATGACAACACGACAGACATCAATATGAAGGGGTTCGTTGGGATTGTTTGCCCTGGCCATTTGATTTTCGATTTCAGCCCTTTTGTTCAGGTGATCCATTAGGCCTCGATAACTGTCAGCACGTAATTGCCGTTGATTGTGCAAAATCCAGTTGAGCTTGTTTCCTTCTATTTTGGTGTATGCATCCACCAGATATTGTTGAAAGAGAAGTGTTGCGCTGTGGTTTGTAGACAGTTGATTTCTGACTTGTATTCGGTACGAATAATATTCGGCGATTGTGAGTCTGACACGGTGGACACGATCAGGATTTTCCTGGTCTTGTCCTCGATGTGTAGGTAGACGTTGAAGGTCCAAGCTGTAACCCCGATCACCCTGAAAGAACAATAATGGATAGGTTAGAGGATCCGCAACGAGATCTAGGGCATTAATCTCCATAAGATTACCACGCCTTGTTCGAATTGGAAGCT
This sequence comes from Sanderia malayensis, assembly GCA_013076295.1. Taxonomy (NCBI): domain Eukaryota; kingdom Metazoa; phylum Cnidaria; class Scyphozoa; order Semaeostomeae; family Pelagiidae; genus Sanderia; species Sanderia malayensis. Next base: position 29,329 of record RQOL01000805.1, on the reverse strand, counting down.
CTCTATTCTCGGGATTAGGAGCACCGCCATTGCGTGTAGTGCAGTCTGCTGCAATTTCTCTGGCAGTAGGATTATCATATCTTCGATCTTGTTCTGGGCGACCGGTAATAATCATCTTCAATGTGGGAATAGGCTGATCATTGGCAATGGCTTGCTGCCTTTGCTCTTCCAGTACTTCTCCCATTGTTTTAAAATGTTGAGCAAACCGATTTACTGCCATCAATTCGTTTTGCAGCAGCGCCACCATGTCTAAGTCCAAGTTTTGTTCTCTGGCTGTGTTCTGGCGTTCTTGCAGTGCTTGCTGGGTGTCCATAATGTATAATTCTGCATATTTTCGGGACATGTCGGTTTCAGTTACCCCTGTTGAATTCCAGGAAACATTCTAAATTTTACTTCGTTATATCAACTGCAATTTTCAATGCAGCCAGTGCCTTGTTATAAAAGCATCATAAAGCGCCTTGATTTTCGATTGGACAACTCTTAATATCAAGGCAAGGATAGAGAGCTAATCCATTGTAGATTGGGTGGGAAAGGACTTGAGCGTTCTGTCAATATCCGTTTCATCACGTGAAGCTATTATATGAAAATGTAGAATAATATAAGAGCTACTAAGAGAGGGATGTTATATTTACCTGTCATATGGTATGCGTTTCCATGGATGGTGATGACTGGTGGTCCTGCATTAGCGTGTCATACAATGTTAGCTGTCCAGGATGCCATCGCCATTAGCGAATTGTATCTACGGAAATTTTTGAGAAAATATTTAGATTCACCAGTAGTTCCAGTGTACAAATGCATCACATTTGCCGGGGGTGGTTGAATGGGATCGAGAGTTATTAATCCTCCCATACAACATTTGTTGTATTGTTTTCTTGTGTTGAGTTCCTCTCGGAAGTACTTCGCTTCACAGTGAATACATGTCCTGGTCATTTTCCCAAGATGATGAGGCATTGGGGAGAATTGAGGAATGTCAAGAGTAGGTTGATTTACTTCCCTTTCTTGATGTTCGATGGGTTGGGGGGCATCATCTTGGTGTTGTGGTAGGATTCCGTCTTGAATTTCAACTTCTTGGGGTGGTACCGCCATTTCATTGCCTTCAATCTCATTTTGAAGTTGGCTTGCAATTGCATGGCAGCAGGGAATATTTGTGGATCCTGAAATGCAATGTAATCAAAGTGAATATAATTCAATCATGTGTTTTGAAATGCATAAAACTGAGACTTGTGAAGATATGTCCATTTGGAGAGCAAAATAATTTCCTGACATGTTCCTGTGGAGAATGACACGTGTATTTCATGGCAATTGTGATGGTAGTCTATTTTACCTGAATATCATGTGGAATTGGAATGTGTTGTTCCACGTTGATTTCATCAGGTTGTGCCAGCCTTTCAATTTCATTATTTTCATTTTCAGTATGTGTTTCGGGTTGCATCTGCATTGGCCGTATCTGTTGAAATGAAAATGAAATGAAATTATTTATATTAAGTTATTAGTTATTGGAAATTTTAATTTCATGACTGTGTGGTTATGTAAATTGATATAATTACATATGGAAAGTTATAATACATGTGGAAAATAGTCAGATTGCATGAGGCATTTGGGTTATGGAAAATGGATTTGCCTAGCTGTAGTTAGCTTGTGATAAGAATTTCTATTTTACCTCATTGTCATTTTGAGCTTGATTTACATTAAGCATTTCCACATCTACCGTTTGTATTGCAGCTTCACCTCCATGATTACGATTCAGAAGGGGTGGTTGCAATTGCATAATGATCGGCGGTACCTGCAGAGATGAAAAAGTATTGACAATTTGGTTGATATAATAAGTGGTTTTATTTTCATAGTTGTTAATTAGAAATAATTGTATAATATAGAGTTATCTATTTTGAAAGTTGAGTACAAATTATTGGGTTGTGTACCTGAAGTTGAGGGGCCAGTGCTGCAGGATATTGTAAGCCATTGCTTATTGGTTGTGGAACGGCCATAAGTCCGTAGTGGGGAAGCATCGCAGGTAGTTGCCATGGCACATACAATGCCTGCATCTGTGGATAATGAAGTGGGAGTGGTTGATATTCTGGGGCTGGTTGCTGAGGGTATTCTTGCTGCAACTGGTGAAGATCATTCACTGCTCCCTCTACCATATTATCAGTTGGTAAATCAGCAGGATGAGGCTGTTGGTTATTCTCACGACGGCGGCGAGCTGCATCCTGCATTTGGTTACGAAGGCTGGTGCCGGTAATGCCCTTTTTGGCATTTCTTGGCATTTTGGAAGATGTGTTATAAAAGAGAATAAAAATATGTTATGTATGCAACCGTAATTTAGTGAAAGTAATGAAATTGGAAGGAAGATTGATTTTTTGATTCACTTGATAAAGTTGTTTTTTAGTTGTGAGCTGCAAGATGAAATAAATAATTTTCAAAAATGTTGCAAGGAATGTTTGGTATCGAAATAACGTATTGGCTATTTTAATGCTTGCAAGTGAAACAATTGAAGCACTTCATGTTATCACCTACATCACTCTCTTTTATTGTGTTCTTTAACAACTAAACGGAAAACAGTGGTAATAATTTACAAAGTGAGACAAAGTAATAGGTAAGTTTAAAATTTAGGATATGAGTGTACATAATAGGGTACGGCCTATAAGCATCAATTAAATTAGGTTATGTATATTAAAAATTTTTGTCACACTTACCAAATATTTTGACCAATAATTTAGTTTGAGTCCCTGTATTTTCAAAAGAAGAATAATTGCTTTGCATAAATTGATTATGTTGCAAAAAAGGAAAGCTGCCAATAATAATAATGAAGCTGTAACACGTAACCTGGTTTGTTATCATCTCCATTGAGTGAAGAAAATGGAATAACATGTAATGCTGAAGTAAAGCAGTGAAATACTTACTTTATGAGAAAACTTTACTTTGTCAGCAATACACTTGGCTGGACAGTTACCGAGTACGTGATTACACGCTGAAAAAAGGCAAAGGAATGCCATGTATTGAAATACAAAGTTGCTTGAAAGAAGACATTGTTATAGTTGTTATTCATCTCAGTGTCATGGAGAGCAATTTATATCGTTGCAATAATTTATTGCACCACTGTATTTGAATTTATTTCATATTATTATAGAGGTATGCTAGCTAACTTTGCCACATAGTATACAATAGTATTATATTAATAGATAAATAGTAATAATTGTTGTTGAATGAAATGAAATTGAAGATTGAACTTACCAATAAGTTAGAATTTTTTCAGCTATCTTTTTCCGTAAATATATATATATATATTTCAATCAATTATTTTCCAATATATTGCAAAGTCATACATTGCACAAAAAATTTTACATTTGCTATATCAACAAAGTGAAGACGCAATTGCTATTTTGAATTCGCGCCAATTGAATGCATTGTAGCCTCTATTCGGCGCATTGCCTCGTTGTTGCTTGCTTATGATTGTTGTTGTCGTTGCTTTACTTGATTTCATGTGCGAAGTTATGGAAGAGAAGTTGTGGATATAAAAAATGAATGAAATGGCGAACTTTATACATAATAACTACAAATGAATAATTTCTTACCATCGAGATGTGCATATTATTATAGCTGTTATCAATATGATGGTCATGGATTTAACATGGGCAGTTAAACACCACAACAGGACGCATGGGGAAGGAAGGGAATGAAATGGCCTTTTTGTTCCTAGCCCTGGAGAAGTTGTTGAAGGTATGTGAATATTCCTTGGAGATCATTGCAATAAAATATCATGTAATAATTACATGAACTTATTTAATTGTAATTAATAACCTTGATTTTGTGTCAGGTGTTATATGCTGCAAAACATGCTTTTTGACAGGAAAGCCAATAATGACAGTAGGCATGGAAGGTTGTCCAAAGGAAAGTAGGTAATCATACTTATTGTTTGGCAAAATGAATTCATTGGGTGCAGGTAATTAATGATTTGGAGTTAAAATAAATAACTTACATTCATAGACTTAAAGCCAGATGAAAAGAACTGAGATGAGCCAACATGCTATAAAGTATATTATATGATGACTTCTTGTTTCAGGTGCCCAAACATGAATTGAATGCTTGTTGTGTATCGTCATTCCTTGTGAATATTATTATAATCAGGTGAGTTGATGCTAAAGATTTGTTAAGGTTCATATGAAGATCATTTCTTCACAAAGAAGGAGAGTGTCTGCTTTGCAGTGGTCTTTTTTGAAGAATTACAAAAGTTAGAAATAGATGCATTACATATTAACATTAACATACTTACTATGGATACTATACATTAATATATACATAAATACATACCCTATATACTATATATAAAATACATACAATATATACAATATATACCCTAAAATACATACCTACATACATACATACATACTTTACAATACATTCCCTACATACATACCCTACATACATACCCTCCATACATACCGTACACACATACCCTACATACATACATACATACATACATATATACATACATACATGAGCCCGGTTCGGTCGCTTTGCTCCCTCCCCGGAGGCCATCAAGTAAACAAAGCTTAATCTGGTTGGCGCGCTACGTGCGCTGGATTCACTGCCGCTCATGCCCATACATACATACATACCCTACAATACATACCCTATGATACATACCCTACGATGCATACCCTACGATACATAACCTACAATACATACCCAACAATACATTCCCTACAATACATACCCTACAATACATACTACTACGTCACATTTCTAAAGAACGTGAAGGTGGGAGGTCGGATCTTCCCCCCTGGCAGTCGACCGCCCAGCGCCCACCCTGCCGCCCCCCTGAAAGCTGAAGGTTGATAGCTTCAGTGTGAAGTTTGAAAACAAAAGTTGCCTTCAAAAATTTAATCAATCCTGAAAAATTTAAACTCAATCTGTAATAAAAAATATATCAAACTGTAGCTAAGAAAACAGCGAATCCGATAAAAATATTCACATTTCTTAACTGTGTTGTTTTGACTTTTAAGAGAGTATTTAGTGCAGCCCAACACCAAAGCCGTGAAAAAATTTATTCATCAGCCAACTTTAAAAACACAAAAATTCCCCTAACTTGGTCAAAATTTGTCCATTTGAACTCAAATTACACCAAGAAGAAGCTGATACCTGGGCGAATAAGTATCGAAAGTACTTGGGTGCATGTGAAAAGCTTTTTGCAATTTTAGTTGGATATTTTTGAAGTTGAAAACATGATTTTGTTGATCAAAAATAGCCGTGAAATCAAGCCCCTGCAAAAAATAGCATTTAAAACACGATTCACCAACATTCAAATTAAATTAACGTGGCCAATTTTTGTCCTACAGAACCCACGAAAATATCAACATGAAGTTAATAGCTTGGCGAACATTTATCGAAAGTATTTGGGTGCAAAAAACAAAGTTGTGGCAGGTTAAAATTTATTTTTCGCGAATGCAAAACACATGCGTGTTGCTTGAAAATTTCGTGTTTTCCTCCAAAACCCAATCTCGGCTAAAACTGTCCAAAAACAGAGAAAAATCAATAAAACAAAAAAACAAAGCCATATAACTTTAGTTCTCGTGTAAATAAACAGTTATGGAAAGTTTAAAGGGGAACTGAAACCATTTTTGAACTTTTGATAATCTGAAAGAGCGTATTGAGTCACCCCGAAATCTGAAGTTTTTCGAAAATTGGAGCTATATTTAGCGAGATACGGGGGCAAACGTGACGAAATTTTTTCAGCCAAAAAGTGGCACCCGGAAGGCTTATTTAATCAGCCTCGTTCTGAGTTTTGTGACGTCGAATTATGTACGGAAGTGATTTTAACGCACTGAACCTTCTAATGTATTTGGCATCCATATCGACTAAAAACGAATTAAAATTTCAAATAAAATGATCATATAGAAATTTATATATGTGTGAACCCTAATAATCATGTAAAGACATTCCTTTGACAAATTGGTTGTCTAAAACAAGGTTTCAATCGCGTGAAAAAAATAACAGCATTCACATGTTTCAAGTAAATTTCTGCATAAAATTGCGCAAAAACTTCACCTCATAATTGCCAGATGAGGCTACCTATGCGTTATTTCTATTTAGAAATATTTTTACACTATTACCTATTTTTGAAAAATATTCCTCAATTTTTGAAAACAGCACCCATCCAAATCAACATATACAATACAATAACATTCACACATTTATCTATTTTCTGGTAACATTCTGCATAATTGTTTATAAGAAAGTTTTCTTCAGCCCAGCTTTCAGACTTGCTATATTTTTCCAAAAACCCTCAATGCAATAACATCTGTACAAATAACATAACAGAAAAACAACAAATTATCTCAATATATATATATATAGCCATGATATTAATATGACAATAACTACAAATATTGAACTAGAGATCTGTAAAGTTTCTTAGGATTTAAAGGTCCACCCCTGATCTTTCTAAACTTTTTGAAGAACCAAGCATAACTTTCTTACAAAATAAAAAACACGTATTTATACTATGAAAAGAATACATTGGGTAGTTTTAGTTGAGTGTTTAATGCAGAAAGGTTGACCATTTGAAGGTTGGAAATCATGCATAAGGCTAAAACCCCTGATGGGCTAAGCTGTGTAGCTGGGGCACCAGGTAATATAAGAGCTGTAGCAATAATAGTCATATATATGGAATTAGCATGCACCAATTTATAAAAAATCTAAATTAATGTAAAGGTGGACTGCTTTCGCCAAGAAAAAAAGATTAAATTTTAACTCGGCCACTTATGTGGATCCTGCACTCTGCTCTAAACACTTTGAAGCTTATCACAGGTCACTTGGGGGAACAGCAAAACACGAAAGAGCTCCCTTTTGACCCCCTGACACACTTGCGCTTGCCACATACACACCTAGGCAAAAAAAAGGAAGACATAATTACATAGTTCAAAGTTTTATTTTCTACATAGGGCAGTATTGAATTACAGATATGTTTTTTACTTGTAAACTCACCATGATTTAACTTCTACTGTGTTTGTAACGATCTCGCAGCGCAGCAGTACAACAGGAGTTAGGCCATCGTGATCTTTCACAACATCTTCTTCACTACTCGTATCATAGCTGTCTGCCAGAGACTCAAACTGATATGGTTTTACATCTCCAACATACAGACATACTTCCTTTTTCAGATGGTAATTTATTGGATACCGAAAAGCTACTATTATCTTACTCTTTAACCAAACTTCTGAGACGTACACAAGCGCAACGCGGTGTTCTCAAGTAAAACAAAATCTAGCTTGTACATCTTTCGACGTCACGACCAACTTCCGCAATCTCAAAATTGGCTGAAAAAAATTGCCCAATTTTGGCACTTTGACGCCGATTTATTCACACTTGCGGGTTTCAAAAAATTGTCAAAAAATATGATTTCACATTTTTTCAATAAGTTCCAACGATAAATCAAAAAAAAATTTTCATTTCGGTTCCCCTTTAAATGGAGAAAATCGACCCAGAACGACCCGAGAAAATCAAAATTGTCTTCGGGTTTTGGTTAGGCCCTCAAGCCAAAAGAAAGACGTGAGGTTAAACAAAACAAAACTCGTGCTATTTTCAGCCGAAAACAATCAAATAAAGGAGATACCTTGAAATAATTGTCCACATATTGTCTCCACAGGTCCTGAGAACAATTGACATGTCTTTACAATTGATTTCCGGCACGTATTCACGCTTAAACCCGAGCAACTTGCCGCCCGTTCAACAAAAAAAACACGTGCTTCTCCCTGCCCGTTTTGCATCTCATTAACTCCATCCGGTGAACTTTCTAGAAAGTCGGAGCACAAAATGGGGCATAACTCCGGAACCGCTGGGGTTAGTTATTAGCCAAATAGTACACTGTCATCAGCACAATGCAGCGATCATTTCTATACCGATTTGCACCCTTATTGACCACCCAAAAAAAAGCCTTTGTGTTCACAACCAAATTCCTTTGATCCCATTGTTTTTCGAACGTCGATTGTTCAAGAGACAATAGGTCATTGTTTAGAGTCGGCGGGTCACGTGTGGAGCAATCTTATTATATAAGAGACTGGCCGGGGGCGCTCGCTACGCTCGCTTCCCGGAGCCCGTCAAGTACAAAAAGCTTAATGTGGTTGGCGCACTTAGTGCGCTGCATTCGCTAACGCTCATGCCTCTTGCGACCCCACGTACAGTGGTTTGGCTCGCCCTCACTGCCCTGTCTATCTATTGTCACGATTGTAGTGTTTAACATGCATGAAAATTAGTTTTAGCGATCAGCCTCGTTTTCATTTGAAATCCTCGTTCTTATGAGATAAGCCTCGTACTGATGTTATAGTAGATAAGATGCAACATCAAAGTTTGTTTTGTTTTAGGGACAACAACAATTAGCCTGCTGTTAGTTGAGTGCATCCATTGAGACTTGGCTGTGGTCCTTTGTCAAGCTAATATGAACAGTAAAGGATGATCTATGATGAGCATCCAGAATTTAAATTAATGTTGACTTACAGAGGTATGGTTTTGTTTCCATGATACGATGATACTGACGCATTGATTTTTAATAAAGCAATAGGTATATAGCCTCCAATACTTGCATTTGTACAAAGATGTATATCAGTAGATCTACAACGTGAAAGAAACAAATTATATTATATTTAACATGTTGGTATATTACTATCGAGGGTAAAAAATAATTGGATTTTGATAAGATAGCCCTTGGGAGCTGAATAAGTTGATGGCGTAAAATGGCTTTTTCATAATTGGTGACTTTGTTTAACTGGAATAACAATTGGGACTTTCTTGACTGTATTGTAACGTAGTACTAAGAATATATTAAAAGTCCTCATAGCAAAAATTAAGTGTGACTTGAGCAACAATAGTTTCCTCTCTTTCACATGATTAAGAGGGTCCATTTAGCGTGGATGAATAAATATAAATGAGGAATTTGAAAAAGGTTGCCTTACAGCATGTGCTGTTTACAGGCGTTGTTATTATAGGATAGCAATCAGCACTTGGTAAACGATAGGATACAATAGGAAGGTGGGGAAACTTATGAACCTGCCTGAAAATAGAGGTTACAGAGGACAATGACATCTTAAGTTCAAAAATAATGCTAAATAAAGAGAGAATCTGTCGAGTTTAATTTCCCTTGATGTTGATTTAATGTATGTCAATATGAAAAGAAATAAAGAAATTAATATTGATCAGTATGACATGACTTTATAGTATGACATTACAGTTACAGACAGACAAAACCGATTATACAATTGGCCTAAGAAATTTGTAGTCTAAATGTCAACTTGAATGGGGTGAAACTAAAAGTAAACTCTACTTACCCCTCAGCTACGGCAAAATGAATGTGTTTGTCAGCTTTATTTTGTTTTATTTTAGCATCAAGTTCCATTGCGATCCAAGATTTTGGAAACGAATATTGGGACAGCACAACCAAGAATATGAAAAATTGCTACGTTGACGAAAGACAGCATAAATCAAAATCATACAACAAATTTTATTGTTATGCAGTCTGGTTTTGACGTAATTTTCTGATTGAGTTGGATTGGGCTGAACAAAGAACCAAAGCATGTTGGACGCACATGCTGGCAGTGCGTCCTTCCTTTCGTCTTTTTTGTTCATGAGTGGGTCACTGGCAATGGTAAGTTGGTTTTCCAGATCGTACCATATCATTGCGATCTTTCAAGTTACATCTTTAAAATAAATCTGTAGCGTTTCTGTTAAGGTTTTGATTCATTTTACCAGCGTATAAGACTTTAGGAAATATAATATTTGACAAAATCCCTTGAGAATAGGCCACATGTAAGAAAAAGGATGCTAGAGATATGACACATTGTCTGTATTTGAAGATGATATAAGATTGTGTTCTTTTTACATTTTATTACATGTACTATTTGTGCATTTTAGGTGGTGCATAACTTGTGTAGCGCCATGTTAATGGAGGCAATTTTTGACTGTTCTTCAGGTAAGTATTCAATTATAGGAGATCATTACGCTTCCGAAAGGCCATCTAGTTCATTTATAAAGACGGGTTTTTGAAATACATTTCTTGCAAATTTTTAGGGTTTGTGTCACAGCATATGAAAGAAGAGTTTAAAGGTACTGTTGGTGGCAAATATTTGTTGGCCAAATGCATCGTTTTTGAAAGGTAATAGTCTTGTTATAATTTTCCACAATGTTATTATTATTCACTGTTATGAGGATAATGTATAATTTTAAAATGAAATAAAACAAACAAATAACATGGAGAGAAAACCAACAAAAGACAAACATTAACACCAACAAAAGACAAACATTAACACTTACAATTATTTTTTGTCTCTGCCCATAACTAAAGACAAAATTTCTTTTGTGGGCACATCTGCCCAATGCACCTCGTGTGCTCTTCAACTTTATTTTCTTTATTTTTTTTTGTGGTTTTTTATATTTTTTGAATGTTTTTTTTGCTGTAATTTTTATTTTTATTTCTTCAGATTTCCTGTAGAGAAAAAGTCATTGTTACAGAAGGAGTTGAAAGTAAGCAATATGTTATACACACAGATGAGATGGAAATATTGCATTGCAACTTACGCTATTTCATCCTTTGTTAAATATATATTAATTTATTAATATATTAATATATTAGTGCTCTCTTGATTTGGGATGAAGCTTCCATTAATTATTGTATATTATATTATTTATTGGTATGTTTCACAGATGAGATGGGAATTTTGCATCGCAACTTACGATATTTCTTCCTTTGTCAGGTGCCGGCCTTCGGTGCTCACAAAATGAAATTTTGTGCCTCTTTTAATGGCGTTGAATTTGAAGGCACATTGCCTTTTTAGTGACGCAATATCACTAAAGTCAATTAGCTAGGATTAATATGAGAACAATATATTAAAAACAGTGACTTGCATAGGATACAATTGTGTTTCCTTGTAAAGCAGTTTGATAATATATGCATGACATTGATATAGATTTATCAATATATGGATGAAAGTAATTTTCAATGCTACCTTAGTTTCTTCTCCACAATAAACCACTGTGGGTTCCTTTGCCACAGTGTTGGCAACTTCAGGCTGAACTTCAACTTCTTGCTCAACTTCAAGTTCAGGCTCAACTGTGGTTTCTTCGTTCATGGGAACGTCATTTTCAGTCTCCATGTTTACACTATATATAAACATATTGTCATTGTCATTCAATGAAAGGTGAGTTAATAGGCTATCAGTTGTTTGATTTTGCTTCTACAGTTCTGTTGATGTTACAATAATATATATTTTTAATGTATTAATGACACAGTTTTATTTTCTGCAGATAATGAATAATAATTATCTTTCTTAGAATGAAGAGGAAAGACTAAAGGCAGGCAGATAATGCAAAACTGAATACATGAACTTATGGCAGCAGTATTCGCAAAAATTATCTATCTATTTCAAGTGAACCTGTTAAGGATAAAATTGTTATTGTGATAGTATCCACTACAATGGCAATTGTGACATAAAATATAGCACTTTCAGCATTTTTAAAGCTGTTTAGTTATAAATAGCCCGTATTTTCATGTGAAAGTAAAAGCAACATTAAAAATACATGTACTTACGTAAATTGCTGTTTTTCTCGTGGTGAGTTGAAAAAAATTTTTACCCACGCTAAGTCCTCTATGACGCAAGACAAATTTTAAATTTCGCGCCGCTATTGTTGTTGCTAGGACGCCGAAATTCCCGTGAATATCTGATGATAATAGTATTAGCTCCAGGACATTGCGTGGTGTTGCATTGATCGTATTGTGATTGTAGTTTTCAAGAGCAACAAAACTTGGAATTATGCGATAACTATTAGAAATACAATTGCGATGAGAATACACGCTTCTTTTTATAAGGAACTTAGCTGCTGAGGGCCTAATTGTTTAAGTTCGTTATTTTGAGATCTCTTTGACCTCTTTGTAGTTCTAAAAGTTGTTTAATTTTAAGTTGGCATTTGGTGGACATAATTGGTACAGATTGAAGAAAAACATTTAAATTCATCGTTTTGCTATGTGAAGAGATAAGAGGTCAACAGATGAAAAAGCTTCATAAAACATAAATGGAAGCAAGTGTCAGTGATATATACCATGAGAATGTGGCCGACTAAAAAAACAGAAATACTTTGTCAGGCACTTTCCCACACCACAGTGAATGAATGAGGAGATACCATACACTATGAGGTTCTGGTTGAGAAGATATCTACAATGGGAAACTATCATAATTTATCATGCAAGACTTTAAATATTCAAGTAAGTTAACAAAGAGATATTTATGCACATATAGATTATTAAAATGCATTAATAATGTTTGCTTGTGTGGTAAAAGCCATCTTGGCTTGTTTTGTCCAGTGTAATGGAGGACTCTATCAGTGATTGGTACAATGTATGCTTCTCACTAAATTTGAAAATGTTGTGCTGTAATGGTTGTGAAATCATTGCCGTCTGTGCCTGGGACACTGAGTTTTCGACAACACATCTGCCTGATAAGGAACATCATTAAGTGAAAATGTGGGAGAATTAAGTACCTACAGGTTTAGAATACTGTAAGTGATTTGTTAAGAAAACATTTAGTGGTAGTCAATGTAGAAATATTATTTAGCCTTTATTTATTCAGTCTGCTTTTCAAGCAAGGTGCATTAATTGTTCATATGGAACAGAGAGCATCATACTTTGAATATTATACCTGACTTGGGAAATAATTTGAAGAGAACATTTTGAACCATTGATTTAATTTTCCATTGCCTTTGACTAAATGAATCTGTACAAAAAATAGGAAAAGAGCATTAATGAGTGTATTCGACAAAAGAGTTATGCAATGCACCTGCAATGAGGAAGGGGGTAAGTAAATAAAGTGTGGATTTTTCCCAGGGCTTGAACTTGACTTTCACTGGTTTCCTTCTTGTACATTACAACAATTAAACATCTTGGATAAACAGAAATGAAAGCAGGTTCATGTTGGGATATCATTGATTGTCCAAAATGAAAATGAACCTGACTTACCTTTGGTGAACAGCAAGGTAGTTGTTTCCTTTGATCCAGGAATGCTTTATGAGGTATAATTTCATTGAGTTCAGCAACAAAATCGAACTCGATGCCATGCTTGGGAGACAAAAACCTAAACCCAACAGGCAACAATAGTGCGATGATGAGACATAACATAGATGAAAATCATACATAGACAGCACAAATGCGTTTGAAATGTGAGACAGAAGTCTCGCCTCGTTTCAATGACATTAGCAGCAATGCATCTAATTAAAAACGAAGGCAATAAATTTTGTTATGATATAATTGAATAAAATTATATGGGTCAAATACACAAATATATGAATATTGAAACTGTAACGATAGATAAAATTACACTGCTGGCGATCTACTATTGAGACGTAAATCGCAAATTTAAAAACCTTATTAGTAATGCGGAAGATATGAAAGATATTCAATACAGAACAAAAAAAGATGTTTTGATTTGAAAGGACGTGGATAGACATTTGTATTGTATGCGAAGTACGAATGCGAAAGGTTGAGTGATGATAAAGTCTACTATTAAAATTGGTGAATTGTCAATATCGATAAAAATTATCCATACAATCCGTAGTTCAGGTTGCAAAATTGATTGGTTAAGCGACGTGTTTAGCCAAAGTGACAGTACCTCAATTTGGATTCTTCAATAGCACTTCACTCTCAGCAAGCATGCATCTGTGCCACAGCGTAAATGTATTCTTTCAATAACCGTGGTCGTTTGTTTTGAGGATAACGTTTGTACATAGCAAAAAAAAGAATAAGATTGCCGGTTACATTAGTTAAAAGCTCGGACACCAGCGTCAAGGAGTAACCTTTGTTCGAGTTTTCCTTGTTGGTGAAAAGTGCAATTGAAATTGGGAAGTATTTAATAGTAAACACTAAAGGGGCAACTATAGATTTTAGATCAAGTTTTCATGTATTAAAAGGAGAGGGGGGATGTTATTGATAGTGTTTTGCAAAAAGTAAATATCCTTAAGGGACAACTTGCAGTTTTCACAGAGTAAGGAAATCCACTTTCCCATAGGCAATATCAGAGAAAATGGCAACGCATAACTCTTAATAATCGGGCGCTACGCAGGATTCAGGACTGTGCCGACTGCTGTGTGTGGTGCAGTCACCCCTGGACATGTGGAGGGTGTAATGTCCAGTTGGTCTCCGCAGATCAGTGTTATCTAGAATGAGTGCATTCTAGAAAGGTGCCAGTAACGGCTGTACATCACACTTATGTGCGACGTGATCTGCGTTGACACACAATACCCGTACCCTTGAATGTGTGTATGTGCGTTTTGGTAGGCAGCCCTCTGTAGAGCAACTGTGCAGATGGTCGCTCTAGGATGAAGCCTTTACAGGACTTCTTGGAAAACAATGTTCTTTGTTTTCCTGTGTGTTTCCTCTGGGAGGAATACTTTGAGCCCGTTAAATGATGTTGCTCTTGACATGGCCACAAGTAACTGACCATGTGTGAACACGGGCTCAGGTAAGTACAAACCAACATACCTCAGGGATTGCCCCTGTGCCTTGTTGATTGTCAAGCAGTATGCAAGTCTGACTGGAAACTGTCTGCGTTTCATTTTGAACGGCATTTCCATGTCCTGAGTGGAGACTGTGATTTTGGGAATCATGACCCGTTGTCCTCTGTGCTCCTTGGTAATGATCTCTGCTGTGATCACGTGACGTCGCAGATGCCGAACTATGAGTCTTGTTCCCTTGCAAAGACCTTTCTTTGGATTGAGATTCCGCAGAAGAGTGATCGTTGCACCAACCTAATGCAATGAATATTATTGTGATTAATGAGGGCTTTTTTTGTGGTGCACTACCTTTGCACATAATAATTTAATGTTAATAGGATGAAAGATTGTACTCTTCCTACCTTGAGTTTAAGTCTGTGCAACGGCATTCCATTGGGAGTGAGTTGGTTGAGAAATTCAATGGGGTAGGCCTCTTCCTCATCTGGATCGTCTGTGACAACACTGTCAGTGCTGTAATAAGTTCTTTCGGGTGTTTGAAGTCTGTCCAGAATTAAGTCGTTTACTTGATGTGATAAGTCATTCTTTGGAGTCAGACAACAGCGTTCAGACATTGTTACAGGATCCATCATTAGGTGTGAATCTGGTGTGTTGGGCCTGGGAAAAATGAAGTTTAGCATGTCTTCTTTAGATGAAGTGCATATCTGTTGTGGCAGAATTACGTTGTCCAGTGCATCGTGTGCTTCTTGCTTGTTGCCAAGTCTGAGAAGCCATTCTGAGAATTCACGGTATGAATCATCTTGAACGGCTCTCATGTTGGTGTGTAAACGATGCTGCTGAAACTTTGTCCATAGATCAATGATCTGGTGTGATTTTAGAGTCTCTGCTACAATCCTTTCCCTTCCTGCTTTCGTGACGACTGGTAGAACTTGTCTGAAGTCACCACCAAGTAGCATAAACTTGCCACCAAATGGTCTGTCAATATGTGTAATGTCTCTAAGCAGTCGGTCGACTGCTTGTAATGCAAGTGCGGGAATCATGGAAGCTTCATCCCATATGAAGAGAGTAGTTTCGCGCAATACCTGTGCTCTCCTGCTCTGTCTCTTGACATTACACGTTGATTCAGCTTGAAGTGGTATAGGAATTTGAAAGGTAGAATGTCAAGTTCTACCATTGATTAGCAGTGTTGCAGCAATTCCTGACCACGCCATGCACTGAACTTTATGTCCATTAGCTTGCAGATTGTGAACCAACGTGTTGTAAAGGAAAGTTTTCCCGGTTCCAGCCGGTCTGTCAACAAAGTGACAGTTTTGTTCGGATTGCGCGTTGATAGCATCAGTTATTCCCGTGTATATGGCTCGCTGTTCAGGGTTCAATCAGCCTGATCACATCACAAATATGAACATAATGACCATATGCACTCTGCAATCAGATATGAACGTTGTGTTCATATCTGGTATACGTGTTATAGAGTGCTCCTTTTACATGGAGTACATACTATGATGCGGGTCCGTGGTGGTTGCATAGATTCGATTCTTCTTTTTTTTTTGTTTTTGTAATGGCGGTGACTTGCCTAGTTGCCAAATGTACATTGTATTGTAGGCAGTATTAAATGATTTTTATGTAGAGTTGTAAATTATAAGATTCGCATTTAAATAATAGAACATCCATGAAGAAGCTCAAGCAATCTTGTTCTTTCCAAGACCTGGATTAATGGGCAAATAATGCTTTACCTCCTGCACAAGAAACGAAACGAAGAACTGAAAAGAAGAAATCCCATAAATTCATTGAGGTTAATAGAGAAACTGGGCATTACAATGGGAAAATCCTGCAAGAGCAAAGGTTTACAAACGTGGAAAGGTTACTGGGATAAAAGAATCTAATGGTATAATTACACCTAATTTAATTTCTAATAAGTTACATAAACATAACCTAATAAATAATAGGAAACAAAATCTCTTCAATTTTAATTGAGTGGTAAATGTGTTTTGACATTTTTAAGCAGGCTCTGATGCAAATTATAGTGATAGTTTTGATAAAGTGCCCAGAAGCACATTGGATATTTCCTCTACAGGCAAATACATGCTTTATAATACCTTTTTTATATTGGTTTAATGTTAAATTTCGCATTGATGATTGCATTGAACATGAAACTATGAGTGACACAAAGTTGGGTTTTTCTATTCTCATACTGCAAAGAAGTACAAACATTAATAGACTACCCAGCTATTCTTTCTGATATCAAGTGAATTTTTCGTAGCAACATCAAGCTCAATGCACAATTACATGTCACAGTATTCATGACAAATCATTGATGTGGCATTTTATTGTGTCTTGATGTCTAGTGTTTGGGCTTGATGTCTAGTGTTATAATATTCCTGTCTCACACTGTTCATGGAAGCATGGACAGCTCATCATAGAACTGTAAAAGTTGGGAACAGAGTTTCCTTCTTTAAAAAAATCACAGTGGCAAATGAGAAAAAAAGCATTGAATGAAAATTGGCCTCATATCAGAGAAAGCTTATTCCAACACAATATGTTTGACTAGTGATTGCATCCCAGATAATGCTGCTAATTGCAGGAACTGCAATATTCTTGATGCAAGTATTTGATGCATGTGGTGCCTTAAGCTTCTTTGCACTGAATGTGACAGTAAACTTCATTCAAAATTAGCTTTTCTGAAGAGACAGTGTTCGCTTAATGGCTATTTCCAACAAATAGGAAGTAGGTTTACAGTAGTTGAGAAGTTGGTAAGTAACTTTGCTTTATTAATTCTGCTTCTAATAATTTTGAGCATTGCCTGCAGTCAATGCTATGATTAAAATATTTGTATACCTGTGTTCTTATTTGGTTTTGAATTTTTGCAGATCCGACCATTATCTGCAAGAATACAAAACCGTATAAGAACACTTGTTTGTATTTTTGATAAAATTTACAAATACGATTAGCTTTGCAGAAAATGAATGATAATGCTCGCTTGCATCATCAGTATCTTTTCTACAAAGAATGCTCACTGAAAAATGAGCTGAAGCCAATATATGAATATATCTTGAATTACACAGAACAATGATTCTTCACTTGTAATTAATCAATCGATCAGCGAAATTGCCCGCTAAACTCGGTAAGCCGGTCAGTAAATCTCATCGCGCACCTAGGTGGTGTTTTCAGTTCTTTAGATAGTTAGACATTCTGGAAGCTATCGTATTTTTCAGATACGTCAAGAAAGAGAGTAAAACTGAGGAAATCAATGTTTTCAAGCAAGATTGCTTTGAAACGTGATTGAAAAATATAAAGCCAGAACGAAGCTGGCAAGCAAAGCAATGCAATACCGCCTTTGAAGTTATTTATAGAGACGTCATTTCGGGCAAACTTCCCTGGAATAATGAGGATGGTTCGTTTCAATGATTGATTTAAATTACGTTTGTGTATTTACTTTTCTTTTGGTAATTTCCATTGTAATGTTCTCTTACTGTGACATTTTAGATCTTTTAGAAGACAATATCCCCGCATTCCCAAAAAGACCATTGTTGATAAGCACGTGCTGGTAAAACGATGTAGGGAAGAGCTCTCTTGTGCACTGAAGAAATGTCAGTTGTATAAAAAGAAAGTGAAAGTGGCAGAATTGAAAATTGTAAAAATTGACAATAGAATTCAAGATTAACATCATAATTTCGTGTTTTACTCTGTAGATATCTTGCTTATTAATGCAATTCGTGCTTATGTTGGCTTAACTTTTTCTTTGTTAGAAATAGAGAGTGGTGGAAAAGACTCTGCTTTTGGTTCAACTTCATACAGATTTACTAAAGATCCAGTAAGTGCAAGTGCTTTTAAGTCGATCATGTTATTATATATAACCTAAAACAATATTTACAGTGGATCACTGGCGTGGTATAAAAGCACTGAAGTACGAAGCAATGGAAAAATACAAAATAAAATTGTCCGGTGTTGCTGTGTTTTTTAATGCAGCCATGCCATGGAAAATTTTCGAGTGGAGGAGGATGACAATGATGATGATGATTATTATCATTATGAATATGGTGAAGATGGAATGTATGCTTCAAATAACAATCTGTAGGGGGGAGGGGCAAAAACAAAAATTTGTCTTTTGAAAAGGTATTAAGCCAATTTGCTCTCAGACCAACTTGCCCCAAGCTTTAATTTTAGAATATCTATACTGAATGTGCCTACATAGGATGGATGAAGTGAAGTCTCATTCAGAAGGCGAAAGAAAACTTCCATTTACAAGTTATAATTTTGGAAAAGTGGGAGCTAGTAAGTTGTATTTTTGCAATCAGCATGGTGAAAAAGACGTTGATGAAGGTGAAGTTAAAATATAAGCCTCGTTAACTTTTTATTTTGATATTTTGATTGTTATTAGAAATTATTTGAGTAACATTTTGTTTGACAAACGAAGCTATCGCAAGCGGTAACGTTCATGACCCCCAATCATTTTGTGGATATGACTATAGCGAAACTATATGTGAATTCGTGCATGAAGTTATTCACAATAATTCATTGAAAAATGATTAATTTCTATCATTGTGAGCATAAAAGCCGTGAGGCGTCGTTGGGATCTGTTGACATTGTTAATTGTGAATAATTGTAAAGAAGAATCTATTTTCACTTCCAAATTGAGAATTGGTGAGTCAGTTCTATTTGCCTATTCATTACAATTTGTTGCCGCTTTTTTGCTTAAATTCATAATATTTTAGATTTTTAGAAAATGTCGCGCATAGTCTTTCCAATAAGTGATTGCTGATGAATAAGAAAAATTGCGGGAGATATGCTGAAAGCCAATAGTCTTATAAAAAACTGTATACAAAATTGTGGTGGGTGAGGAGATACTTTCCATGTCTTTGGGAATCAAATTTACATTAATGGTTTTATAAATCGAGTTCCCAACAAAAACGAAGGTTTGAAAATCATTTTCACACGTTGACGTAAGAAATTTTTTAAAAACGGAAAAATGAGGCAGAAGGTGCACGATAACAAACCTGACATGTTATGAGTCGCATCCAACTAATCGATGTTTTCTGGAATAAGGTGTGCGTTTTGATTGTCAAAATTGTACCGTTTTGATTGTCAAAAGGCAAGTTTTTATTTTCGGATTTGCTTTGACCGAATTCTGGTAGCTACAAATTAAAGTTTCGCATTTAATAATGACCTGGAAACAGCATGGTTGGCAAATATGCTTTGAGCTTTCAGCTTCAAATTTTTGCTAGTTGTTACCAGAAACAAAACCAAAAATTGAACAAAGCACAATATGTTATTTTCAGTTATTTGTAGTGATAAAGTTATTCCATTGTGAGATGTTCCTAAGGGATTTTGTCTTTAGTACTCTACCTGCATTCACGCATCATAAAAGCTATTTCTTAATGGAAATAGATGGAATCACTTTGAATAACATTCGGAGTGTGATGTAGGAATGTTTAAAACAACGCTAACTAAAATCAACAAAACAATTATTAAGATATAAGTCAAGTTAAATAGAAGATTTCTAGTAAGTTCTATTTTAAGTACCGGGATGATTACAGATTACACCCCAGAAAATGCCCACAAAATTTTGCGGGTCCCCCTCTGGGGTGGGCCTGGGCCCAATTGTTTGGGGGCCCTTGGTTTTATGCAAAGTTGCACACCGTGCGTTTCCCGATGTCCCGTTGTGGTATTGAAATTGTACCATTTAGTGAAGTTACACTGGTTAAATTATTTGTTCTAATATATTACGTATCCCTCTTTCGTCCAATTCATAAAGAAAAAGTACAGACCTGCTAAAAAGCCAACATTTCAGAGAGGTGGTTTTGGAGAGTTCTGTTAATTCGTTTAAAGCAAAAAAACTAAATGACTCAAAAATTAAATCAAGAAAAGTTCATAGGTTTTTCGAAATTTTGCTCGGGGCCCCTAAATCTAAGAATCTTAGGGGGCCCTTGGGCCCGGGCCCAGTTGGCCCATGGGTAAATGCGGCACTGCTTATGACACACGCAACTGTGAGCACGAAAAATTTGTTTTTTGTTAAAATTGATTTCCAACTTGTAATTTTTGGTATAAACTTGAGATGTAGCTCATTGCCATTAAATGAAACAAAATTTGTTGATGTCACCCATTAAAATAGACCACTACCAAGGTTGTTTCGTCACTATTCAATAGTATATCTGACATTTCTTACAGAAGTCTTGACAAGAGTGGTTTTGAAACAAACAAGTAAAAAACAAACTTACTGGGTCTTCGCAACATCAAAAATGTTCGCCAATGCAGACTTGATCCATCTTTGTTTTTGTCTTTGATTTCAATCTCTTTAATGATGATTTTATTCTCCCGTTGGCAGCTGGGATTCAGATCACTCGTGGGCAAACAAAATTTATCAAACAGAAATACTATGTAATGTACTACGCTACAGTGTACTTACAAGTTACATCAGTTGCGGCGGGAAATCTCGAGTAATCCCGTGTCTCTGCTGGGAACAGAGTGAGAACAAGAAGGAAACAAGTAAGGATACCCTTTTCCTTAAACAAAATTAATTTGGAAAATTTTGGTTCTGGTGCTGCCGAATCTTGAACTGTTATTGTCTCTATCATACCTAATGTCACTCCTATCCTGAATCCTTATTAACATGATATTCAATGCTCACACTCACATCTCCAGTTGAATCAGTTTCAAGAAAAAGAAGGTATTTGGGTCATTTTCAATTATTTTAGATACTTTAATTTCAAAAAGCAATGAAAATCAATAGCGCGACAAAAGAAAAAAGCAGCCAAGCAAACCATCTGAACATTAATGTTGATGTAAGAAAAACAGAGAAGCCAGAAAAATCCCAAAGTTTTTGCAATCACAAAATAATGTTCATCTGGTAAATCAAAATTGAAAACAAATAAAAAAACCATAAATTTCATTTAAGAACAGACAAGCTTAACCAACTGTTAAAACTTAACCGTTTACGAAATCAATAGAATATGAAAAACAAAACGTTTCACTTGAAAAAATACAGACAGAAAATGTACATGATTATCAGTAAAAGAGTAATCGTTACAGATTGTTATTAATTGGATCATATGGCAATAACATAACAATCAACAAATTAAAATAATTTAGAGATTCTAGACTTTAGTATAAAACATCGAATCCAATATTATACTTAAAGTAATGTGACTGGATATGCTTCTCCATCTTTAACTACATATGCATTTTCGTTCTTCACTACGAGAAGTGATGTAGAAGAAGCACCAGATGGCGAGAAAGTGATAGTAGAAGAAGAGACAAATGTTGTTAGTAAGGAAACTGAAGGTTTTGAAGAAATAGCAGCAGAAGATAAACCAGTGGTTGAAAGTGAAGAAATGAAAGACTTTGATGAAATTACACAAGAAGAAGCAGAAGGCCTTAAATATGCGATAGATAAAGGAGAAGAAACAGAAGAAAAAGAAGACTGAGAATGAGAAACTGATGATACTATAACAGAAAGAAGATACCTACAACTTGAAAAGATTGGCTTTTTTCGCCGTTGGGACTTCCAAATCTGAAAGCAATAAAAAGCTGACTTACTGCTTAAAAAAGAATGCTTTCTGTATTACAGAACAGAGATCAAGTTAACTAATATGTGCCACTACACTATTAGAATAACAGAATACAGGTAACAGAATGTAGGTAGAATTGTGGGCCTAAAGGTGATAAAAAATTGTAAAAAGTTCCTTGGTAATTTCGTTCAATACGTTAACAAAAGTTGTCAGAAATTAGATTTAAATAAACTTTAACTACTAAGTAACTTACCGAGATTATTCTCATAATCCCAAAAAACAGTTGCATTTGGCTCCATCGTAGAAAATAGTGTGAGTTGTGATCAATTATTGAGAGAAAAAGAGAATAAATGAGAAAGGATAAGAACTTGGTTTGGATTGCGCATGCGATGTGTATTACAGAAACACAACTAACAACAGTACTTACAACATAAACCAAATATGAACACAACGTTCATATCTGATTGCAGAGTGCATATGGTCATTATGTTCATATCTAGGAAGAGACCATGTTGGTTCAATGCGGCCAGCATTCGTTCTCCTTCCTCTCTGGCATTGCCAACATCCATGTCATCTTCCTCTGTAATATTAAGTGATATATATTGCAATAAAATTGGAAAGAAAGCTAGGAGAATCAATGTGCAAAAATACGGAAATGCCCTTGTCTGCACGATCTTAGGATACATTATTATATTGTTACTAATACAGTACATATTTGAAAATAAGACATTAGTACCTCGCTCAGGAATGACATAGTCGGCTGGAAGTTGAGGAAGGTCAGCATAATTAGTGATCGATTGACCATGTACTTTCAAATTTTCGTCAATGTCATGTAGACATTGATACATGTGTCGGTCTTCAAAAGCTATGGCCATATCTGGATGATTGACTTGATCACGTCGTACAAAGTCTTCACTCAATGCTTCTTTGAACATGTTGAAGAGTGCTGCGATATCAGAAGGTGTTTGAAAAAGGAGTAATGTTGCAAACAACTGTCTCAGTTGTACTGGCATGTTGAAAATAACTGCCTCCTCCAAACAGCGTATGATTTCAGCATCATCTTCCAACAGACCTAGAGCTAAAGCAGCGTCTTTGAAGGAATTGCATAGGTTTCCTTCTATCGTACGAAGATCTTCAAACGACGTGGCACCTCGTTTATGGAGAAGCAATAGTCTTAGTGCGAATCTTTGCTCACATGGTCGTGGGTGAACTTGATATATTCTGCCTATGACAGGCAGTGTTCTCCGCTGTCTTGCTTTCCATGTTTTGGTGCGCTCGTTGAAAACATAGTGTTCAGGAATCTCGTGATAGAGATATTGGCGTGCAGCCGGGTCTTGTGCATTCAATTCAAACCAAGACGTCAGTGTGGTTTTTTCATTGATGTTTTGTAATTGTTCGACACGGCCATTATCCTGAAAGTATACGGTCTGCTGATCAGGTAGATGAACATGCAGACGTTTGATAGTGTGACTTTTCTCGTGCATGGCAAATTGGAATATTCTATGAACAGCTTCATGAGGTCCAATATACCGGGCGTTGATGTATTGGCGTACTTCATCGTGCTCAATATCTTGAGGTACTTGTTGCTGCTGTCCTTGAAGAATTTCCACGTGTGCCATATCTTGTCCTTTATGAATATATTTGAAAATATATTTCACGGACTTCACAGTGCTACATATTTCCAGATTAATGTGACATTGATACTTGAGTAGAAGATGGCGATTATGTGGCACAACCCATGTATCATCTAGAAGTCGATCTTCCAGATTGACTGGGTGACGACAGCGTCGTCTGTAGAGTGGATAACCATTCGCATTGACTTGTGTTTCGGCAGTGCGATCTTTCGGAAATCGTTTCTTGCATTTGTTATTCTCCATGCAAACACATCCGGGGTTTATATCACCGCATGGTCCATGTGTCATGTGTTTCAGTACTAACTTGTGATATCTTGCATCCTGTGGGTCCGGAATTTCAGCAGATATGAGTCGATCTACCTGTAGGTTTCGAGGAAAAATATCACATGTAAGTTCTACACATCAAAATGCACTGTGTTTTACTAAGCAATACAACTGATGATAATATTTCATACTCAATCATAAATGTATAATAAATCTATCTTTTACTCTATAATAGATTATTGCTATAGATGTTACCTCTTCAGGTGTTCGTGGTCTATCAGCCTCAGAGAGGAACAGAATCATGTGAGCGTGTGGTAGTCCTCTCTTCTGAAATTCGATGACATATACATGTGCAATAGTGTGTCCGAGAATGTGCTTGTGAATGACATCTTCCAGTAGTTCTTGTAGTTTCTGTTGAAATACTCGTGTGACGATGTCAGGCCGGTCATTCGACTTCTGGTGTGGTAGAATGTTTTCTGAAATCTCCTTCCACTTGGGATTGGCCGTCATGGTTAGGAAGATGTCAGGCTTGCCATACTTTCTTACGATGGTCATTGCATCTTGAAAGTTCTGGTACATATTTCGTTGACTGCCTGAAAAAGATGAGGGAAGTATGACAACACGACCGACATCAATATGAAGGGGTTCGTTGGGATTGTTTGCCCTGGCCATTTGATTTTCGATTTCAGCCCTTCTGTTCAGGTGATCCATCAGGCCTCGATAACTGTCAGCACGTAATTGCCGTTGATTGTGCAAAATCCAGTTGAGCTTGTTTCCTTCTATTTTGGTGTATGCATCCACCAAATATTGTTGAAAGAGAAGTGTTGCCCTGTGGATGGTGGACAGTTGATTTCTGACTTGTATTCGGTACGAATAATATTCGGCGATTGTAAGTTTGGTACGGTGGTTACGATTAGCATTTTGCTGGCCTTGTCCTTCACGTGTAGGTAGACGTTGAAGGTCTACGCTGTATCCACGATCACCCTGAAAGAACAACAATGGATAGGTTAGAGGATCCGCAACAGGATCTATGGCATTAATCTTCATAAGATTACCACGCCTTGTTCGAATTTGAAGCTCTCTATCCTCGGGATTAGGAGCACCGCCATTGCGTGTAGTGTAGACTGCTGCAATTTCTCTGGCAGTAGGATTATCATATCTTCGATCTTGTTCTGGGCGACCGGTAATAATCATCTTGAACGTGGGAATAGGCTGATCATTGGCAATGGCTTGCTGCCTTTGCTCTTCCAGTACTTCTCCCATTGTTTTAAAATGTTGAGCAAACCGATTTACTGCCATCAATTCGTTTTGCAGCAGGGCCACCATGTCTAAGTCCAAGTTTTGTTCTCTGGCTGTGTTTTGGCGTTCTTGCAGTGCTTGTTGGGTGTCCATAATGTATAATTCTGCATATTTTCGGGACCTGTCGGTTTCAGTTACCCCTGTTGAATTCAAATAAACATTGCAAATTGTACTTCGTTATATCGAGTGTAATTTTCAATGCAGCAAGTGCTTTGTTATAAAAGCATCATAAAGCGCCTTGATTTTCGATTGGACAACTCTTGATATTCGGGCAAGCATACAGAAAGCTTATTCATTGTATGTTGGGTGGGAAAAACATGAGCGTTCTGTCAACATCCGTTTCATCAAGTGAAGGTATTATATGGAAATGTAGCACATTATGAGAGACGTTATATCTACCTGTCATATGGTATGCGTTTCCATGTATGGTGATGACTGGTGGTCCTGCATTAGCGTGTCTTACAACGTTAGCTGTCCAGGATGCCATCGCCATTAGCGAATTGTATCTACGGAAATTTTTGAGAAAATATTTAGATTCCTCAGTAGTTCCAGTGTATAAATGCATCACATTTGCCGGGGGTGGTTGAATGGGATCGAGAGTTATTAATCCTCCCATACAACATTTGTTGTATTGCTTTTTTGAGTTGAGTTCCTCTCGGAAGTACTTCGCTTCACAGTGAATACATGTTCTGGTCATTTTCCCAAGATGATGAGGCATTGGGGAGAATTGAGGAATTTCAAGAATAGGTTGATTTACTTCCCTTTCTTGATGTTCGATGGGTTGGGGGACATCATCTTGGTGTTGTGGTTGGATTTCGTCATGCATTTCAACTTCTTGTGGTT
Organism: Sanderia malayensis; assembly: GCA_013076295.1. Lineage (NCBI taxonomy): Eukaryota > Metazoa > Cnidaria > Scyphozoa > Semaeostomeae > Pelagiidae > Sanderia > Sanderia malayensis. The sequence goes on along the minus strand of RQOL01000805.1, from coordinate 3,300 downwards.
GTACCGCTATTTGATTTTCTTCATTCTCATTTTCAAGGTTGGGTTGCAATTCCATAGCAGCAGGCAATATTTGTGGATCCTGAAATGCAATGCAATCTAAGTTAATATAATTCAATCATGTGTTTTGAAATGCATAAAACTGGAACTTGTGAAGATATGTCTAATTAGAGAGCAAAATAATTTCCTGACATGGTGCTATGGAGAATGACTGGTGTATTTTAAGCCAATTGTGATGGTAGTCTGTTTTACCTGATTATCATGTGGAATTGGAATGTGTTGTTCCACGTTGATTTCATCAGGTTGTGCTGGCCTTTCAATTTCATTATTTTCATTTTCAATATGTGTTTGGGGTTGCATCTGCATTGGCCGCATCTGTTAATAATGAAAATTAAATTAAATTAGTTATTTTAGTCATTAGTTAATAGAAATTTTAATGTCATTACTGTGTGACTATGTAAATTGATATAAATATACATGGGAACTTATAATTATACATGTCTCAAGTAGGGAAATTGCATGAGGGATTTGGGTTATGGAAAATGGAGTTGCCTAACTGTAGTTAGCTTTTGTTAACAATTTTCTTTTACCTCATTGTCATTTTGAGCTTGATTTACATTAAGCATCTCCACATCTGCCGTTTGTATTGCTGCTGGACCTTCATGATTACGATTCAGAAGGGGTTGTTGCAACTGCATAACCATCGGCGGTACCTGCAGATGGAAAAATATTGATAATTTGGTTGATATAATAACTGATTTAATTTTGATATTTTTTAATTACAAAAAGCTGTATAATATAGAGTTATCTTATTTGAAAAGATTAGCAGAAATTATTGAGTTGTGTACCTGAAGTTGAGGGGCCAGTGCTGCAGGATATTGTAAGCCAATGTTTATTGGTTGCGGTACTGCTATAAGTCCATAGTGGGGAAGCATCGCAGGTAGTTGCCATGGCACATACAGTGCTTGCATCTGTGGATAATGAACTGGGAGTGGTTGATATTCTGGGGCTGGTTGCTGAGGGTATTCTTGCTGCAACTGGTGAAGATCATTCACTGCTCCCTGTACCGTATTATCGGGTGGTAAATCAGCAGGATGAGGCTGTTGGTTATTCTCACGACTTCGGCGATTTGCTTTCCTTACTTGATCGCAGCGCCTTGAGCCGGTGATGCTTTTTCTGGCTTTTTTTGGCATTTTGCGAGAGATGATATAAAAAAAAGAAAAAAATGTGTTTTATATGCAACCCAATTTAAGTGAAAATGTTAATATTTGAAATAAGAGTGATTTTTGTGAGCAAGTGGATGGGTTTTGTTGTTTTTTCGTGAGCTGCAAGATAAAATAAATAATTTAAAGCATAATTGTAAGAAATGTTTGAAATTACTCTTGATCGTGGAATTAAATTATTGGTTATTTAAAGTTTGCAAATAAAAATATTGGAGCACTTTATCTTATGACCTACATCACTCTTTCTATTGTGTTCTTCAAGAACTAAAAGGAAAACAGTTGCGATAATGTATAAATTAGAAAAGTTAATCATCCATTTGATGTGTTTGTGAAGGCTAGATTTTATTTGCATTATGCAGTTAATTTGCTTTTTATTGATAAGAAATTGTTGTGATTGTTCAGCTAAGTAGTTAAGCTTCAGATTTGGGAGATCAATGTACATTACAGGGTGAGGCATTTAAACATTAACTAAAATGGGCTTTGTATAACAACAATTGTTATGACACTCACCAAATATTTTGAGGAATCAACTTTCTTGAAACCCTGTTTTTAGAAAAGAAGAAAGATGATTTGGATGAATTTATTATCTTGTAAAAAGAAAGTTGCCATTAATACTAAGGAATGTTTAACATGTTTAACTTGTATATTATTGTGTTGATTGAAATAAGAATAAAATGTCATGCTGAAGTGAAGGAGTGAAATACTTACTTTATAAAAAAACTTAACTTTACTTTACTTTACTTTACAACAAAACTGGCTGGATATTAACCTAGAAGCCAGATGACAGAAACGCTAAAAACCAGATGACAGAAACGGTAAAAAAGACAGTGCATTGCGATGCAATGAAAGACAACCTGGCCTTAAAGAAGACGCTGTTGGTGTAAATATGGATTGTTTAGGAAAGGTAAATTTCAACATTCAACTTACCAATAACAAAGTAAAACAATCTTTGTAAGATTTTTTCTCAATATATAGATAATTATTATTTTCTTCCAATTTCTAACAACGTTAGATGTTGAACAAAAATTTTACATTTGCTGTAGCAAGAAAGTAAACACGCAATTGCTATTTTAAATTCGCGCCAATTTGAAAGTTTTGTGGCCTCTATTCGGCGGCGTGCCTCGTTGTTGTCATTATTATTATTATGATGATTCATTCTGTTTTGTCGATCTCTAAGTATAAGAAGAAATAATTTGGTGGACTTTATTATGCAAGATATCTAGAAATAGATCATTTCTCACCATGGCGTTGTGGGGATTTTGATGGTGAAGGTTGTTGAACACAGCAACAGGAAAAACATGTTCCACCACGGACACATGGAGAATGAAGTACATTGATTTTATTTTTGGTGATCTGTTATATCTTCAGAAATATTGCTGTTGGTAAAAATACCAATAATAAGAGTAGGCCATGGAAGGTTGACCAAAGGTAAGAAGGTTTTATACGTTGTTTGAGTGGGTGAATACATGAGGTGGAAGTAATTAATGATTTGCAGTTACAATAAATGACTTACATTTATAGACTTGAGGCCACATGAAAAGAACTGAGATGAGCCAACATGCTATAAAGTAGATTACATGATTTCTTGTTGTTTTTCAGGAGCCCAGACATAAAGTGAATGTTTGTGGTCATTCCTTGTGAACATTATTATAGTTAGGTGAGTTCATTTTAAGATTTGTTAATTGAAGATCATTTGTTCAAAAAGAAGGACAGTGTCTGTTTTGCAGTGTTTTTTTTTAATGAATTACAAAAGTTAGAAATAGAAGCACTGCATATTAATATTAACATACTTACTATAGATACTATACATAAATATATACATAAATACATACCCTATATACTATGTATAAAAATACTATACATAATATACATACATACCTATACATACATAACATACATACATACATAACATACATACATACATACATACATACATACATACATACATACATACATACTACATACATACCCTACATACATACCTACATACATACCATACATACATACATACATACATACATACATACATACATACCTACATACATACATACATACATACATACATACATACATACATACA
>RQOL01000804.1:0-188201 GCA_013076295.1 Sanderia malayensis | reverse complement strand
TAAGCTGCTATGTGCAACAAAAATGTTGCGAATATTCCAAGTAGTTTTTACAAAATTAGAACCAGTAGGTCTCTATGTCAGTGCATAAAAGTTAGTCAGGCTGTAAACAATGATTTCCTGCACACATAACTTCAACAAATTTCTGAATAGAATACTAATTACCGGCTAGACATAATAACAAGCTGCTATTTGAAGCACATTCTCTTAAAATTTTCCGGGTAATTTTTGTTAAATTGCAAGCAGAAGGCTCCCTTGTAGTCAGAAAAATTTGCATATGGGATAAATGTAATAAAAACGGCAATAAAAAAATAGGCAAAATTAAGCTGAGATATGTAGCCCCTTGCCAAATTGAAGTATTTTCAATTACAAACTGTAATATAGTTTTCTAAAAGCAACTATACTTTAAATTCGCGAAAGTTTATTCTTGATAAAAATTTCAAAATTGGAAATTCGCGAAAATTTATTCTCGCAAAAACGCTATTGTGAAAAACTGGCAATTCCAGAATGAAAGGCGATTAACAAAGAAAAATATTGATTCATTAGTTAGTTTCATGGAAAGATAAGGGAAGGCAGAAAAGGCAGAGTGAATATGGAAACGAAGCTGACTTATTACAATATTTTTTTTTAATATCTATTCGGGAAAGGATCTTAATTACAAACTTTGATAATGATCATTTAATTAGTATTATATTCAGAAATTTGTTGAAGTTATGTGTGCAGGAAGTCATTGTTTACAGCCTGACTAGCTTTTATGCATTGACATAGAGACCTACTGGTTCTAATTTTGTAAAAACTACTTGGAATATTTGCAAAACTTTCGTTGCACATAGCAGCTTATTGCTATGGCTAACGGGTAAATGGTGTTTGATCTAGAATATTTTTGAATTTACATCTGAAATAGGTCATTATTTACGGCCTAGCTAACTTTTATGCACTGACATCCAGTCCTACTGGTTCTAATTTCGCAGCCATTACCTGGAATATTTTCACGGTTCTTCTTTCAAATTGTAGCTTATTGAATTTTCTTTTGGGTAATTGGGTTTTGATTTGATAATTTTAAGGAAAATGGTTCACGGGGTCATTTTCCGTGGCCACATGAGGTCTTGTATACTGACATAATGAAATACGGGTTCTAATTCTGACGCGATTACCTGGAATATTTGAACGGTTTTGGGCTCAAATTGTAGCAAATTTAAATAGGTAACATGTATTTGCTGTTTGGTTTGAAAATATTTTTGATTTTCTTAAACTGGGGGCCATTGTTTAGGGCCTAGTCAAGTGACGTAAACTGACATCGTGACATACGGGCTCTAATTTCGTGAAGATTACCTGGAATTTAATTTCGGTTTTTGACCTATATTGAAGCTTATTGGTATACCTAACGTGTAATTTGTGTTTGGTTTCGTTTAAGTTAACATTAAATACCTTAATCATCGTTTGAAATTTGACTTTGGTCGAATCTGAATGTTGTCCTGCGAATCTTGTCCTGGGGACACTGTAATACTTATTCGCTGATCTTGTGTGTCAAAAAAAGGACATGCAATTCCACGTGTTTGACCAGGGAGTGAAAATATGTGCTGCAAATTGAACATTGCGTGAATTATATGTGTGACTGTGTCGTGTTAATGTGCCTCACATGCCATAGGTCCGGCACGATGAGATGAGGCACACTTTTTGCCATTTGAGACGAAGGAAACAACCGCTCTACAGTTTTTCTAATTAAAAATTACGTCACAATCATAATTAATTGACAGCGGTAGATGGGGGGCCAATCAAAATCCCTTGTGACTTTTTATTCATTGAAAGCAATCACAGAGTGCGGTAGCTTTTTTCTTTTCCTGCGAAACACGCTGAATTTGAGTTGTGCTGTACTAGTTTCATCATGGCTCAAACAAAGACCGGTTCAAACAATCAAAACACTGGTTGTCTTCAACAGGTGAATGAATCTCTTTCGTTTTTCACGTCGACAAGTGAATCTTCATCTACCGAGTCTTGCATTCAATGATTCAAAATTCTAGACAATTTTATTTGACTTTGAAGGTAGTAACATGCAGTTTGTTTAGAATTGCCTAAGAAAAATGCACACAAGAAGCCACTTTTTTGAACAAATAGCTACGAAACCCTCTCCGAATGGAAAAGTTTCCAATGATAATTGTTTAGAAATTTGGGCCTAAAAAAGCTTCTTGGCAATAGAGATTGATTTGTTTACATTTGTTGCCATGGTATTGTTGAAACTGTATCAATATGTTGCTGTGAAGGAACGAGCCTCGATATCGATTTATTTAATCAGAAAACACAAAAAGGAGACATCACCACGTCTTCATAGATTCATCATTGAAAGCCTATACTACTTAGAAACATAAGTTTTTCTTGAAAATTACCCTGTAGCACACAAGGTGGGTAACAAGTGTAAGATTTCCAATGCTTGTCTGCACATCTAATTCAACCAATTACAATGCAGGTTCCGTTCGTCGACTCAAAAGAGACCAGACGTCCTGGGCTTCTCTGCCAATTGAAGACAGACATTGGTAAGATAAGACCATGCTCCTTTCTTAGCACGAGCCTGCACTGTTCATGCAATCATGTTAATGAAGCACTATTTAATTGTAGATCTGATTTTCCACGTCGTGAAGCAACTGTCTGATCAGTATCTCGATGTCGATCCTCAAAATCCTGTTTATGGAACCAAGCAGGCAAGTTTCAGGATTCAGGTAATTGGACATATAATAAACTTGTTGCAACCATACTCACACGCTTTTTCGAGTAGTGAAGTTTGCCAATTTTTTGGATGTGATTTGTTAGCTACGAAACCATCTCCGAATGGAAGATTTTCGAATGAGAGGAAGGGAAATATGGGAAAACATATTTTCCCATATTTCCTATATTTTTCTATATTCAAATAAGTATCCCGTTTGTTTAGGGGGCGCTCATTACAGAACTCGCCTTTATCCCGAGGGGAGGGCGCTTATTCAGCAGGGGCGGTTATTTCGCAGGGGCGCTAAATTCGTCATTAACGGTATTCTCTACTTTAATGTTGGTCTCTGTAACGGAAAAGGAAACCTGGGTTCGGGAAAAATCTAGAACGGGAAACAAAGAAGCAAAAAGTGTATAGTTTGTTTATTGAAATTATGCCGAAATGCACTTAAAGGCCCGAATACAACTAGCTATTTCGTATTATTTATTCCCAAAATAGCCACGGTTAGAATAAATGACGGAATATTGCAAGGTGTTTATGCGCGTTCTATTTTCCATTCTACATTCCATTCTATATTCAAAAAACCCATTCCTTTGAGCACTGCTTGGCCTAAATATGGGGACATGATTGATTAGGGCATTTAAATGAGTTTTAAACATTCCTAATTTGTACCATTCTTAGTTTCGCAAGTAGGAGAGGAAGTAGGTGTCCGAGCGCATGCATGCGCAGTAGAATGTGTTAAAATCACGCATGCGCGAGAGTTTTCGAGAATTGAAAAGAGCATGAACAGTAAAAAATAATCGATAACGATAACGGGAAGGTTGTGGAAAGTTAGTTTAAAGTTGCAAAACATCACCAAAGCTGATAAAAAACCCATAAAATGCTTAATAACTAAAAAAACGGTTTTGTTTATGAAAAAGATTATTACACCAATAAAAAGAAAGTCTCTTGATTATATTGAATGAATTATTTCATATTTTTCATGCACTCATAAGATGAGAAGAATTTGTTAAATAAATCGCAAGAAAACACAAAAATATCGAGGAACTGGCAAATTCACGTTCTCGGCTCGAGATTGAATTCAAAGAACCAATCAGAAACTTTCTCTGTCATGAGAAAGCAGAAACTTCTGGAATCTGGAATAACATTCAAACACACCGGACATTCAAAAAGTAAGTTGCATTTTTTCTGCTTCAAGTTTTTTTTACCCTTACAGCTTTATTTGGAATTAATTCATAATATTAGTGATTATGATTCGTTTATTTTAGAGTTTGAGAAAAAGAAGAAACATGAATGCACTAACCATTGAAAATGGCATCTTAATGGTGTTCGAATGTCCGGTGTGTTGGGCACTTTTGCCGTTTTTGGGGATAAGGCATCGCTGCCCTAACGATAATGATGAAGGGTATGATGATGGTGTGGAAGAAAATGATGAAGTGATAATGAAGATCTTCACCCATGCATTGGCAGACGTAACCATACAGAAAAGGTTTATAATAAATGAAGAAGAGGATGATGAAGAATGAAGAATAACTTAATAATAATAATAATAAAGATAAAATGATAATTGAGAAAAAGTATTACTGTGTGTATTCTTATATGCTTCTACCTCTCAACTGCGCATGCATCACTTTATGACTCGAACCTTCTTTGAATGATTACATAATCTTCATTCGAATTGGCATACCTTAATCAGGTGGGCTAGAACCGGTCTCTTAACTGCGCATGCGCCGGATTTCGAGTAATCTATAAAAACGATGGATTTCACTTATTACCTCTGAAAAGACGTCTTCGCCTTCCACTGGACAAGCCTAGAAATTATTTTATTTTTTTAAATTCCTTATCGTTTTAGAGATATTTCCCATTTTCTGCTTTGAAAATATTTCGCCCTTTGTTTTCCCGTAATGAGGCCTTTCTCTTTGGTTGGCAAAAGATACTAGTGGTCAAAAGGACCCTTCCGAAAACGAATTATTCGGATCTTACGACAGCCAATTATCGGAAATCAAAAGATGGCATACTCAATACTCGGTATTATTGTATTATTGTACTCTCGCCTCGCATGTTTTGTAATGGCGGACTGAAACCAATGGATCAATGTTGGAGAGGGGAAGAAATAACAACGAGTTTGAAATGAAACAAAGCAAAACATGAGATGATTAAACATTTCAGTTATCTGTTAAGTGCATGAAACATAAATGCACAACGATAGATGTAGATGTAGATGATTCCAAATCCAAACAGTTTGTCCTGAAGTGATGGCCTAGCCATCCAACAACTTTAACCCCTCATCTTAATTTGGGATTATTCGCAAACGATTCAAAATAAAAAGCAAATTGAAGGAATTGAATAATGTTTCAAATTAAAAAACATGATTGCCGATTTTCGTGTGTACAGCCGTAACCCAGTCATGAGTTGTTAAAGTTAGAAAGGCCGGAAAATCAGTATGTTTACACTGTTGCATATTTTTGTGTGCGGTGAGCCTTGTCTGTCTTGCGGAAGAGCAAAAAACAATGGCAAGTTTGGGGCCTCTGTGGAGAAAATTGTGCGAAATTTACGGTGGCCCATAACTGTCACATCAAATTCAAACCTTCACATCAAATTCAAACTCTCACATCAAATTCAAACCTTCACATCAAATTCAAACTCTCACATCAAATTCAAACCTTCACATCAAATTCAAACTCTCACATCAAATTCAAACTCTCACATCAAATTCAAACTCTCACATCAAATTCAAACTCTCACATCAAATTCAAACTCTCACATCAAATTCAAACTCTCACATCAAATTCAAACCTTCACATCAAATTCAAACTCTCACATCAAATTCAAACCTTCACATCAAATTCAAACTCTCACATCAAATTCAAACTCTCACATCAAATTCAAACTCTCACATCAAATTCAAACTCTCACATCAAATTCAAACCTTCACATCAAATTCAAACTCTCACATCAAATTCAAACTCTCACATCAAATTCAAACTCTCACATCAAATTCAAACTCTCACATCAAATTCAAACTCTCACATCAAATTCAAACTCTCACATCAAATTCAAACTCTCACATCAAATTCAAACTCTCACATCAAATTCAAACTCTCACATCAAATTCAAACTCTCACATCAAATTCAAGCGAAGAATGAAAGCGAGGCTGAGCACGTGGTCTATACATCAGACTCTTGATTTGCTCTGTACATCAGAATCCAGCCTGCCGTTCTCTTCACACAAAATGTTTTGTTTTTCATGTGGCCATGACTTGATTGCAAATACCAATTTTTGTACCAGATGTGGATTAGGTAAGAACAAAATATATGTAATATTTATGCCAATGAAAGTAGCGCTGGAATAATATATAGGCCTAGAAGAAAATAATCTTCAGATTCCCCGGCCAGCTAGTTGTCATTTCTCGGCTAGTTGTCATTTTGCGCAGATCCTGGAAGAAATAAGCATAACTTTGAAGATAGGGTCTAGCCACCTCTTTAGTGCCTGACAAAAGTGTTGGAAGTACATGCTGAAAGTCCCCTTGTGGGTGGAGATGTTTGAATTGTCAATATTTTTAAGTTTATTTTTTTTCCTTGCAAACAGCTACTGGAGGCAATGCTAATCATGAACATGATATGCTGGATGACGAGTACGAGGATGAGAACAATCCAGCAAACTTTAATGAAGAGGATTTAATAAGATATTATTTCAACCGAGGATTCAAATACGAAGAAATAATTCAATTTCTCGCGAAATATTACAACCACAGCATAAGTTACAGCACTCTTCTCAGAAGGCTTAAGCAGTATGGACTGAAAAGACGAGATCAACTCACGAACGACATTTTCATCAGAGCACGGGCAAGAATTTCAGACATCATAAACGGCCCTGGATCAGCTGGTGGTTATCGGACAGTCTGGCACACTCTAGAGCTTGAAGGCATGCGGGTTCCCAGAATCGTAGTCCAAGAAATGTTACGTGAATTAGATCCAGAAGGATGCATGCTAAGAAGCGCTCGCCGACTGAAAAGGAGAGAATACATAAATCCAGGTCCAAACTATGCTTGGCATATGGACGGGTATGACAAATTAAAGCCATGGGGATTTCCAATACATGGCTGTATCGACGGTTTCAGTAGACGTATTTTGTGGCTAAAAGTTTGCAAATCAAATAATTTCCCAAGTATTCCTGGCTCTTATTATCTGGGAGTTGTAACTAAACTTGGTGGCTGCCCCGCAGAATTGGTGTCTGATCTTGGTACTGAGAACAGTCTTGCAGCTACAATGCAGTCTTTTTTCCGCGATAATCCCGAATCACACAGGTACGTTCCATCCCCCAGGAATCAAAGAATAGAAGGGTGGTGGTCTTTTTTCAGCAAAAACAGGACAATTTGGTGGAGAAATTTGTTTAAGGATATGGAATCAGAAGGTGAGATAGATCTTTCTTCCGAATTGAGCAAGGCTTGTTTGTGGCATAGCTTCCATGGACTGCTGCAGCAAGAGTGCGATTTCATTAAAGAGCATTGGAATACACATTATATTAGAAGATCACGTCATGAAACTGTCAGTGGTCGCCCAGATTCATTGTTTTTCCTACCGGAAATGCACAACGCTGAGAATCTGATCAAAGCAGTCGAAGCAGCTGATATAGCATATGCAAAGAATCACCTACTGACCCTGGATGTATGTGAATATACGGAATACGTTGAATACATCGCCCAAGAAATGTCTGCGCCAAAGCCTGCTACATGGCAAGAAGCCTGTACTCTAAATAGAGAGCTAATGAACAAAATTAATGAAATTAACTGATAATTTTTTGGTATAAACAACCACGGTGGAATCAAGCTGCTTGAGTAAACAGTGGAAGGCCCTGCCCTTGCAAGAAGGGAACATTTGATTATTTTCTACCTATCATAAGGCATAAACCGAACAATATCAAAAATTAATACACTGAACAGTAAGTATAAAAACTACAATTGTTTGAATAAAACGTTACAAAACGGAACACTGGTCATTGTTTGTTTGTCCACTTGGTTCAAATTTTAATGGAACTTAGAAGTCATGGTCGTCCAAAACTCTGTGCCTGTGAAACTGCCAAAGAAAATAGGGAATAAAACTCCTCTGTTGTTTTGAAGTGTGCAGTGGGAAATGTTATTTCTTTTGCACAGGCACTCACAACAGGAAAACATATTCTATGAGTGGGGTTTCGTACCAGACACTCGTGATCGAAGAATACACTGATTTTCATTTCATCACCATCCAGTGGCTTGTGCGAGCTACCTGTTATCCACTTCAAAACTGCTTTGGGACTTGCTTTGATCTCTTCGAACTTCTCATCCAAACTCTCTGGTTTCTTTGTTTCATCTCCTTCGTCAGATGTATCTGGATAATTCCATGTGATGGCAGACAAGTGGCTTTTGATTTCTTGGGGGTTGTCTTCAAGGTGAAACAAATAATCCTGGAACAGGTCCATGGTATGCTCTTCAGTCTTTCTCCTTGTACTACCCATCTCTGAGAAGTTTGGACAAAGCAATGAAAACAAATAGTTGGCGTTAATTATACCATCATCACCACCTTTTACAAATAGCTCTTTGCAAACACTTCCATTTTTCAAGAGGATATCTTTCAATCCATACAGGTTTAATCCTTCCATGAACTCTGCCAAATAGACTGCCCTCTGACTTACTATACTGACCATCACTGACCCCTTGATTTCTTCAATATGGTTGACATCAATTACTCCGGTGTATCCATGATCAATGATTTGATCTGTGCTACTATCTAGATCTGCAGTTAAAATTGTTAGCTGCTTATTTTCATTCTCAGTGAGGCTTTTGTCACACAGCTCTTTCATGTCAATCATTGGGTGAATGAGTTGTTTATATACACATTCTGCAAGGAAGGTTGGCGCTGGCCCACCTTGTGCAATACTAGCAGCAACTAATTGACCACATGCCTTAAAATTTCCATTCTTCACGTGCAATGTTGAGGAAAGTGGACTTCCAAATGGAAACATCTGCCTCCCAATGTCTGAAATCGAATTAGAGAAAAATTCTTTGGCTATGGCCCCACTGTCAATTCCATATTCACCAAGGTAATGCACACGAATTGCTCTTTCTGGGCTTCCGAGTCTTACTTGACGTTGCCACAAGGATAAAATTCTGAAGATATCAGCACCTCTTCTAACAGTAACAATAAATTCTCTGAACGGTCCACTTTTGCTTGCAAGGCTCTTGACAACATCCTGGACACTGTTTATGTTCATTGTGATTCAATACTCTGCTTTGGAAGGAGAGCTTCATTCAGGCTTCTGTGAAGCTCTAGGGCTACCTTTTCATCACTCTCTGTGTGAGGTTTCTCAATAACACTTTCAACTGCTCTATTCCTCCTCTTGTTTCTGTTTTCCTTATTTTAAAGGCAGGAATTCCAAATCAAAAATCATCATCACTTACGCTGAAACATCCTTCTCACATGTGTGAAATCAGTCTTTGTGCAGAGATAAAGAGTTATTCTATTGTAATCGTGACCCTTCTCTTCCCTGTACCGTTTCAGAGTAAATTTTTTCATTGCTGCCAGGCAGGAAGTTGGCTCTCTGCCCATCTTCATAAACAAGAATGTATTCTTCATCTTCATCATAAAGATCACTTTGGTATGCCGCCACTTTTCTTCGGCCTTAGCCAGAAATTCACCTCATAGCCAATACCACTCTTGACTTTCAAAGCACAGCCGTTTTCCTCGCTTTGCTTTTAACCTTCTCAATCTTGTGATTCCATTCCACAGGCCTATGAAATTGCCACATCTGTCATCGTGGCTTCCTTTTTGCTGTTCACTTGGCCTTCCACTGCTTCCTTTTCCCAACTTGAAGTCATGGAAAGACTTGAACCGAGGTGCAATTCCAGCTGGGCCTTCTTTCGAAGAACTTGCAATAGAGCAATTTGTCATTGAAGAGCCTGCAGGATATCCTGGCACTTGGCCAACATTGTCCAGTTTTACATCTAGTGTGAAATATGATTTCCAATTGAAAAAAACCCTCAACATACACCCATCAATAGTGGTAGGAAAAGTCATTTGGATTTCAGTTTTAGATGAGGTATTCTTATGAAACATCCACTTTATCATTTTTATAAATAATTTGCATATTTTACTGTTCATCATTTTCACACATTGTTCTATAGACTTAGGTCTGCGCCAATTCCACCTTCCACACATGCAATTAGGCCAGTTTGCAAGTGTGGCCGATTTCAACAAGATCTCGGGTGCGCCAACAGGCCTACAACGCGGGTGCGGGTGCGCCAAAATCCCAAATATTGGTTGGGTGCGCCACTCAGGTGCGCTATTCCAACTATTTTCTGGATGTTTAGGTGCATTTAGGCCATTTGTAAAAGAATTCAGGTTCCGTGAGCCCTCCGTGAGTTTGTTTAAGAATCCAGGAGCGTTTCTGATACGATTGTGATGCTAGAATTACTTTTAAATGGGTGTTTCCCAGTAATTAAAGGGTGTGGTTTTCAAAAAAACCACGCCCTTGTGGTTTGTCCAGGGGCACCACCGGCACATTTTCTACATGTCTTGGGTGCGCACTGCCATACTCTGCAAACTGGCAATTAGGCCCTCATTCAAATATGGTTTCGTAATGAAAGCTCGTGTTCAAAAACAAGTAAATGCTAATATTCATACCTGCTCCACATTGTGCGCAAAAGTTCGCTTGCTTGCCAAGTTCACTGCCACATGAATGGCAAAACATTTCGTTGTTTTCAGCTTCAGACACTCAAAAGAGACCTTGTACATACAACAGCTCACGAGCTCAGTGGACACAACACAATCCACTCCACGTGCTCAGCCTCGCTTTCATTCTCAGAGTTTGAATTTGATGTGAGAGTTTGAATTTGATGTGAAGGTTTGAATTGATGTGAGAGTTTGAATTTGATGTGAGAGTTTGAATTTGATGTGAGAGTTTGAATTTGATGTGAGAGTTTGAATTTGATGTGAGAGTTTGAATTTGATGTGAGAGTTTGAATTTGATGTGAGAGTTTGAATTTGATGTGAGAGTTTGAATTTGATGCGACAGTTATGGGCCACCGTAGAAATTGGGTGGATATTAATTTGGGATAATTTTTTGCTAACCTTGGGTCGGACCAACATTTTCATCCGCAATCCTCGCCATAAGGTGTGAGACAGTAAAAGAACGCCGCGCATTTTCTCATATGTCCCGAAAAAGAATCGACCCCTCCCCCTATTCAATGCTGAGGATGTTTGGAAAGTGTTTTTAGCACTCCCTAATAAACCTGTCCATCAAAAATAGCAACATTGATTTGGGGGAGATGGCTTTACATTTTCCAAGGAAATTGTGTTTCTCATTGAAAAGCAATGCAAATTTTTCACTTTCTCAAGACCTTCTGTCAATGATTGTAGCAACCCTATTCACAAAAAGTTTGTCAAAAATCATGGATTGCGAAGTTCTGTTAGTGAAACCAGAAGCAAACCGATGGCCAGTGTGAGTGTCGGCACAGTCCCCATTCTTTGTTTCTCCTCTGTGGAGATTCTACCCGTCTCCCTTGCTGATTCCAGACTTTGAATATTACTAAGAATTCACGAAGATCAAGTACAACAATTTGGTTTTCTAGCTCACTGTTTTCATCCACATCATACTCTAACAGCAAAAAATCGAACTCTAAAACACGCTGATATGATTCATGTTAAGGATTACATAAGAGGAAATAATGTTATAAAATCTACCAATCACGCAAGAGTTACACAATTAGACCGTCCAATGCGAATAGACCAAGTTACAATATGCAATCAATTTACGTCAATAAATTCCTAACTGGCTATTAATTAGTTTCCAAGCTCCTGGAGTAAAATCACAATGATTAATAGTTTGATACGCCAACTGTAAAAATAATAATCATCAGATTATGCCGTATTAATGCGCGGGTCACGCAGGTCGCGAGGTTCCCCAACATCCTCTGCTCGGGCTGATCGCCTGTCCACAGTGTGATGTCATACCCCACCTACTCTCCCCGACCGTTTTCTAAAATTATCAAAGACATTCTAAAAGTTGTGAAAACATTTTAATTTTTATGCCTTGGGAAATTACGGTAAAAAATTACGATAGACTTCGATGCAAACACTTGCAATTTGTCATGGTTATGACATCACGGCTGTCGCAGTTGAAATGGCAAAGTCCACGATTTTGCGGTTGTAGAAACAATTCTACTTTGATCAATTTTCATTCTGAAAACGGTTTTATTATTAGTTTGACTAGTTTCACCATAAAATACGAGAAATCATGTTGCTTTCTTCATTGCAGCCTTTAACATTGAAATATTTGCAAATCCTAGAATGGTGGTATGGTTGTGGTGTAAATCAAAGTCTTCAAGTTCATTTGAACACCTCCGATTACTCATATCCCCATGTTTTGACCAAAAAGTGCTCAAATAAATTGAATACAAAAGGTAGAATGTAGAATTGATAATAGAAGGCACTTAGTATTAGTATTTAGTATTATTCACATTTAATATTTGTTACTTATTACAGCTGGGTCTATTTTAGAAATAAATAGCGAAAAACAGTTCAGTACAATTCAGGCCTTTATGCCATTTTTCAGCACTAAAAAAATCTGGCTTCAGCAGGTCAGGTTTTCTTTTCACGAAACATGTCAGTTTGAGACAAGAGGCAGTCATTTCTCATTATCGTTACTCGTAATTCGTCGTTTTATGCAATTCTCGGTAAGGTCCTTTTGACCACTAGTATCTTTTGCCAACCTTTCTCTTTCGTGTGAGAGGATGAAGTGCGTGCTGTTCTTTCGCCTTTTGTTTTGCGTGCCGGGGGACGTGTCCAAAGCTTTGTCGCGTACTGAAGCTTTTGAATCGAACAAACGTGTTCTGCTCTGCGACACCCTGACCATTACGGCGTCTGGATGATGTTATGTTTCTGTAAAGATCGATCGTGCGTTGTTTTGCGTTGCCAAGCCTTTTCGAAACAATGAAACCCTGTTACGTTTCGCACTTATCCCTTTGCGTCCTTTGTTGACGAGGAAAGGAAAGTGTGCAATTGATTTTTCATTTTCGAATTTTTGGGATGGGCATGGGCAGGCCAGGCAAACCGAATGGATTTATTTTGTTGGATGGCTGTTTTATTTTTGCTGCCATTTTACTCGAGATTTCCAACTAAAAGCTTCAGGATTTAACTGGTAAGTGGCTAAGTTGTTTCTGTTTGCCTCTACTAAATTTCTTTGTACCTTCTTATCGTGATTTCAACATATTCAGGTCAACTGGTTCATAGAAATTTTTACGCGCTCTAAATTTCTAAATAATCCTTTGCTTTAGAAATCCCACTGTACTAAATCGAATACTTAAACGATGAATGATCAAATTCTGCTTTTATAATTACAGGTCTGGATGCAACGATCTAAATAAGGAATTTCAGAAACAGCCATTTCGTGATTTCACTCAACTGAAAGCCTGCAAAGCACGTGGTGCAGTTGTCTAAAAAGGCTATTTGCCCTCCTTTGCTATCAACTGGAATTTTACTTCAATGTTACTCTTCAGAACTGTTACGAGCAGAACTCTACTGGTAAGTGGCTAAGTTGTTTCTATTTGCCTTTATCAAACTTCTTTGTATCTTTCTTATCCTGTTTTCAAGATATTCTGATGAGCTGGTTTATAGAAATTTTTGCGCGCTTTAAATTTCTAAATAATTCTTTGCTTTACAAATCTCCACTATATCAAATCGAATACTAAACCGATGAATGATCAAATTCTGCTTTTATAAGAACAGGTTTGGATACAACGATGTAACTCATGAATTTCAGAAACAGCAATTTCGGGATTTCACTGAACCGAAGGCGTTCTAAACACGTGGAGTTGCCTAAACGCTATTTTGCTGAATTACTATTGCCGACTTGCCATCCGCAGGCTAACATTGTGATTTCATCTTTCAAGCACATCACTTTCTTTCTGGATCAGATAAACCCTGAAAAGGTTGCTTCAATTCCACGTGGATTCTAAAAGTGCCTGCTGCCTGCCACTGAGCGTGATTAGCTATTCAAAGCAAAAAAGTTGTGGATTTTGGCCTGTGAAATATGTGAGTGAGTTATTTAAAAACTTTCATGATCTGCTGTATTTAAAAACGCTTCTATATATTCAATTTCGATTGGTGCCTGGGTGTTTAGAAGCATTCAACTTTGGGGCCCCTCTAAAATTTTCATAATGGGCTTCTGTATTGCTTTCATGGAATTCGTGTAGTTGTAGACATACGTTATTGAGTGCCATCTGTTGTATTAAAATTGTATATTATTTAATTGCAATCTTGAATGAAATTCATAAATTCAGTCAAATTCTGTTTTCTGATATTAAGTACTCACAAACCTGATGCTTTTTTCAAAAAGCTTCTCTGCATGGGATTCGAGTTGAGGCGTTTCTACAACACTGGCTAAATAGCTCTGAAATTTGTGCATTGGGAAAAACATGGAGCCGAAACAACTTGGAATGGCAAACGGGGCTCGGGATTACGTGCACCGTGTTCTCGGGAGAGATTTAATCTGTATTTTTTAAATTGTTTATTCTTTAATCAAAGTCTCGAATCCAATGGATCAATTCATTCGCAATGGTTTTCTGATATTTTCAGAAACCTGATGTATTGTTAACGGAGCTTCTTCTCTACGTGGGTTTTGAGTTGAGGTGTTTCTGCCACGCTGAATAAAGTGGTGGCTTTCTCGCATCACGGGAAAACATAGACCTGGAACAACCTGGAATGGAAACCGGGGCTCGGGGATTCTATGGACCGTGTGTTCGGTGAATGGATGGAACTAATAAAACTTGCATAATTTCAACTGGAAGTATATTACTTTGCGTGTCCATCCCACTTTGTTGAAGATCACTGTCCCACTCAGATCGAAGGCCAAAACGACAGAAACCCACCCCACTTTTGTTTAAGATAGCTGTCCCACTCAGATCGAAGGCCAAAACAACAGAAACCCACCCCACTTTTGTTTAAGATAGCTGTCCCACTCAGATCGAAGGCCAAAACAACTGAAACCCCCACTTTTGTTGAAGATCGCTGTCTCACTCAGATCGAAGGTCAAAAACAGAAACCACCCCACTTTTTTGAAGATCGCTGTCCCACTCAGATCGAAGGCCAAAACAACAAAACCCACCCCACTTTTGTTTAAGATAGCTGTCCCACTCAGATCGAAGGCCAAAACAACAAAAACCCCCCACTTTTGTTTAAGATAGCTGTCCCACTCAGATCGAAGGCCAAAACAACTGAAATCCACCCACTTTTGTTGAAGATCGCTGTCTCACTCAGATCGAAGGTCAAAACAACAGAAACCCACCCCACTTTTTTTGAAGATCGCTGTCCCACTCAGACCGAAGGCCAAAACAACAGAAGCTCAAACCACTTCTGTTTAAGATCGCTGTCCACTCAGATCGAAGGCCAAAACAACAAAAACCCCCCACTTTTGTTTAAGATAGCTGTCCCACTCAGATCGAAGGCCAAAACAACAGAAACCCACCCCACTTTTGTTTAAGATAGCTGTCCTACTCAGATCGAAGGCCAAAACAACTGAAACCCACCCACTTTTGTTGAAGATCGCTGTCTCACTCAGATCGAAGGTCAAAACAAGAGAAACCCACCCCACTTTTTTTGAAGATCGCTGTCCCACTCAGATCGAAGGCCAAAACAACAAAAACCCACCCCACTTTTGTTTAAGATAGCTGTCCCACTCAGATCGAAGGCCAAAACAACAGAAACCCACCCCACTTTTTTTGAAGATCGCTGTCCCACTCAGATCGAAGGCCAAAACAACTGAAACCCACCCACTTTTGTTGAAGATCGCTGTCTCACTCAGATCGAAGGTCAAAACAACAGAAACCCACCCACTTTTGTTGAAGATCGCTGTCTCACTCAGATCGAAGGTCAAAACAACAGAAACCCACCCCACTTTTTTTGAAGATCGCTGTCCCACTCAGATCGAAGGCCAAAACAACAAAAACCCACCCCACTTTTGTTTAAGATAGCTGCCCCACTCAGATCGAAGGCCAAAACAACAGAAACCCACCCCACTTTTGTTTAAGATAGCTGTCCCACTCAGATCGAAGGCCAAAACAACAAAAACCCACCCCACTTTTGTTTAAGATAGCTGTCCCACTCAGATCGAAGGCCAAAACAACTGAAACCCACCCACTTTTGTTGAAGATCGCTGTCTCACTCAGATCGAAGGTCAAAACAACAGAAACCCACCCCACTTTTTTTGAAGATCGCTGTCCCACTCAGACGAAGGCCAAAACAACAGAAGCTCACACCACTTCTGTTTAAGATCGCTGTCCCACTCAGATCGAAGGCCAAAACAACAAAAACCCACCCCACTTTTGTTTAAGATAGCTGTCCCACTCAGATCGAAGGCCAAAACAACAGAAACCCACCCCACTTTTGTTTAAGATAGCTGTCCTACTCAGATCGAAGGCCAAAACAACTGAAACCCACCCACTTTTGTTGAAGATCGCTGTCTCACTCAGATCGAAGGTCAAAAAACAGAAACCCACCCCACTTTTTTTGAAGATCGCTGTCCCACTCAGATCGAAGGCCAAAACAACAAAAACCCACCCCACTTTTGTTTAAGATAGCTGTCCCACTCAGATCGAAGGCCAAAACAACAGAAACCCACCCACTTTTTTTGAAGATCGCTGTCCCACTCAGATCGAAGGCCAAAACAACTGAAACCCACCCACTTTTGTTGAAGATCGCTGTCTCACTCAGATCGAAGGTCAAAACAACAGAAACCCACCCCACTTTTTTTGAAGATCGCTGTCCCACTCAGATCGAAGGCCAAAACAACAAAACCCACCCCACTTTTGTTTAAGATAGCTGTCCCACTCAGATCGAAGGCCAAAACAACAAACCCACCCACTTTTGTTTAAGATAGCTGTCCCACTCAGATCGAAGGCCAAAACAACTGAAATCCACCACTTTTGTTGAAGATCGCTGTCTCACTCAGATCGAAGGTCAAAACAACAGAAACCCACCCCACTTTTTTTGAAGATCGCTGTCCCACTCAGACCGAAGGCCAAAACAACAGAAGCTCAAACCACTTCTGTTTAAGATCGCTGTCCCACTCAGATCGAAGGCCAAAACAACAAAAACCCACCCCACTTTTGTTTAAGATAGCTGTCCCACTCAAATCGAAGGCCAAAACAACAGAAACCCACCCCACTTTTGTTTAAGATAGCTGTCCTACTCAGATCGAAGGCCAAAACAACTGAAACCCACCCACTTTTGTTGAAGATCGCTGTCTCACTCAGATCGAAGGTCAAAACAAGAGAAACCCACCCACTTTTTTTGAAGATCGCTGTCCCACTCAGATCGAAGGCCAAAACAACAAAAACCCACCCCACTTTTGTTTAAGATAGCTGTCCCACTCAGATCGAAGGCCAAAACAACAGAAACCCACCCCACTTTTTTTGAAGATCGCTGTCCCATCAGATCGAAGGCCAAAACAACTGAAACCCACCCACTTTTGTTGAAGATCGCTGTCTCACTCAGATCGAAGGTCAAAACAACAGAAACCCACCCACTTTTGTTGAAGATCGCTGTCTCACTCAGATCGAAGGTCAAAACAACAGAACCCACCCACTTTTTTTGAAGATCGCTGTCCCACTCAGATCGAAGGCCAAAAACAAAACCCACCCCACTTTTGTTTAAGATAGCTGCCCCACTCAGATCGAAGGCCAAAACAACAGAAACCCACCCCACTTTTGTTTAAGATAGCTGTCCACTCAGATCGAAGGCCAAAACAACAAAAACCCACCCCACTTTTGTTTAAGATAGCTGTCCCACTCAGATCGAAGGCCAAAACAACTGAAACCCACCCACTTTTGTTGAAGATCGCTGTCTCACTCAGATCGAAGGTCAAAAACAGAAACCCACCCACTTTTTTGAAGATCGCTGTCCACTCAGACCGAAGGCCAAAACAACAGAAGCTCACACCACTTCTGTTTAAGATCGCTGTCCCACTCAGATCGAAGGCCAAAACAACAAAAACCCACCCCACTTTTGTTTAAGATAGCTGTCCCACTCAGATCGAAGGCCAAAACAACAGAAACCCCCCCACTTTTGTTTAAGATAGCTGTCCTACTCAGATCGAAGGCCAAAACAACTGAAACCCACCCACTTTTGTTGAAGATCGCTGTCTCACTCAGATCGAAGGTCAAAACAACAGAAACCCACCCCACTTTTTTTGAAGATCGCTGTCCCACTCAGATCGAAGGCCAAAACAACAAAAACCCACCCCACTTTTGTTTAAGATAGCTGTCCCACTCAGATCGAAGGCCAAAACAACAGAAACCCACCCCACTTTTTTTGAAGATCGCTGTCCACTCAGATCGAAGGCCAAAACAACTGAAACCCACCCACTTTTGTTGAAGATCGCTGTCTCACTCAGATCGAAGGTCAAAACAACAGAAACCCACCCACTTTTGTTGAAGATCGCTGTCTCACTCAGATCGAAGGTCAAAACAACAGAAACCCACCCCACTTTTTTTGAAGATCGCTGTCCCACTCAGATCGAAGGCCAAACACAACAAAACCCACCCCACTTTTGTTTAAGATAGCTGTCCCACTCAGATCGAAGGCCAAAACAACAGAAACCCACCCACTTTTTTTGAAGATCGCTGTCCCACTCAGATCGAAGGCCAAACAACTGAAACCCACCCACTTTTGTTGAAGATCGCTGTCTCACTCAGATCGAAGGTCAAAACAACAGAAACCCACCACTTTTGTTGAAGATCGCTGTCTCACTCAGATCGAAGGTCAAAACAACAGAAACCCACCCCACTTTTTTTGAAGATCGCTGTCCCACTCAGATCGAAGGCCAAAACAACAAAAACCCACCCCACTTTTGTTTAAGATAGCTGCCCCACTCAGATCGAAGGCCAAAACAACAGAAACCCACCCCACTTTTGTTTAAGATAGCTGTCCCACTCAGATCGAAGGCCAAAACAACAAAAACCCACCCCACTTTTGTTTAAGATAGCTGTCCCACTCAGATCGAAGGCCAAAACAACTGAAACCCACCCACTTTTGTTGAAGATCGCTGTCTCACTCAGATCGAAGGTCAAAACAAGAAACCCACCCCACTTTTTTTGAAGATCGCTGTCCCACTCAGACCGAAGGCCAAAACAACAGAAGCTCACACCACTTCTGTTTAAGATCGCTGTCCCACTCAGATCGAAGGCCAAAACAACAAAAACCCACCCCACTTTTGTTTGATAGCTGTCCCACTCAGATCGAAGGCCAAAACAACAGAAACCCACCCCACTTTTGTTTAAGATAGCTGTCCTACTCAGATCGAAGGCCAAAACAACTGAAACCCACCCACTTTTGTTGAAGATCGCTGTCTCACTCAGATCGAAGGTCAAAACAACAGAAACCCACCCACTTTTTTTAAGATCGCTGTCCCACTCAGATCGAAGGCCAAAACAACAAAAACCCACCCCACTTTTGTTTAAGATAGCTGTCCCACTCAGATCGAAGGCCAAAACAACAGAAACCCACCCCACTTTTTTTGAAGATCGCTGTCCCACTCAGATCGAAGGCCAAAACAACTGAAACCACCCACTTTTGTTGAAGATCGCTGTCTCACTCAGATCGAAGGTCAAAACAACAGAAACCCACCCCACTTTTTTTGAAGATCGCTGTCCCTCAGATCGAAGGCCAAAACAAAAAACCACCCCACTTTTGTTTAAGATAGCTGTCCCACTCAGATCGAAGGCCAAAACAACAAAAACCCACCCCACTTTTGTTTAAGATAGCTGTCCCACTCAGATCGAAGGCCAACAACTGAAATCCACCCACTTTTGTTGAAGATCGCTGTCTCACTCAGATCGAAGGTCAAAACAACAGAAACCCACCCCACTTTTTTTGAAGATCGCTGTCCCACTCAGACCGAAGGCCAAAACAACAGAAGCTCAAACCACTTCTGTTTAAGATCGCTGTCCCACTCAGATCGAAGGCCAAAACAACAAAAACCCACCCCACTTTTGTTTAAGATAGCTGTCCCACTCAGATCGAAGGCCAAAACAACAGAAACCCACCCACTTTTGTTTAAGATAGCTGTCCTACTCAGATCGAAGGCCAAAACAACTGAAACCCACCCACTTTTGTTGAAGATCGCTGTCTCACTCAGATCGAAGGTCAAAACAAGAGAAACCCACCCCACTTTTTTTGAAGATCGCTGTCCCACTCAGATCGAAGGCCAAAACAACAAAAACCCACCCCACTTTTGTTTAAGATAGCTGTCCCACTCAGATCGAAGGCCAAAACAACAGAAACCCACCCCACTTTTTTTGAAGATCGCTGTCCCACTCAGATCGAAGGCCAAAACAACTGAAACCCACCCACTTTTGTTGAAGATCGCTGTCTCACTCAGATCGAAGGTCAAAACAACAGAAACCCACCCACTTTTGTTGAAGATCGCTGTCTCACTCAGATCGAAGGTCAAAACAACAGAAACCCACCCCACTTTTTTTGAAGATCGCTGTCCCACTCAGATCGAAGGCCAAAACAACAAAAACCCACCCCACTTTTGTTTAAGATAGCTGCCCCACTCAGATCGAAGGCCAAAACAACAGAAACCCACCCCACTTTTGTTTAAGATAGCTGTCCCACTCAGATCGAAGGCCAAAACAACAAAAACCCACCCCACTTTTGTTTAAGATAGCTGTCCCACTCAGATCGAAGGCCAAAACAACTGAAACCCACCCACTTTTGTTGAAGATCGCTGTCTCACTCAGATCGAAGGTCAAAACAACAGAAACCCACCCCACTTTTTTTGAAGATCGCTGTCCCACTCAGACCGAAGGCCAAAACAACAGAAGCTCACACCACTTCTGTTTAAGATCGCTGTCCCACTCAGATCGAAGGCCAAAACAACAAAAACCCACCCCACTTTTGTTTAAGATAGCTGTCCCACTCAGATCGAAGGCCAAAACAACAGAAACCCACCCCACTTTTGTTTAAGATAGCTGTCCTACTCAGATCGAAGGCCAAAACAACTGAAACCCACCCACTTTTGTTGAAGATCGCTGTCTCACTCAGATCGAAGGTCAAAACAACAGAAACCCACCCCACTTTTTTTGAAGATCGCTGTCCCACTCAGATCGAAGGCCAAAACAACAAAAACCCACCCCACTTTTGTTTAAGATAGCTGTCCCACTCAGATCGAAGGCCAAAACAACAGAAACCCACCCCACTTTTTTTGAAGATCGCTGTCCCACTCAGATCGAAGGCCAAAACAACTGAAACCCACCCACTTTTGTTGAAGATCGCTGTCTCACTCAGATCGAAGGTCAAAACAACAGAAACCCACCCACTTTTGTTGAAGATCGCTGTCTCACTCAGATCGAAGGTCAAAACAACAGAAACCCACCCACTTTTTTTGAAGATCGCTGTCCCACTCAGATCGAAGGCCAAAACAAAAAACCCACCCCACTTTTGTTTAAGATAGCTGTCCCACTCAGATCGAAGGCCAAAACAACAGAAACCCACCCCACTTTTTTGAAGATCGCTGTCCCACTCAGATCGAAGGCCAAAACAACAGAAACCCGCCCCAATTTTGTTGAAGATCGCTGTTCCACTCACATCGAAGCGCGCGCGAAGCTAGGGAGGCTGGCGCGCGAAGCGCGCCAGCCTCCCTAGTGTGTTGGCCTTCGATGTGACCATACGAAGTGTGTTGGCCTTCGATGTGACCATACGATGTGACCATACGAAATTGAAAATGTTGGACCATTGAATAGACCATACGAAATTGAAAAACTGCCATTTAATTGTAACATATAGAAAGCATTGGCATACAATATTATTAATGACCATGGAAATACGCAATTGGAATAAAGACGCAAACGACACTCCATGAGGAGAGAGGAAATCAACAAACATGGGTTCCGCAGTAGCACGTGTAGCAGCTAGGCAAGCTATTAAACAAGCTGTAAGACAGGGTGGAAGAGCGATAGCAAAACGAGTTAGTAAATAAGCTGTTAAGAAGATGGCATTGAGAGGTGCTAAGAAAGCTGCAAAAGGTGGAGCAATCGTTGCAGCTGGATATGGTTTAGACATAGCAATGAGGAAAATGCAGGGCGGCCGAAAGCGGAGGATGCGAAGGAAGCTGGTTCGAAAGAAGCATATGAAAGGTAGACGAAGTGGGACTACTAGATCTATAAAAATAGCAAGAGTAAGAACCTAACATTTTTAAATGAACAAAATTGAAAGAAATAGATGAACAAATCTCAGACAAAAAGCTCATTTCCAATAAGAAGTTCGTGGAGATAGGAGCTCGAGAATAATTCATAATGAATCGAGTATACAGAATTAATGTTGATGAAGTAGAAAGAAAGATGTTACATCCTACTTTAGAGTCAGAAGGTGAAGTTGAATGTATAAACATGACAAATTTAGAGGATGCTTATGTATATCTAAGAACGATAAGAGAGGTTGTGCTTGATAGAATTACATTACTCGATTTACAATCGACACTGACATGGTAAAAGAAACACATGAATTTATTTTACCTGAATATCATGGTAAATTTGCAAATAGTGTAAGATGTGCACGCATGAGTGAAACAGAGATAATAGAATATTGTAAACCTGATCAGATAGAAATTTTATTAAACCAATTAATAAAGAGGCAGCATTACTATAATCCAATAAAATATACAGCATTGTTATTATGGATTCATCCTTTTCCTGATGGAAATGGAAGGTTGGCGAAGTTGCTGTATTATTATTTAACTGGAGATTGAATAGAGTGGAATCAGGATAAATTTTTAAGTGATATGATTAAAGTTCAAGCAGAAATTGTAGAAGAATTTACCTCAAACACTTTCGAAAGAAAGCTCTAGAACATTCGAACTTCGAATGCTAACACCACCTTTCAAAAATAACTAGAAACTTCGAAGAAGGTTCTAGAACATTCGAACGATGATGTAATTGAGAAAATTAGCAGGAGGTGGTGTGAAAAGAAAGCGTAAAAAGCGATTACGAAGTGATGGAAAGAAAAAAACATAAGCAGAAAGCTTCATATAGAAAGCTTCCAGAAGTTTCCAGAAGCTATCAGCCAATCAGATCACAGAGATTTTTCAGAAGTTTCCAGAAGTTTCCAGAAGCAGAAATCTCTGCAATCTGATTGGTTGATTTATATACATAAACAGACGTCTGAAGCTAAATCAAATCAGTCGTGCGGAGCTGTTGAAGAGTGCAGAGCTTAAAAAATCACTAAAGAATCGCTGAAGAATCACTGAAGAATCATGACAGGAATTTACGAAGTTAGAAATGAAGAGGGCCTAATCAAGACATCATTTGCTGTTCAAGCTGCCTCTAACAAATGGGTGTTGGTGGTGAAAGATATGATTAAAGGTGCACTAGCTGTAAAATCAATGGCTATTTCTCATGCAGCACTGGCTCGTCTCTTGGAAATAGTTGATAGCAACATAAATCTCGATGAGATAAATCATAAATTACAATTTCAAGGAGAAGATGTTACAAGTCTGTTTGAGAAGAACGGCGTCATCATTGAAACGAAGCGATATGGGGGAACGTATACTCAATTTCTAACCCTATACACTGAAGTTTTGAGCAAAGAAGAAGCACATGAAGATAAGGTTGAAATCTATCTGCAGAAAAATGGTGATTTTCCCATAAAGTTATGTCTGGGAATACGAAGATGGAAGAATGAGAAACCAACTAAAACCGAATAAATCTAAAAAGAAGAAATGTTGGAAGCATTGCATGGAAAACTTGCTGATCTGAAAATGCTAGCACCATCATCCCGCAAAAGGCCTCTATCATTGATTATAGCATCATCTTCTGGAAGTGCCGAATCTGATGCGAAGAAAAAAAAGAAAGAAAATATCACAGCTCAAAAAAAGAAAAAACATGTTGATGATTCCTCAGTAGCAAAGATACTTAAAGCAGCATCAGGAAATGATGATGAAATGCTGCAAAAAGCATATGCTGAACTCCAAGAAGAAGAAGATGCTGATGTACGAGTACAAGAAGCATATGCTAAAATTCTCTTGAAACGCATTTTCAAAAAAAGCAAAAGAATACTGTGAAAATGCTCAACTACAGAGATTTACTCTACATCAATTGATGCTACTGACCACAAGCAGATTGTATGGTTCACAATGCTGTCAGATTTTTATCGTTTCACATCAGTTATGTCAACGCCGATATGCTGGCTGAGGGGAAAGAATCGTTCAAAAAATCAATGTTTGATGAGTTGAAGAATGGACGTCTGACTCAAACAATCAAATCCAATGTCAGAAATCTGTATGATGAATTATCACATACAAACCTCTCTACATCCGTATATTTGCTACAGATATTGAACAGGATTATAACAATTTAGTCACACCATTTGTTTAAGTTTTATGAACATTATTTATGTTAAAAATAGTTGTTAGTTATTTGTTCTAGAAATTGTTATAAATAGAGGTTAGTTATTGTTGTAAAGAGACGTTCTAAATTTGTTATAAATATGATTATGACTTGAGATTTAAAGCACCCTTTCTCTGATTTTATCTGGAGTAAGCGGAAGCGGCAAAACTACTTGGGTAGAAAATCTATTTAAAAATTATAATAATATAATCGATGATGGCAGGCAATATCCCAATCTCATGTGGATCTCAGGAACAAACCAGCCAGAGCTATTTGAGCGTATTAAAAAAAGTTTTGTTGGGAATTGTAGATTTATTACTGAATTACCTGAAAACTTGTACGAAGAAATCGAGAGGTCAGACAAAAGATTAACTATTGTTGTTTATGATCTAATGCATGAAATTGCGAACTTCAAAGATTTGGGAAAATTGTTCACAAAAGGAAGATCTCATCTCAACATTAATGTTATTGTTATGATGCAAAATCCTTTCCCAAGAGGAACGGAAATGAGAAATTTGGCTCTCAATACTCAATATCAAGTTCTTTTCAAAAATCCTAGAGATAGAAGTCAAATTAGATTTCTCGCACGACAAATTATGCCTGCATCTCCTAAAACATTTCTTGACATTTATAATGATGCAACAGCAAGAATGTACGGATATCTACTCTGTGATTTCACCCAATCAATGAATGAAGATATGAGATTTCGAACAAATTTTTTTGCCTCATGAAGCTCCCATGGCAGTGTACAAGTCTAAAAAAGGTTATAAATAGCCATCTATATGTTTATGAAAACAGCAAAAATGACTTCTTTTGAAAAGATAATCATACAACCTAGCGAATCATTTCTAACTGTTGATGAACCGGCGAAGAAAAAGCCCAAAAAGATCATAAATAAAGGAAGAAAGCCTAAAAAGCGTCTATCAGGTGGTAAAAGGAAAAGAACATACAGACGACGGAAGAAAAACTCTATAAATGATAAATTGTTAGAAATATTAATTGATTTGTTATGAATCTAGAAAAGTTATATTCTGATCCTTCTGTTCCGGCTTCTCTTGGAGGTTTAGATAAAGCATATAGGGAATTTAAAAAAGTAATTCCTAATCTAACAAGAAAAGATGTTAAAGAGTGGGGTAAAACTAGTCTTGCATATTCATTGCACAGACCAAGTAGGAAGAACTTTAAACGTGAGCGGATACTAACTAATAACATTGATTATTTATGGGAATGCGATCTTGTTGATATGGCTTATTTGAAAAAAGAAAACAACAACATTACATTTCTATTATGCTGTATTGATACTTTTAGCAAGTATGCTTGGGTAAAGCCTCTGAAAAGAAAAACAGCAAAAGAAATTGTCGATGCTTTTAAAGAAATTTTATTGGAAAGAAAGCCCAAAAAGGTACGATCTGATAAAGGTACTGAGTTTTTAAACAAAGAATTTCAAGCTTTGCTGAAGAAAAACGATATCGATTTTTACGCTGCAAATAATGATGTAAAGGCAGCGATTGTGGAAAGATTCAATAGAACACTTAAAGGAAGAATGTATAGACACTTCACAGCTAAAAATACGTTAAGATATATTGATAATCTACAAGATTTTGTTGATTCTTACAACAATACCTATCATAGATCTATTGGTATGAGACCTTCTGAAGTTAATCCAAACAATGGGAGCACTGTCAGAAAAAAAGCTGTTTAAAAAAGAAACTGAAAAAAATAAAAAGATC
Organism: Sanderia malayensis; assembly: GCA_013076295.1. Classification (NCBI taxonomy): domain Eukaryota; kingdom Metazoa; phylum Cnidaria; class Scyphozoa; order Semaeostomeae; family Pelagiidae; genus Sanderia; species Sanderia malayensis. The sequence goes on along the minus strand of RQOL01000804.1, from coordinate 162,360 downwards.
TTTAAAATTGGAGATTATGTAAGACTGAGTTTGAAGAAGAGAATGTTTAAGAAAGGTTATTTACAAAATTATACTGAAGAAATATTCAAGATTAGCAAAGTATTTAAAGAAAGGTATCCAGTAATGTATAAAATTGAAGATCTCCAAGATGAAGAGATAGATGATCGCTTCTATAAAGAGGAGCTACAACATGTGTATCTTCCAAAAACCTTCGTCGTTGAGCAAGTGTTGGAAACTAAGAAAAAAAGAGGTAAAAACTTCTATTTAATCAGGTGGAGAGGTTATCCTCCCCAGTTTGATGAGTGGGTAGCTGAAAGTCAATTAGAGACAATATGATTGATGAAGAACTTGACTTGGTTCTTCCTTCGGGATTTGTTACTGATAGATTAAAACTAGTAGATTTCACAGTTGATTTACCTCACGTTTTTCAATTAAACAATAAAAGAAAATGGGAAATGGCATTACTACAAATGACGCTGCCAGATAGAGGAGAAAAATCATTACATGATCAATACTGGTTTTCAATTTCCAACGAGTATGTGACTATTACCGATGAAGATGGAAAATTGATTTCTTGGGGTACAGATGGTTTTTTCTATGAAAAGATCCGTCTTGATAAAGAAATTATCGAAACCCGTGATAATACTCTGATGTATTATGAATTCAAAAGACTTTTCAATGATAGAGTCTTGGATTTCCCTGAATTTGGGTACATATTAAAAAACATGTTATCAGTATCATTAATTGATGGAAAGATACAGTTTGAAATGAAAGATGATTTGAAAACATTAGGCTTTGCAACTCATGGAGGTAAAAGACGGAGATATACTAGTGCACTTTTAATAACATTTTCAAGACCTTTGGCACATTTTCTTGGTTTAGAAGATCAGGTCACCCACACTTTACCAAATGGCTCAATAGTCAAATACTTTCACTGCAAGATTTCTGATAGTATACAATCCAGTCAAACAATGAAACTGATTGTTTACAAAAGGAAGGCAGATGGTGACTCGCTGACTGGAGGAAAGATAAACTGCTTAAGCAGAATAAAGGACGGTGTTCATCTAAATGAACATACTTCTAAAAATGTAGAATGTGATCTATTGGAAAGCAACTATCTTGGAGGTGTTAACAAACGAAGAGTTTTGAGAAAACTAGCATTTTACGATACAGATCTCGATACATATGTTAGATATTACGCTCCAAAGAATATAATTTACACACCACTGGAGAGGCTGCAGTTTCAACAAATTCAAATAAAATTGGTAGATGATGATGGAAATCCTATAAAATTAACTCCTCTCTATTCCGCAAAGCAGTATATTGGAGAAACATCACTGACCGTTCGAATTAGGCCAGTAATATGAATGTGACACTAAATAATAGACATGTAAATTTTGATAATCCACTTCCAGTGGATACTAATTGGAAATGTAGTATGATTGCTTGTACATTAAATAAAAAGAAAAAGATGAGAGTGAAAAAGTGTTTGCTGTTTGTTGCAATTTCATTATAAGTAAGGATGCTGTTCCTCTATTGGGGCTAGTTATTGACGATTCAAAATCAATTCACAGATCAACTATAAATCCAGCAACGTATAGAGTAACAAGATTTAACATAAAATCATTCGATATTAAAATTATCAACTGGGAAACTCTGGAAGATATATCAGATAAATTTGAAGAAAATTGTCAAATTGATTTATCATTCGTTAAAGATGATTAATGATTTTTACCTCACATGTCCTACTGATTCTGATGGAAAAATAAAACTTAAAGAACAATTACATTTACATGGAAAATGGGAAGTGGCGCTGGTAGAAATGATCTATGAGCTGAGTGATAGACTTGTATTTGATCCTGCTCAATTTAAACATGGTGTTTACAATAGTTGGAAAATGTGTGGATTGATGCAACTTGGCACTGATAAGGTTGGCTTTGATGAGTTAAATGTGAGAGTAGCGTCAAGTAATGAATATACGAAAAAATGGAATCAAGCAGCAGATAAACCTGAGAGATGGATACAATATCGCGACTTCTATGATGAAATCTCGAGTGGAGATACTATTAAAAAATTCACAATGAGAGAAATCGTTGCAGTATGTAAATGATTTAGGTTTATCTTATGAAGGTGGACCAGAGTTTTCAATTGTGGATTCAAAAGTCAAGATAACATTTCCAAAGTATGCAAAAAGAATTGCAATGGGAAAAGATTTATGTAAATTGTTTGGTTTTGTTGAAGATGTGCAGGAATATAGTCGCAATATAAATAATGTTTATTATAGAGATGTGAGATGGACACCTTGCCCGTTTACAAGTAGTCTAGATCCACCTATTGGATTACTATCAAATCATACATTCAAGGCTATCGAAAGAACAACTGATGTGACTGGTGATCAAGATTTCCAAGTCAACGCAGAAGGGAAGAATATTTTTATATATTGCTCCATGCTAGACTATCGTGTAGTCGGAAAAATTAGCACACCATTGTTACGTTTCATTCCATTGAAGATTAACAAACATGTGCTGAATTTTGTAGAATTTGAAAATCTGTTCTACTATCCGTTGCTGTACAACGACATAAACGAATTTACTATAAAAGTCTACAACGAGCTAGGAAAAGATATACAATTTTACAAGACAAAGACAACATTCTTGCTACATTTTAGAAGAAAGCATGTATGATTTTCCAATTTACAAATCAACTCCATATTTCTATGCTTCCCAGCGTGGGAGAGGAGTAGGTACTATTTTCAAGAAAGCTGGGTCTATTTTCAAAAGAGCTGTTAAAGCTGCAATACCAGTTTTGAAAAAGCAAGGACTAAAATCTACAAAAAAAGTTATACTTCCTGTTTTAAAAGATTTTGGAGAAAAGGCGGTTGATCGAGTGTTAGCGGGTGAAAATGTTAAAAATGTTATGAAAGATACCGCACAATCTTCTATGAGAGGAATTAAAAGAAAAGCTACTGAAGAAATTGTAAATGTCGTAAAAAAAGCAAAAAAACCACCTGCCAAGAAGCGCTCTGCCAGTAAGAAGCAGCCTGCCACTGGTAGGAAATCAAGGAGCCGTCCTAAAAGAACTATAAAAGAAAGCACCATGAGAGGGATCTTCATGCCAAATAAGAGCAAGAAGCCTAAAGCAAAGCGTCCAGATTTGAGAAAAAATTTGTTGAAGAAACTGCTGAAGAAGAAATTGTTACAATGTGTATAAAAACAGAATATACTGAGTGCCCTAGTGAGAGTTTAGATTTATTCAGTACACCGATAGTTCAAAGCGATGTTGATTATTTTAAAGATGTTGAGTATTTTCCACAAACTGCTGCTCTCAATTCCTCAAAGCAGACTGTTGTGTTTGACATTCCTGCCCAGCCAGATCATATGATTGATTTGAATCATTCTTATTTCGTCTCAACTCTTGCTATTAAGAAAACAAATGGAGCTGATATTGGAAAAACAACTGCAGAATTTGTAGGAGTAGTAAATAACATTGGTCAATCTATGTGGAAGCAGATAGAGCTGGCTTTGAATGACACCCCTGTCACAGAAGCAAACGGGATGTAGCTATGCATACCAATCTTATTTGGAAACAATGTTGTCGTTTGACGAAACTAAAGCTGAAAACTATTTGAAAATGACAAACTGGGTCAGTGACACACTAGGTAAGGAAGATGCTGCTTACCCAACGAATACGGCATCAGCGAAAAATCAAGGATTGAACACAAGATCTGCGCCATTTGGCGACAGCGAGAAAGTCAAAGTGCTAACAAAACCCCATGTTAACATTCGCAATCAACTCAAATACCTACTACCTGGTGTACGTCTTCAATGGCGATTGAGTCCCAACAGTAATTTGTTTTGTTTAATGAGCAAAACTGGAACATCTCCACAGCTTTTCATCTATGAAGTGAAATTGATACTTCGTCATATACACGTTAAAGATGCAGTATTGAAAGGAATTGAAAGGACTCTGATGAAATCTCCAGCCATGTATCCTCTTTGTCAACCCCATATGACAAACTTTTTGGTCCCCGCTGCAACAACGAGCTGGGTTCAAGACAATGTGTTTAATGGGAAAGTACCAAACAGATTGTTTTTTGCCCTTGTGGATAATTCTGCATTTAATGGATCTTCAGAACAAAACCCATTCAACTTTGTACATGGATCAGTTTCTGGCGTTCAAGTGACTGTTAACAATCAAGAGGTCACTCCCCCTCTGAGATTGGATTATGATGATAATGACTATTTCGATGCCTATAGCCGTCTGTTGACTACTCTGGGCAATTCAGCTAGTCTGGTTGATTATGAGAGATTCAATCAAGGATCAGCAATTTATGGTTTTGACTTGACACCAAAGGGAAATTGTGCAGATGAACAATACTTGCTTAAAAGAGAGGGTAACTTGAGAATAAGCATCAATTTTGCAACGGCTGTTGCAAGTTTGATGAATATTGTTGTTCTCGGAGAATTTGACAGAACAATTAAAATTGATAGTCATAAAAACATCATTCGTGATTGGTAATGATGGATGATATAACAATCAATAACTTACTTCTGAAACATGAAAAGCTACCTTATTTCCATGGTGTATTTGGAAAAGATGAAATCAAAAACATCGATGTGCATTCACTGCCCTGCTCATTCATTTTCAATGAAGATAATTTTACTGGTAAAGGAACTCACTGGGTAGCCGTCTATATTAGCGATGATGGCGTTTTGGATTTTTATGATTCGTTTGGTGAGCCTCCTATGCTGAAAGAATTTAAAAACTTCATTCATCCGTTCAAGCTCACTTACAATAAAACTCAAGTTCAATCCTATGAGAGTGCGACTTGTGGACAACATTGCATGTTCTTCCTCATTAATAGAACAAAAAACGTTACAATGAACTCATTAATCAATAAATATTTTAATGTAAATGATAAGTTAAGTAATGATTTGTATGTTTACAATTATGTTAATAGAAGATATAGTTTAAAATAATGTTAAAAACTTAAATGTTCAGTTAGTTTAGAAATGTTCAAATAATGTCTTTTTCTCAGTATCTTTCTTCAGCAGCTTGCGCATTTTCTTGCAAATAATGCCCATATGGCAGTGTGTTAAAACCATTATCAAGAATGTATCTCTTATCATCAAACGAGCTCAGCGATTTCTTTGTTCTTTCTGTTGTGTAGATGGTATGATTGTGTGATTCAATATTACGCTGCCTGTGTGAATAGGTTTGCTGTTCTTTCAGACAATCTAGGTAATCTTCATGCTTTATTTGCTTCTTTACCACATTTTTGTTAATTCCTTTCGCTCTTTTGATTGTTTGCCCATCATCGATTCTGAGGCTATACATCTTCGATCTCAATCCGACGAATTCTATCATTTTCCCACCACCGAGCTCATCTTTCATTTTCCCAATAACTTTCTTGTTTCTTACAGAGTAATTTGGATGTTCTTTATCATAGTTGCTGAAATCGAATCCATCTTCATGATCTTTCAATACTCTGTTAACTTGATCTTGAGACATTGGTATGTCATAGATGAAGCTGTCAGTATCCATGTAGCATAGTTGAACGTTTGGAAGGTTTGGTTTTGCAAAGTTGTAGTGGAAATCATACATCAATGTCTTGCTAATATCTAATATGCTGAAACCAACATACATTGGCTTGTTGAGTTTAACTTTCCCAATCTTTTTCTCTACCAAAAGTGTATCTTCATTAATTTCAATTACTCCATAGAACTTTGGATTTCTGACCCATCTTCTCAAGACTATACCATCTGTGCAGATTTCAAAACGTCGATGATTTCTTACGTTTTCCATCGTCTTTCCAAACACAGAATTGTTCATCAGTTTGAACAGATCTTTTTCAAAGTCGTTTATTGCTTGAGTTCTCTTTTGAGTGTTGAAGTCAATATATTTTTTCAACCAACAGTTTTGCTTGAATTCAATAATCTCATGAACTTTTATTAGCTTCAGCCCCAATTCCAAACACTGCTTCAAGTTTCTTTCATGCATGGTGTATTCTTTTTTGTCATATAGATTTTGTATTAGCTTTGGTGTTGACTTAAACTTTTCCCCATAAGCTTGTCTTTGATATTTTGATAACATTTCTTCTTGAACTTGTAATCTTTGTGGTGCTAATGGCAGATCTGCATGATCATCATGTAACTCAGCTGGATATTCTAAGTCAACTTTGAGAATGTAGCCAATATCTTCATCAGATCTTGACAACAAAGCGTCGATGTTTGTGTTTTTAATTTCTTCTTGTGTAAATTGTTTGAAACCACCATAAGGCATTGGCTGTGACATTGCCCATCCATAGAGATTTTTTGCATCCAAGTACATCAACGTGTTGTTTTCCGTCGATTCAGCATGACGTTTCACTGCTACCGAAACACCCCCTCGAATACCATCTTCAATCATAAGGTGAATGTCCTTCTTTTCTTCAGATAGTAATTCCAGCGTTACACCAGTCATCTTCAACATTGCATCCCAAGCTAGTGAAGGAGCAGTTAGATAATGAGCAGGATCAAGCTTGTAGAATTTTAGACTCTGCTTTCTGAACGATTCAAATATATCAGCTAACAGCAGCACATCAGTTTTCAGATATAGCTCATGATAATCTTGAAAGGTCTGGCAGTTGAAAAATTGCCAAACCTGTTGAGCATATGTATAATCTTCATCACTGATGCTGGAATCATAGAGTTTGTTGTAAAATGCTTCTTTTGGTGGTAAAGATGTTTCTTGCATTTTTTCTATACTATCCACCCAGTCATAGGGATAAACACATTTCCTTGTCAACAAATCAAACGCTTTCTTGACATCTGCATCTTCTGCTTCTGTTAAAGCTCTCTTTGGTGGTATTTTCCAATTTCTATAATCCAAAACATCTTCATTTTTTAGCGGATCTTCGCATGCTACGCCCGGTTCAAACATGTTTTGACGTTCTCTTTCCAATTCTGTAACTCTTTCTTCTTCATTTCTAGGTACCTCAGGATATTGTTGTTGGGTGATCTCATCATGCAAGTATTTTTTCATAGATATGAAATCTTCTTTCGGCAGGTTGTTGGCCAGTGTTGCTAAGCTGGTGCTTAAAAATGCGAATGAATCAATGTATTTGATTCCATTAGTATTGGTATTTCTACCTTCTTCATTTTCTTCAGAATAACCACCAATCTGTGCAGTCATGATCTTTTCTTTCGAATTGGCGATGATCTTTGCATTTCTGCCATTCAAATTCTTCAGAATATGATGCATATCATATCCTTTTAGATTGTGAAAGACGATCGGGATGGTGTGATAGTTTGCTACTATATCCAGATGTTTGAAGTTGCAATGCTTGCAAGCTGGACCTCTGTATTTTCCGGTAATGTGACAATGATCTCTGACTTTTTGCCTATCATTACCATTGAATAGTTGATTGCAACAATAGTAATGCATAGCCTCAGCATGTTCCGCATTTTCTTCCGGTGTTAATCTAATCATTGGCATGGTTTTCTTGAATACTGTTCGTATTTCTTCATTTAGCTTATCTAAACTATTCATAAACACCTCCATGCAATCTTCTCCGGTATAACATTCCAACGGTCGTTGCCATCTATCATCGATTGACGTGGCGTAAATACAATAACTGATTGGTTTGTGTTCTTGATAAGCAGCTCCCTTGTTTGAACTTTCCAAAATAGATTCAGTATCTGCATATATGATGAATGGTAGCATGCATTGGTTCTTAAAATGTTCAAACTTTAATTCTCCGTCTTTGGGATATTCAACACCTTGGAAGATTTTGATTTTCTGACATAATGTTTTATGTTTATCTAGATTTTCTTGACTTGTGCATGATGACAGGCATAGCGGACAGTAAAAACGCTTTCCATGATGTTTATGACCATCGCGACTGGCCAACAAGCGACTCATACTTTTAATCCAGCAGTAGTGATTCTCATCATCATCATTAATTATTAGTAGCAAATCCACATGCTTTCCAAGTTCTTTTTTCGCTATTCTTACTGGTATAATTTCATCATCTTCATTTAAATAGATGTTGATTGAAATGTTGTTGTTTATTTCGAATGTATCAATCATCTTTGTATCTTGCACTTTTACTGGATATTTCAATCCCTCGCAGTTAAGCTCATCCAAGTACTGTTGATACTTTGCGACTCTTTCTGGATGGGTTGATTGTGGATGTAGTGCAGATAGAATTGCCCAGATGAAGCATTTATCATCATCGTTTTGCACGTTAATGACTGCTTGTTTGTTTTTGATGTTGGCGGGTAGCTGCAAATATTTTTACCTTTGATTGCTTCATAGTCGAACATCTTCACTAGCAGTTTGATATACTTTGCAAATATCCAGCCGCTTCCATTTTCTGTAAATTCATCTATGTCATTTTTTAACTTTCTAATGGCGTCGTCTATTTGGTCTTCAAGCTCTTCGATATCTTCAATCTCTGATCGCAGCAGTGAATAGATAGCAGATCTGAATACTGGCGGTGGATCTGATATGATATCACCGATCGGCTTATGAAATTCTACTTCGAGAACAATATAATACTTTATCCCTTGCTTATGTGTATATATCTCACTCATAAGTTCGCGAATGGTGTGCTGCTTGATCTTTTTCATATTTTCAATATCCTCTTCCTTAGTATATATTTTAAATGCTTTATCATCTATCTTTTTCTTTTTCCTACCTTTGCCAACTGATTTGGGTGGCGATTGCACATTATGAGTTGTTCGCTTATGCGCCATTAGATTCGCCATTCTATTGAATACTTTCCCACATTGATAGCAGGAGATTTTTCTTTTCTTGCTATTATTAGCAGCTGCGCTTTCTTTGTGTGATCTCTTCATGACTAGATCGTGATTTGGAGTGATTTTATTTCGAGGATGATTTATATACATAAATCAACCAATCAGATTGTAGAGATTTCTGCTTCTAAAACTTTTCACTTCTGGAAACTTCTTTATGACGTCATATAACTTTCTAGAACTTTCCCACAACTTACTTCTAGAAAATTCTGAAAAGTCCCTGTGATCTGATTGGTTGATAGCTCCTGGAAACTTCTAGAAGTTTCTGATTTCCCATGGCAGAGATTTGACGCGTACATTCGAACATCGCATTCGAAAGTTTCTGATTGGTTCTTTGAATTCAATCTCGAGCCGAGAACGTTCAATTATAGTTCATCTAAATTAAAGAAGTGACTTTAGATAATTGACCAGACATCTCATATCAAACTGATAAAATGTTGAAGGCTTCCCATGCTGCGTTGATGGATATCGAATATATACAAATGTCGAATAGTCACAAATGTGTGAGAAAAGTTGGAATAATGCTTGCGGATGGAATAACTTGTTTCGAATACGAATTTATTCCTTGTGTCAAATATAGACTCTTAACAGAAAAGTGGAAACGAACATATCGGTATTGTAGGGAAAAGATTCATCATCTGAACTATTACCCTGAAGATGCTTCATTTTCTTGTGAAGATGCAATACCCATGATTAAAGACGTCCTAGAGTGGAATGGTGTGCACATGATATTATATAAAGGGGGTGATATTGAGCGGGCGACCTGCGAACAGATTAATATGCCTTCGAAAAATATTGAAGAATTTGGGGCCCCCAAGGCAACGTCTCATGATCCGTTAAAAGAGTTGAAAGAACATTACATATATTTGAACAATTGTATACTTTTAGATGATGATTACTTCAATTGAAAAATGTTGGAATTATTTCGCTATACACATAGTGCATGCTGCACATGTTGTGCTTAAAATTTACTGCATATGTTACGTTTAAAATTGTTATAAAATAAAGTTAGTATGATGGACATTTATGGCTCATTTTTCTAAATTCTACTAATATATAAATTGTAAAAACTCTCTAGATCATTCCAGATTCTAGAAGTTTTTGCTTTCTCATGACAGAGATTTGACGCGTACATTCGAACGTCGCATTCGAAAGTTTCTGATTGGTTCTTTGAATTCAATCTCGAGCCGAGAACATGAATTTGCCAGTTCCTCGATATTTTTGTGTTTTCTTGCGATTTATTTAACAAACTTCTATCATCTTATAAGTGCATGAAAAATATGAAACAATTCATTCCATATAACCAAGAGATTTTCTTTTTATTGCTGTAAAAATCTTTTTCATAAACAAAACCGTTTTTTAGTTATTAAGCTTTTTATGGGTTTTTTATCAGCTTTGGCGATGTTTTGCAACTTCAAACTAACTTCCCACAACCTGTCGTTTTCGATTATTTTTTACTGTTCATGCTCTTTTCAATTCTCAAAGACTCTCGCGCATGCGTGATCTTAACACTAAAATAAAATAAAAATTCTACTGCGCATGCGTGTCCTCGGACGCCCACCCCATCTCCTACTCATTGTTTCTCTAGATTGCCTCTATAGTAAATTGGCTGATCTGACAGAAGTCAGAGATGATCAGCAGGGCAACATGAAGAAAATGCAAATGCCTACTTATCGAAAGTTTGCATTCAATAAGGTACATTATATTTCATATTTTCATGGCTCCAGTTGACTTTTATAGTTCCTTTTAATTCTCTTTGCACTCAGTTTAAGTGCTTGATATAACTCTTACTCTAAAACAGATCAAAGATCATGTGAATGAGATCTTAGAGCACCATGCAGACCTTTATTCAATGGTAAGATGATGAACTCAAGTTAATTCCAATGCACAATAAAAATAATCTATAATTACAAATCTGTCATCTGGTTTAGACATTTACCAACCTGTAGATCTTATGTACAACTATTTCCCATTTATAGATTGCAAGCTACCATATGAGTGTCCGGAACAAGATTCTCGACCTGGCAGCATATGTCAAAAGGATCATGAAAACTTGGGACAGGTTCTTTTATGGAATAACATTGATGGTAGGCATTTCTTCACTATTTTTAATGCATGTTAACAAGAAGGCGAATGATGTGAAAGTATCTAGGGCTATGTTCAGTATCAAAGCAATACAAATTATCTATTTTAGGCACAAGATGATGTCGAAAGACTGGCAGAAGACATCAAAATATTCCATAGAAACTCGTATTTTAATACGAGAACATGCTCTAAAAAACTGCTGGAGATAAGAGATGATCTCACCGAGGTAATTGCTTCCTGCAAAACAAAAACATACAAGGAAGCACAAGCATGCTACGACAGAACATCTCACCTATTCAGAATGGAAAGCCTAAAATTTGAGGAAGAATACTTAAATGATTCAGAAGACAGCCTTGCATGTCTGCAGAAAAACAACAACAAGCGAAAAGAAAAGAAACCAAAGAAACCAGAAATGAAGAAGTGTACGCCAACAAAGCTATCTTCTATGGCAGAAAACAAGAAGATACATGTTCTTCGTCTGGCAATGCTAATGTGCATTCAGCAGAGGTGAGAAAAATAACTCTTGCTGAATACTGGTCGAGAAAAAGAAGCGATTCTCAATGCCAGTCATCAAAACAAATGACAAGTATTGAGAATGCAAAAGTCGAAGAAGCTAAGCAATTAGTTGAACCTGAAGCTGAGATGCCGGAAGATTATCAAAGGTTGACAATGAATCACAAGGCACCACAGTCGATGAAAAGATCAATTTCTTTGGTGTACAAAGAATATAGGCAAGGCAGCTTGAAGAAAAGAGTTGCTAATCAACAGCATCGAGCAGAAGCAAAAAGAATTAAGTTATCGCCCGATCAAGAAGAAGAAATGCAAAGGAAAAGAGTGGCAGAAGAGTTCAATACCAACACAAAAAAGATCATGGAAATCTATTTGTCAAAAAAGAAAAATGAAGCAAAAAGCAAAATCCCAGTTTCAGAATACAGAAGGGATAAGGATCTTGAAATTCAATTTGGAAAACAACGGAAAGCTGAGAATGACAACGCAACATTTACGTTTAGAAAGCCAGCTCCTCCAAAGCCAACTAAATTAGCGAGCCATAAATTGCAAGGAAATGCTGCTGCAAAGACAAAGGAGACTACATCATTAATTCCAATTCCAAAAAGACAGGGCTTGGTGCAGGATAAAGCTAACGATGCAAAAAAGGTTGCAGTAGACACAGGATACTTTGGAACAACCAAAAGAATGTCACAAGATGTGACATTTGGCACTGGCTTTATCCGTTGCTATGTCAGTAAATTAAGGATGGCTGATCAAGCAAATAATAAGCGATTTAAAACTGCTGCTACATCGACCAAAAGAGCTGTTCCAGCCATTGTCTCACATTCAGCCAGGCCAAAATTCAGCAGTAATACTTGTAGAACAGCAAGGCCTGTGGTTACGAAAGAGCACAATGAAAGAGGGCCAAGCATAAACAAGGAAAGAATGCCAAACAGTGTCATTCCAGCGACCAGCCAAGCTATGAAAACCGTATCTAAAGTTTCCCTACAGGATTCCAAAAAAAGAAAAAGAAGTGGAAAGGAGGAACAAGCTCAAATAAGTTCCACCACAACACAACAAATTGCAATTGGCATTCCGCCATTGGCCAAAAGAGTCAAGTTATGCTGAGCTCATCAAAGCAACAGTGACGTGAAGAGATACGACTCCAACTGCAATGAATGCAAATCGATCAGAAAGAAGAAGCTCGAGAACCTGGTCATTGAAAAGAAAGCCAAAGATGAAGCAAACAAAAAGATGCCTTTTTCTAAATTAAATCTTTGATGGAACTCAGGAGACAATGAAATGCAGCTCACAAACTGCTTCTTAAATTTAACTTTAATTTTATTTAATTACATATATAGATAATCCTAGGTTTTAAAGTAATGTATTTATTATGAATGGCAAATATTTTATAAGGCAACTCAATTTATGAGGTTATTTATCAGAATAGTAAATCACAATATTGACTTATAATTGTAATAGTTGATTTGCTATGAAAATAAGGCAGACATTGAACTGAACTGTGTGTTTATTTCTTATTGCAACTCTTTCATCGCCAAATTACATAAAAGGAGAATAGCACTGCTTTAAAAGCAAGCAGCATTTGCTCCTAATGACACAGCAAAAATAGAAAGGATTGGAGAACAGAGAGATATTGCAGCTGGAACATAAGGAAGAAGTTATAGTAAATGGAATCAAAGTCAACCACTCAGACTCACCAGCTTCGATGCCAGTTTCTTCCTTAATTTCTCTTATCACAGTATCACCTGAAGTAAAGATAACTACAATAATACAGAAACAGCTCTTTTTAGCCCTGGGAGGGAGGCTCAACAAAGAGGGGGGCCTGATTCAAAATCTCAACTCAAAAAAGAAGCTTATTAGAGATGGGAACGTAACAAAAAGAGGGGCTTTTATGGCAGCATATATAAACATATTAGAAATATACAAGTCATTCTCCAAGACCATTATATTTGCGCATCGATATTCTGATGTTGACTGCCTGCTTCTGATGCAGCACGAGTACCAAATGAAAAGTCCTTTAAGTTTTTAACATCCCTGTCCTTCGGCCACAACTCGTAGAGTGCATAAAAAGACAACATTGCATAGCATGAGTAATAGAATTGGTCTCAATTCTAGAGTAACTATTTCATATAAATGGGTCAGTGAACACGCTAACACATACGCAAGATCCATATGTGATGAATACGAGAAGATTAAGGTTTTAAAGGTCTATGAAAAATATTGAATGTTTTATCATAAGGTGGAATCCAACTAGTCATTCGCTCTGGTACAATAGCCATTTTTCAAACCTGATAAAGCCAGCGCAGCGACACGCCTTGTAAACGGTGTTGAGTCTTCGGATTGGAGCAGATAATCAAGTGGTAACCATGCGCATTTGGCAATCTCAGTCTCGCATATCTTGATGTCAAATGTCAAAGGTTGAAGGCGACATATGAAGTACAGATCGGACATGTTAAAAGCCACACCATGTTGCTGTCGAAATGTCAACAATGCTTTGAATTCTACGAAAGCAAACAGTTATTTAAAAGTATTCATCAACTATATAATGCTTAATGATAAAGAATATAAAAAAAGTAAACTTTGGTTCTTAGGTTTTCTCCCAAAAATAACGTAAGCAAAATTGTATAAAAAAAAATTCAGTAAAAATCTCGCAAGGCATGATTGGTGTTGTGAATTTAAGCAGCGGTTGTCGCAGTGTGGCCATAAACCATACCAGCATTTCATTGTTTATGACGTCAAATAAATAATAATGTTGCTATAGATATATAAGATAAACAACCATCACAAATTCAGTTGCAATTTCGCAATTTCCAAAGTGCACACAGGAGAGACCCTATTCAATTTCAATCGCTAAACAATAAATTTTTCCATTTATTTGGGATAAATTGAACATCAAAAGTCGAAATTTGAAGATGGAATACAGCATTCGAAAATCGATCGCTAAATTCAAAGCTTCGCTCGAAAAACCATCACAATATTATGCCGAGGAGAAGGTAGGACTAATCAATTGATTAACAAACATTGGCACAAATTTTAAAGAACATTTCTCTGCACATGAACATTTGTACGAAATGAATGACCAAAAACTGGAGCATATTGTTCTCCGTTAACTTGTTGGAAAATACCGACCCACCTTCAACCTTTGCTGCGAAGAATTTCACGTTTTTCGGTAACTTTAAAATCTTATAAGAAAAAAAGAGATTGCTTTTTGCTAAAACACGGAAAAGATTCTTAAAACTTGCACAGAAATAACGAAATAGCTTGTATTTATATTGTTAAGAAACGTACTGACCAAACACAAACCAGAACTTTAATATGTAGAAGTATTTATTGGTAGAAAATAATTTCATAAAAATATGGAAAACGATATGCGCCATTATTAATTAGCTATTGTTGCTAAAACCAATCACTAGGTCTGACGCCTATCCCAAAATGCTTAGCAATCTAGCGTAACACCCAGATTAACAAAATCAATTTGACTTATTTGCAATCATTTGTAATCATTAAGCCTAAATTATAGTACTTTTTATTTAACTTTGATCACTATCTTGTTATTATGAGTCATTATTATCACTAATATTCATTTTAACTTTTAATTATTAGCTTTACTATCTGGAACGAACTAATGGCAATAGGATTTGGAGATGTTTAACAGCTTATTGCTTAATATAGGTAACATATAACTCTATATAACACGTCAATCAGCTTAACAAGTAAACGTGCTTATTGCAGAAGCTAGTTCTAAACTTGCATCAGTTGAACACAAATAAATATATACATAAACATTGTTTCTCTAGATTGCCTCTATAGTAGGTTGGCTGATCTGACAGAAGTCAGAGATGATAAGCAGGGCAACATGAAGAAAATGCAAATGCCCATTTATCGAAAGTTTGCATTCAATAAGGTACATTATATTTCATATTTTGATGGCCCCAGTTGACTTTTATAGTTCCTCTTAATTCTCTTTGCATTAAGTTTAAGTGCTTGATATATCCCTTACTCTAAAACAGATCAAAGATCATGTCAATGAGATCTTAGAGCACCATGCAGACCTTTATTCAATGGTAAGATGATGAATTCAAGTTAATTCCAATGCGCAATAAAAATAATCTATAATTACAAATCTGTCATCTGGTTTTGACATTTAACAACCTGTAGATCTTATGTACAACTATTTCCCATTTATAGATTGCAAGCTACCATATGAGTGTCCGGAACAAGATTTCTTTTGTGTACAAAGAATATAAGCAAAACAGCTTGAAGGAAAGAGTTGCTTATCAACAGCATCGAGCAGAAGCAAAAAGAATTAAGTTATCGTCCGATCAAGAAGAAGAAATGCAAAGGAAAAGAGTGGCAGAAGAGTTCAATACCAACACAAAAAAGATCATGGAAATCTTTTTGTCAAAAAAGAAAAACGAAGCAAAAAGCAAAATCCCAGTTACAGACTACAAAAGGGATAAGGATCTTGATATTCAATTTGGAAAACAACGGAAAGCTGAGAATGACAACGCAACATTTACGTTTAGAAAGCCAGCTCCTCCAAAGCCAACAAAATTAGCGAGCCATAAATTGCAAGGAAATGCTGCTGGAAAGACAAAGGAGACTACATCATTAATTCCAATTCCAAAAAGACAGGGTTTGGTGCAGGATAAAGCTAACGATGCAAAAAAGGTTGCAGTAGACACAGGATACTTTGGAACAACCAAAAGAATATCACAAGATGTGACATTTGGCACTGGCTTTATCCGTTGCTACGTCAGTAAATAAAGGATGACTGATCAAGCAAATAATAAGCGATTTAAAACTGCTGCTACATCGACCAAAAGAGCTGTTCCAGCCATTATCTCACAATCAGCCAAGCCAAAATTCAGCAGTAATACTTGTAGAACAGCAAGGCCTGTGGCTACGAAAGAGCACAATGAAAGAGGGCCAAGCATAAACAAGGAAAGAATGCCAAACAGTGTCATTCCAGCGACCAGCCAAGCTATGAAAACCGTATCTAAAGTTTTCCTACAGGATTCCAAAAAAAGAAAAAGAAGTGAAAAGGAGGAACAAGCTCAAATAAGTTCCACCACAACACAACAAATTGCAATTGGCATTCCGCCATTGGCCAAAAGAGTCAAGTTATGCGAAGCTCATCAAAGCAACAGTGACGTGAAGAGATACGACTCCAACTGCAATGAATGCAAATCGATCAGAAAGAAGAAGCTCGAGAACCTGGTCATTGAAAAGAAAGCCAAAGATGAAGGAAACAAAAAGATGCCTTTTTCTAAATTAAATCTATGATGGAACTCAGGAGACAATGAAATGCAGCTCACAAACTGCTTCTTAAATTTAACTTGAAATTTATTTAATTACATATATAGAAAATCCTAGGTTTTAAAGTAATGTATTTATTATGAATGGCAAATATTTTATAAGGCAACTCAATTTATGAGGTTATTTATCAGAATAGTAAATCACAATATTGACTTATAATTGTAATAGTTGATTTGCTATGAAAATAAGGCAGACATTGAACTGAACTGTGTGTTTATTTCTTATTGCAACTCTTTCATCACCAAATTACATAAAAGGAGAATAGCACTGCTTTAAAAGCAAGCAGCATTTGCTCCTAATGACACAGCGAGAATAGAACGGATTGGAGAACAGAGAGATATTACAGCTGGAACATAAGGAATAAGTTATAGTAAATGGAATCAAAGTCAACCACTCAGACTCACCAGCTTCGATGCCAGTTTCTTCCTTAATTTCTCTTATCACAGTAGCACCTGAAGCAAAGATAACTACAATAATACCGAAACAGCTCTTTTTAGCCCTGGGAGGGAGGCTCAACAAAGAGGGGGGCCTGATTCAAAATCTCAACTCAAAAAAGAAGCTTATTAGAGATGGGAACGTAACAAAAAGAGGGGCTTTTATGGCAGCATATATAAACATATTAGAAATATACAAGTCATATGCAAAACCTTGCAAGAAATTGTTATCAGATATTTATACTTTACATGATATAAGTCTACATCTACACCTACCAATTACTGTCATCCTCCTAAAAGAAGATTCTGACAGGGGTGAAAGCCAGAATGGAGAGTAAGTGCTGGACAAAATTTGGAGAGTATGATTGCCACTTTGAAAGTGGTGAGATGTTTTGTGTGCAATCTTACAGAAGACAATTATAAAGAAAGATCCATGCTTACCGATATCTTCATTTGGTTCAGCAAAGCCACCTGGAAACTTCCATTTCTTTATCTGACATAAAGCATTTTTTAATTAGAGTTGTTTGCAATATATGTAGGTTAAAGCTATGGCAGTTCAATAAATAAATGTCATTACAGATATGAAACCAAATTATGTCAAAGAAAACTGGACTATGTTTAATAATATTACAAGCAAAATACCTACTTTTCCTTTCTCTTGAACAACGAGTGCTTCATGTGTTTCTTCATTGAGTACCATGCCTTGAGCAAAAATGATTCAAAATTCAACCATTGGTTCAAAATAATTCACATATCTCAAGAATTCATTGACAAACCTTGTCTAAAAGCCTACTACCTTGCAAAAAACAAAGCTAGTATAGATACAATTGCAACATTGCTATAAGATGATACTTATCAGCATACTTCGAATACCTACCTGATGCACCAACAGTGTGAAAAGCTTATTGTGGAATTTTATTTTCTTTATCTTCTGGTAGTCATTTCAGCCTCAATGTCATCAAAATAATCATCTTCATTCTCATTGTCAATCTCATATTCCTCGTAACAGTAATCTTCAATGTCATCGGCATACTCAACGGAGTTGTCATTTTCATTATAAATTTCGTAATGCCCTTCTTGAGGGTCAGCCTCAGATTTGATGCAATTGGCATCTTCATTCTCAATCTGATATTCCTCGTAACATTCATCTTCATTGAAAATCTCACATTCATCAGAGTATTCATCTTCATTGTCAGCATCATACTGTACGCAGTTGGCATATTCCTTGTCAATGCAATATTCATCGTAATATTCATCTTTATTGTCATCCACATACTCGATGCAGTTGTTATAATCTTCCTTAATGCCATATTCATCGCATTATTTTTTCTCTTCAATGTCAGCCTCATTTTAGACGCAATTGTCACTTTCATTATTCATGACATATTCATCGTAATAATCATCTTCATTGTCGTCCACATACTCGACGCAGTTCTTAGCTTAATTATTAATGTCAATCTCATCGTGATATTCATCTTCTTTGTTAGCCACATACCCGACGCAGTGGTCATTTTCATTGTCAATGTCATATTCCTCGTAATATTGATCTTCATTGTCCTTCACAAACACGACGTAATTGTCACTTTCATTCTGAATGACAAATTCATCGTAATACTCATTTTCATTGTCGTCCACATTCTCGACGCAGTTGTTAGCTTCATTCTCATTCTCATGTTCATTTTCATCTTCTTTCTTCGTGATATTGGTTAACTTTACGATCTTGAAACTACTCTCCAAGCAATCCCATATACTCCTCCACTTCTTGCATGTATATTTTTTCGCTTGTTGGGTCTTGATGAATCTATTCTTCTGTCACCCATCTTTTCGTAATCCATCCCACCCACTTCTCATCATCGTTATATAATTCGGAAATGAGTTTACTTTCCTCTTTCGATTGTCATCCCCAAAGTCTCCTCTTTTTGAACCATGGTTTAAACAATTGCGTTGGAACCTCTGATGAATGTCCATTGTCATTTGGTTCTCATCAAAGTTGAAAATCTAACAGATACAATCATGAATAATAATTTTTGTGTTTACTTTTGAATGATTCTAACTGCTTTTACTTAAATTGTAAGTGATGTTATTTGCAAAAATTATAAGTGGCCTCGTAATCACTTGAAATGTGGAATGTGTCGTAGGCTGCTAATGTCATGGCAACATCACCTATCCTTCTCCCTCTCTCCGCCATTTTGTTAATGTTATCATTTTTGGATCTAAGTTTTGCCTAACCTTACTTGTTTTATGACAACATTTGGAGAAAGTGAAACAAAAATTCTTTGTTAAGTCTGTTTTGAATGAAAATTTGTGTCCATAATTCGAAATTTAGGACAGCGAAATTTAGAACAGTAATAATGAGTTTAAAATCTTGTCGTGAAAATAAGCTTGTTATTTTGTCTGGAGATTTTAACCTAAACCTTTTAAAATATGATAAAATTCCCAACGTAGAAGCTTTCTTAAATTTAATGCTAACTAATTTCTATAAACCTCTAATTACCCATCCCACGCGAATACATGCTAACTCTTGCCACAGTCTAATTGATAATATCTTTATAAATACACTAGAATACGAAACTGTAAGTGGCAATCTTATTGACAGCGTTTCTGATCATTTACCAAATTTTGCTTTCCTTTCCAATGGAAAAGTTATGAAAGGAAAAGATCGTGGTCTAGTAAGAGACTACCGTTCTTTCAATTCTGAAAAATATATTGAAGATTTCAGCAACTTAGGATTAGACTCGAATATCAATGACCTCAATAACCTTGACAAAAAGTATGAGGAATTTCAATCGAAAGTTTTAGGCATTATCAATAAGCATGCACCGCTTAAATTTAGAACAAGACGACAAAGAAAACAACAATTAAAGCCGTGGATAACAAATGGAATCCTAAAATCTATATCTTCTAAAAATAAATTGTATAAAAAATATATAAGAACTAAAGACGATTTTTGGTATCAACGATATAAAAAGCACAGAAATATGTTAAACCAAGTTATAAGATTAAGTAAAAAACAGTATCATTTATCTTACTTTGAAACCTTTAAACATGATTCTAAACAGGTATGGAAAGGAATTAATAATCTCCTCAGTCGAAATAAGTCGAAAAATTCTCAGAAAATTAAACTAAATATAAATGGTAGGCTGATTTCAGATGCTAAACCAGTGGATTGGTAAAGTGCGAGTTGCGAGTTACGAGTTACGAGTTGCAATTATTCTACGAGTTGCGAGTTGAGTTGCAACTTAAATTTGCGAGTTGCGAGTTGGATCAATTTTTTGCGAGTTCCGCGAATTTTGCTTTTTTGTATGTTAGTTTTTGGCTTTTTCTTCATTGCAGAGAAGTTTCATTGATTTCTTACAAACTTAGCTGCAAAAATTAATGTGACATAGCCGGGCACTAATGATGGAAGACAAATGCTTCCTCACGTTTTTTATAAGAAACCGCTTTATAAACAACCTAGTGATAGAGACCTAAAAACTTAAGAAACTAATTAACTAATTTAAGAAAGAAATTTAAGAAAGGATAATAAGCGTTAGGTTGTTCTGTTGCCCGTTTTCGCTGTGATATTTGAAACGCAGGCAGGTATACAGTTATAAATGAGTACTGTTGTTTTTTGTACTGTACACGTTTGTTATTTTATAAGAAACCTAGCACAAGTCCTACTAGTAAGAGTTTCTTAAATTTTCTATTGTTTTCTATTATTAAATAAAATAATAGAACAAAAAAATCTATTGTGCTTTACACCAAATTCAAGTTTCATATAAAGCGGTTTCTTATATAAAAAAACGGGTAGCTTTTGAGAGAAGAGTTTATTTTTGTTGTCGTATGCTAAAATTTTATATACAAATAAGCATGGTCTGAATCTGAATCTTGTTCGGGGGAAATTAAAGTTATGAAAATGAACAACACGCACTAGTACTTAAAAGAAATACGGCATAAAAATCATCTACTTACATCTTGATGTTGTGTGCAACAACAACAACAACATTTCAACAAAAAAGCCAACTCGCAAAATTTGAGCAACTCGCACTTTCAATTTTCCAACTCGCAACTTCCATGCAACTCGCAACTCGCAACTCGCAAAATAAGTGCAACTCGTAACTCGCAACTCGTACTTTATGTGTAACTCGCAACTCGTAACTCGCACAATAAAAGCAACTCGCAACTCGCATGAACAACTCGCAACTCGCACATTACCATAACACCTAAACCAGTGGCAAATGAGTTTAACAACTTTTTTACAAGTGTTGCCCAAAACCTCGTAAGTAAGCTTACACCAAGTAATAAACACTTCAAAGACTACTTGCATTATTTTAACAGTGAATCTTTTTTTGTTACCCCGGTAACTCCCTCAGAAGTAAATATACAGCTGCTTAACCTAAATGAAGGAAAAGCTCCAGATGCATACGACATCCCTGTGAAATTAGTCAAATGCGTAAGTGATGCATTAACTATCCCCCTCACTAAACTTATTAATGAATCCTTTGAATCTGGTTTTTACCCTAAAATGTTAAAATTTGCTAAAGTAGTACCAATTCATAAAGCAAAATCGACTGAAGAATTAAGTAACTATCGCCTAATATCACTGCTGCCCATTTTTAATAAGATATTTGAAAAATTAATGCATACCAGGCTAACATGTTTTCTTGAAAAACATAATATTATCTTTGAGCATCAATTTGGTTTTCAAAAAAATAAATCCACTTCTCTTGCGATTCTAGATTTGTATAACCAACTCATAAATGCTATTGAACACAAAAAAATTTCCTGCTGTATTTTTTTGGACCTAGCGAAAGCTTTTGATACTGTAGATCATAGCATATTACTGCAAAAACTTGAACACTACGGCATAAGAGGTACTGCCCTTGACTGGTTCAAATCCTACTTAACTGATAGAACGCAAAAAGTTTCCATAAATGGTCAATTATCTAACTCAAACAAAATAAGTAGTGGAGTACCACAAGGCAGTGTTCTCGGACCTCTTCTATTTCTTCTTTATATAAATGATATGCCTGTAGTCTCTAAGTTGCTGAAATTTCATCTATTTGCTGATGATACTAGTATCTTCTTCTCAGATCAAAATTTAAGAAACTTGGAAAACACAGTTAATCAAGAATTAATTAAAGTATCGGACTGGCTTACGGTGAATAAATTAACTTTAAATGTTGAAAAATCAAACTTCCTATTAATCTCATCTCCCCAGCAAAATTTATCTCCTCAAGTAAATCTATCAATAAATGGTAAACCAATTGTTCAAAAAGACTCTATTAAATGTCTTGGAGTAATACTTGATAAAAACTTAAATTGGAAAAATCATATTAATCACGTTAACATGAAGATATCAAAAGGAATTGGAATACTGGCAAAAATTAGGCATTTCGTTCCAGCCCATATTCTACGTAATCTTTATTTTGCATTCATTGCTCCCCATGTCAATTATGGAATTATCAACTGGGGCTGTGCAACTGCAACAGTTACCAAATCCGTTCAAAGACATTTAAACAAAGCTTTAAGAATAATTAATTTCGAACAGTATACAGCCATGCGCTAAACCACTTTTTACCAAATTAGGCATTTTAAATTTTGAAGAAAGTTTCAATCTTGAATGTTCGAAACTAATATATGACATTAACAATGGTAATCAAAGTCCAATTTTTGACAATTTTTTTGAAACAACATCCTCTCGTCATGGGAGGTATAATAGTGTGCTTATTTTGGATTTGGACCATGAAGAAATGTATCGCTTGGACCATGAAGGAATCACCACAGGGTATCAAAGTATATTATTTGTGACACAGGGTGTCGAAGTATGCAATTAGTAAAATGCGCGGGACGGTAATGGTGGGACGACGGCAGTGATCTGGAACTGGATGTGCACATGCAGCATAGTTGTTACAGTTTGTATTGTATTCGAAAGCATTCCGCGTTGATTACTGTGCTGTGCTATTATTTTTTATTAAGTGTAAAATGTCAGAAGCAATAAAAGGGCAACCAGTTGTACAGAAGGAAAAGAGGAGAAAGTCGGTAGGTACCCACACTTGTTTATAGGCAATAATTCATCCAAGAATTGCTTATATGGTTTGCTGATTATCCATGATCTGGTTATATCCTTTGTTTGTATTTTACTAATCAGATGTGTGATTCCTTTAACACCTGATTTATTTGTTTATATTTAGACATCATTCATAACAGATCCTACAAAACGACGAAGGTTTGACCAGAGGCAGGTCAAGCAAATGAAAAAGAAGGTATAGACTATAGTCAAGCATAATTACACCACAGATGTATGAATCATTGAATGGGATTAGATTAGTTTTCTGACATTTTTAGTCACCATGTTTCTATTTGTCTCTAAGTTTTTAATTTCATAGGTACAATATTGGTATGCGAGAACCAAAGTTTCAGCAATTTGTTTCTCATTTGTGGCAGGAAAAGTCTACTTTTCAGGTAGTTTTATTGGGAGTTGCATATTGTCTTTGTCTTGTGTAAGCTTTTTACTAGATTTCAATATTATTTTCCTCTCATTAGTCTACATATGTGATATGGCCTCCTATTTTTTCTAATCTAGCATCTCCTGATTTGAAGCCACTTGCTAAAGACCACGAAGTTGTGTCCAAGATATGCAAGTATATAGAACAGGGCTCTGCATTTGTTGATAGCGGTAAGTATGATTTCATTTGCCATAAAACTGGTCTGCAGCTGATGATTATTTTTTGGTTTTGAGTTATTACCAAAACTTTGTATGCATATTTACAATGGTCTGAAATGGTAAATATGTATACGATTTAGAAATGTTATCTAGCTGTACTGATGAGCCCTGAAATTGGGTGAAACCAGTTTTTGCAGATTTTAGCATGTTAATTATAGTAATATATTGGCTTAGTTTTTATATCTGAATCCACAATGCAAGTCAGAACTTACACTGTTTTGTTTGATTTTTACAGATTCACAGTTTTTAATT
This sequence comes from Sanderia malayensis, assembly GCA_013076295.1. Taxonomy (NCBI): domain Eukaryota; kingdom Metazoa; phylum Cnidaria; class Scyphozoa; order Semaeostomeae; family Pelagiidae; genus Sanderia; species Sanderia malayensis. Next base: position 138,256 of record RQOL01000804.1, on the reverse strand, counting down.
ACAAGATTTTTTTCTTGTATGTAGAATCAATGAACCAAGTATAATGGTGTCGTATAATGCAACTAAGTGTCTAATAAAATTTGTTAGGTTTAAAGACACAACAAACTGATATTGTTGATGACTGGAGAGAAAAGAATGTCCCATATAAGCGAAGTCTTGTTCAAGATATAGTAACTGTAAATGGTATGGTATTGTATTGATCACAGTGTAGGCCTACCCAATGGATTTCTTTTTTGTTGCTATTGCCATTTAGTAAGGATTAGTATGATTCTAATTCTAGGAATACTAAAGTTTGCCTTCTTTCTTTGCTGATTGATTGTCAGAGAGGCATCAAATACCATTTCTTAAGTTATTGGTATGAGTTGCGCTGGGAGTCAACTTCACAGCCTTGCACACTGCAATCAATCACTCTGCCAATGCACTATGAGCTGATACAATTTATAAGGCTGAACTAATGAAGTTTTTATTGACAAATAGGCTCTCAAAAACCAAATTGGGGAAAGGAAGACTGTAAACCTTTTTGGTGGCCCACTAGCATTCCATTCATTGGACCCAATAATAACAGGACAGATAGCAGACTGAAGGTTAATGATTTGGACAGCATCATACAGGCATTTATAGATAGCCGTCCAGTAAGTTCTCCAAAGCCTCCTGTTAATGAGACAATGGATATTGATGATGGTGATGGTGATGATGATGAAGATAATGATGATGGTAATGATAGCGATGATGGCATGGGTGGTTTAGCTCCAAGTGGGGAGAGCTGGAAGCTGATAGACTCTGTGAAGCAGGTTTGTTCATATTCATAGCTTGTAACTCATGGCAGTATGATTATTTTTTGCTTTTATGATATGTTTCATTTATGTTCAATTGATAAGTTCCACAATTTTTGTTTTTAGGAGATGTCTGTGGATGATGCACAGTTGGTTCTAAATCATATGGCAAAGCTATCGTGGCCCGACATGAAAAGGTTCTGTGAACTGGCTGATGATACTCTGCAAAATTTTGAAGCCAGATTTAAGGAATCATGTCCTCAGAGTGTAACAATGAAAGATGTTGCAATATGGTATTGTTTGTTATATTTTTACTCTTCTCAATGCATGTAAAGACCTTTTTGGTCATCAATTATAATGTACTGCATTTTTTAGATTTTTATTATATTTTGAGCCATTTTCATAGGGAACGCAGTAACGTTAAACGAGCTGGAGAGCTGAACTTGGAGCCACTCAAGATTGATGGCTTTGACGAGAGCCTGTATAAATCATTGGCAAGATCATGTGGAAGTGAATGCAGTTGGGCAGCATTGAAAATGGCTGTTATTCACAAGAGTGTCCTCGATGAAGACCTAATAGTGAAGGAGGCAAGTACATGTTTTTGTAGATAATATTTTGTGGGCGATTTTAATGACATAGTTTAATTTTTCTCAAATAAATCATTAATGAAAATTATATTTTCAGTTAAATTCTGGTTTAGATGGTATGTTTCCAGCAACAAGCATGGAAAGTCTTGTAAAGGATGGATCAACTGGTTTCAACATTGTTGATTCCTTGAAAATGACTTGCGTATTCCAAGAAGAAATTTACGCAACATTACATAGTAACAAGCATGCAGGTGAAAAGTTTATAAGATGGTTAAATATGATAGATGTGATAGCTAGTTCGTTTTTCATCGTTCTATGGTATATGTTGTGTGAGTTGATATCGTAATTAAGTCCTTGTTGCTCATTTTCCAGGTATTCTTCAAATATACACTGCTGCAAGATACTTGAAGCGCGACATTGAAGTGATGTCTGACCTGCAACTAAATGAAGCAATCCTGTATCCTGGAGATCTTATCAAACGATCAACTAGTCCCTTGAAGCTTTTGCTTGTAAAAACTGGCGATGGAAGTCACTTGCTGCCTTTGCTGCCATTCGAAATGCCTCAGTACATTCACCAATGTGCTGCTGAAATTTATTGTGTCGTAAAAAATAGGCAATTTGCCACATTTAATTGCAAGAATTGCCTATTTAGTTACCATTTCGTTTGCGTAACAAGGAATGAAAGTGACCAATCGTTCGATGACTGCGGTTGCAAAGAGTTGATCAATGGAAGAGCAAGGTACATTTTTCTCTTGGATATGCGGCAATATTTATTCTACATATCACTGAATTTGTAAGTCAGTAAGATTGTGATGCATTTTAACACCTAACATTGAATTTCAGGGTGAAATCATTCTGCAATGCCAAATTGTTTCAAAACTTGTTACAACTTTATCAAAAGGAAGTGCAGGTTTGACTATTGTTGTGCTATAATTTAAGGCATGTCGCATACATTGTATTGATAGATTGCATATATTGTATGTATGCTAACCGAATTATGTTGCCATGTTGGGTCACTTAATAGTAATCAAGTTTTTTTATTCAGCAACTAATGAAAGAGCTCTACGACGGTGACACTGCTTCGTGTAGATACACGAAGAACTACAAAAATCTATTTCAGCTGAATTGTTTTCTTGGACAATTTTCAAATGAGTGTGTAAGTCACTTACTGAAGTTATAGAAAAATAGAAAATGCATACCTCTTATTGTTTACGGTGCATGACGCGTTTTTATATATATACATCATTTTAACGTTCTTGAGTTCTTGTTTGTAGTATTCTGTACTAATTGATTGTTTGTGCGAGTGGCTGGACATTGTCCCAAAATCTGACCAACATATTCGCGGTGATAGTTTCTTCCTGAATGTTGTTATAACAGAGGTACGTTTCTTCTTTAGAATGTCATCACATTCTTTGGAATACTTGTCTCCACCCAGTTTTATGGGAACTTCAAATTTCGTGTGATTTTGTTCAATCTTTTTGTCGTACAGGTTTTGATCTTTCTCGTGGAAAAAGAATGTCTGGTGACAAGACTGAACGCTGAACGCATTGTGGACGATGTGTTCCATCAAGCTCCATAATGCTTTGTGTAATGTATGTTTTTAATTTCAATGAAGTGCGATATAATTATTTCATTCCTTCTTAGCAACGTTTGTATCATGCTTTAATTTGGGAACAATTACATAAATTAATTTTATTGTTATTTTATTAATTATTTCATAGTTACCAATGTTACCAAAGTCACCAATATTAACTTGGGGATTGTCAGTTAGACTGTTAACTTGGGGATTTGATGTTATTATTTACTAATTGTATTTTTATCTAAGCATTGTGAATGTGATCTTTGTCATGACATGATATGTGAATCGCTTGTGAATGGTTATTTTACATGTATTATTCATTGAATTGTTGCCATGCATGAATCATGTTTTTACTATAGGTAATATTATGTTCTATTCACCTATAATGACTGGTGGTTTGTTATTTTGTTCTTGTTTTCTGAACACTTTGTGGATATCATGTGAACGAATGCGAAGATTTTGTTGCGACTAATCATTTCATTTGCTAAAGTACTAAGTTATCATGAAATTTACCGAGTGAGATTATATTGTAATTCCTATTACCTTTGGATGAAACCAGTCATTCCCTGTGAAGCAATTGTGCTGCTTCTTCGCGTCATGTATGGAGCAAAATTGTTACCCTGAGTTTGGGTAAGTCTACATTACTTTACTTGCCTAAGATGTTAATTGAAATAATGCTAAAGCTAACATGTATCACTTCATTACTGCTAAAGGGATATTAATTTGCCATGTTTAAAGTACAACAATGCAATATCAACCATGCATCCCGCAGGATTCAAACGTGCTTTTCAACTATCTCAACAAAGTTGCAATTAGGCTGATTTATGAATGCCATAGCAATTTAAATGTATACCAGCGTGCTATACAAGCCAACTGAGATTTTTATGTAAACAGGTTATATCGATTAATTAAATTCTCAACTTGATGCATCCTAAAGATGCTACATTATGACGTCATATTAGTGATGACGTCATAGAAATATCAATAATGTCAACAAAACTCAAAATTCTTTCCACATTCTAAAAGCCTAATCAGGAGTTGTTCAATGACACTATTTTGAAATATTTAGAATCATTCAACAAACAGATATTGTTGCATTTTTTGTCAAAATGTTTCATAATGACGTCATAAAAATTTCACTTGTGGTCAAAATTTTGAAAACTTAATCATAAATTTGGAATCAGAATGGTCGATTTAGTAATAAATTGCAATAAAACATAAAGTTAGGTTCCAATATAGACTTTCACGGACAATGCCCTGCCTAGTTAGGGTTAGGGTTAGGATTAGGGTTAGGGTTAGGGTTAACATTAGGGTTTGGATTTGATTTAGGGATGGGGTAGGAGTCAAGGTGTTGTTAGGGTCAGTGTTTGTTTGAAGATTGGGGTTACATAATTGTTTGCAACAAATAATGTTTTCACGATGCTCTTGTAAGCTATATTTTTTAACGAACTAGAATGAAAATCCCGATCGTCGTTGTTCAAATAACAAAACTACGCTACATTGCCTTTCTGCTCTCAATATCGATTTTTCAGTGTTGCCTTTAAGTAGACAAAATATATTTGCGTCCAGAGGTGAAGCGTTTATTAAATTTCTTGATATTTTAGGGGGGCTTTTATTCGAGCAGGCGTTTAAAAAGGGGGCTCTTATTAATAAATATCGCACCTAGCGTGAAATTCTGAGTAACAACCAAAAAAGTCTGGTTCCAGAAGTGTAATTAAAAAAATATCTAAATATCTAGTTCAAAGTCATCATCAACATTGTCTTCCTCGATAAGGACCAGCTTCGGTTCTGCTTGTTTCGTATACACGCCCCTCTACTAAGGAGCGTCTATTCGAGGGGGCGTTTAATGGAGGGGGCTTTTATTGAAAACAATGTTTAAAGTAGGGGACCTTTATTCGAGGGGCCTTTTAATAGAAGCATTGCGGTATCAATTAAATTCAAGGGGAAAATTTTTTATCCAAAAAAGAGGCATGGTTCATGGTACTTCATAACAGTGGGGGCACATGCTCCCATAACACATGGCTCCTGCACCAATCTTTGCTTGTGCTCTGCTTAAGTAATCACGTTTTTGATTATTCAACCAGCTGGCTTTGCTGCACATCTGCATTGCTGTCCTGTGTATTGTGTTTTTCACCAATTTTGAAGCATAAACAATTCTGCATTATTCATTGATAGCAGCACAATGTAGAAATTACAACAAGAAAAACAACAAGAATTCATCTTGGCAAAATCTCTTTTTGTAGAACAGTCGGATATATTGCAACATGCACAAAGATGCACTGACTTTAATAAGAAACTAACTTTTAACTGTTAAAGGACTCAAGTGTGACACCGAGGAGCAACAAATTTGACAATAGCTGTTCCGAAACAAAGCAATAGTCGCACAAATTAACATTTGCCTTGAATTGTAAATGTGGTGCATGTCACGTAAAAAACTATATTTAAAAGTATGACAAATTCATGAACCAAGGGCGAAATTGGGGCTTAAGTAAAGGGGATTTATATCTAACTACCTAAACATCAATTCCTAAATCTCTCGCAGATTAGTTTCTTACCAAACAAGTGCAATGCATCATTCACAGTATACAAAAATATAATAAAAGCTATTGCTTCATGGTACGATTTCGAAACCAAAAAAAAAATTTACAATGTCGCATAAAACTGTCAGGACCCATGTATGACAGCTGAGAACGGAGTTTCTTCATTGTTGCATTCTGCTGCTCATTCACTTGACTGTTTATATCTTCATATTGCACATATGAAGATATGTTGTATGCTTTGCAGCAAGCTGAAGAACAAATTAATAAAATCTAAACTGTAGATATTGATGCAAAAACATATGCATAAAAATACTCATATTTCTCCATGTGGTACATACATTTGTGATTACGCCAATGGAAGCGATCAACTAAGAACTTAGTATGCTTGAAAAATGCAGCATCTCGGTTGAGACAGTACGCATGCAAATTGCAACAGTTGTCATAGATTATGGTTCGTGGGGCTGAAAAGAAATATAACACTACTTTATAGTGAGAAGATTTTTTTCAGATTAAGATAAGTATGTCGAGACCTTTTATTACCTTTAACAAAACGGGAACGAAACACAGAAAAGGGTACATTTGGAGACTCGTGAGCATCCATGGCTTGAAATCCATAATTGAAACCTATGGTAAAACATGCAAAATAAGAACGAGCAGCGAGCGTCAAATTATACAAACATCGTCACTGTACAAATATCAACAACCAACACAATGTGACCCACCATGAGGACAGTAAATGGTAAAAATTCCAGGAGTTAAGGTTGGGTGACCCAAGCTCTTTTTCGTGCAACTATCTTCTTTTGAAGTTGAGAAGTCAAGCTCAAATGATCCTCGTTGCCTACATACAGGTAATGTTGGAAAGAAAGAAAGAGGATCTTCTTTTCCCACTGAAGATTCGCCAGCCACACTCTCCACAACAAATGTGCTAATTGATATTTGCATCAGCCAATCAAATAATTTTTGCCACGCCAGAGGGAAACAGTCACCGGGAAGGCCACTCAAAACATCGTATAGAAATGGTACTTCGTGACGTAGAGCAATTAAGAGGGCTGGACTAGCTTTCACATTAACCAGGCAGAGATTAGTAAGTAAATTCCTGCATGCATCATTTGGAGGAATATAAGAGCACACTGGACTTTTACTGCAAATGCAAAGCAAAAAACTGCTTATCTGCTTGACAGGAATGTTTTCATATTCTGCTTGTATCCATTCGTATATATCACTTAGGGCTGGATATTCACCACTCAACTGCTTTTCCATTTGCACCAAATCGTCGTCAGATAGCTTTCCTTTTCCTCCAAGATGCAACGACTTTGACCATATCTCCACAAGATTTCTGGTCTTAGAATCCTGTATGGCAAGTCTATCGATAAAAAAACTAAAAGAAAAAACAATAATCTTAGATACGACACACAGTGGATAAAGCAACTGCCTAAAAGTTAATAAAAAACATTGAAAATGATGTGAAAACATACGAAGTTCTTTTGACAATTTGATGAGGACGATCTTTATCACTAGTAAGAAGCAATAACTGCTTCCGGAAGCCCAGGCTAGTACCATCACAAACAATGACGTCTGGAGTTGGTCCACAACGGCTGCAGATGTTGAAAATACCATAATCTATGTCCAATAGATTCAAAAAGGCATACCATGCAGACCTCCAATGCTGATAGCTTAGATGCCGTGCAAAATCAAAATAGCCACAATCCACTTGCTTTTGCTTCCAAATGCAATAATAGCCAAAAAGTGTGCAGCTGAAAAATAATTATCCTTCTCAACTATCCAACAAGTGTCAAATTAAACAAGGAAACAAATGTTTCCTTGTTTAATTTGATTTTTTCAGTACCTACTTCATGTATGATAAAAAATTGTATTTGCAACTTATACTGACCTATTTCCCAACAGAAAATGATACATATAATCTCTTAAAACATCATAGCCAACCAAGAATTTTTCCATATTCAAGAGACCATCATTAACACCATCATATTCCATGACATTACTGCACACTGAGCATTTCTTTGATACAACTAAAAGATAAATTTCAAACTACAAGCTATAAAGAAGATTACACAGCATCACAAAAAACTACCACATTAGAAATAAATACTACCTTGGCAAGAAATCATATCTGATAAAGTATATATCACTGCATGTTTTTCCAATTGTCCATATTCAATGTTACAGTTGTTACATTGTATGCTGCCATCAACAAGTATATGGTGATCAGCTTTAACTTTCAGAAAGTTCCTGTACCCAGATGAAATTTTCCTTGCCAGGTCTTGTGAAATATCAAATGAAATACAGTGAGTGGATAAGGACTTATATTGGTATGCAACAGATGGGTTCCATTCTTTCTCTTTACCCAGAAGCTCATAAGCAATGTCAGGAATATTCTCAGAAGAGTCACCAAAAGGGTCTGTGACCTTTCTAAACACCTCAATATGTACACAGCTATTTACATTATATATACAGGAACAACACTTCAATCGACCCATTTCAACACTGACAAAACCAATACCACCATTTCCAAGGACACAAACAATATTGTTATTATTTTGAAGTGCCAGAACTTGAAACTTCATCTACGGACAAGATTTGTATTTATGAGTATTGCTATACAATCATTGCTACTGTTCTAGCACAGAATCACAAAAATTAAAAAATCTCTTTCCAACCTCTCACAATCATGTACATTTTTAGTTCTTGGGGTAAAGCTTACCTCGTTGTCTGATTCATTCAATTCTAAAATCAAAGAGGTATCCATTATCTTTGTTTATATGGAAACATATGTGACAACCATCTCCAAATGTTGAATATAAAAATGCAACTAGGAAGTAATTTATTTCAGAATCACTCACCAATAGATGGGCATACTCCATTATACAGGTCATAATCAGCAAGTATCTTCGATGATGCAGTTATGTGAATACAATTTCCACTCAAATTTTCTAGTTCTGTTGAAAAAAGTTAAATTTCTGCTCACTGGTGCATTTACTTCTATCTAGTTTGGATAAAAATAAATGCACCATTGTTCTTAGTATATATGATAAAAAGAATGCAACACCTTGTCTTGTGCAAGATAGACGGATTGACAAGTCTTTCACAAATTTTTCTCTGGAAGGATTGCAACTACAACTGTAAAACCAAATGACTTCCTGTCCACCAGAACAATTTTGTGATAATAGCAGTGATCTTCGAGTGATAACAAAGTATTTACTGATCTGAAAAAGTAATTTATAATTTGCATAATAAAAATTGTGAAACACAAGACTCATTATGGATAACAAAAATGACAGGACAATCAAAAGCAATAAAGAACATAAACATACATGAACTGTGTTTTTTTGTGAATTAAAGGCAGGAATGGCAAACACTGTATGGGAAGTGTTCAACGGAGTAACCATATTCAACCTTGCCAGATCCATAACATAGAGCTTGGTGATTTTTTCTTCTTGTTGTTGAACAGAATGTTCTCCAAGCTTAAAAACAAATAATGTTCAGACATTGAAAAAGTACTAGAATTAAAAATAAACAAGTAAAAAGTATTGAAACATGCAGTAGCATTGCTATGATTAATAGAATTAGAAAATGGTACTTCCATTATCATAATTTATAGATGACTCTCCAACAACGATTTTGCAGCTTCCAACATGGAGTACATCATGCAAATCAGTCTACCACAAGCAAGCTACAACAAAAATTAATCCATGATATGACAGGCAGAAGGTTAACATGCAACATACTCACAGCAGGTATATATCCATGTTCTGTAACTGTTTCATCAATTACAAGTGAGTCATGATCTGCTGGGTCCACTTGTTCAAATAATTCATCTTCGTAATCTGTTATTTGAGTGTCCATGACAGAAAAAGAAGCCGGAATGGGAACACGCTCACTCTCAATCTGCTGTACGTCGAGATTGGGATAGCGATCAGAATCTACTGTACTGAAGGAAGGTGGCCTACTAGTGTCTGAACAAGTGACATTGGGTCGCCCGGCATGTTTGTTCTGATTGGCAACAGGAACTTCCCAAATATGTTTAATACCATCGTTCTCCCGAGCTATCTGCTGAGTTTTTACAAAAGTAATTACATCTGCAGCTTGCGCTTTTGTGCTGCTAGCAGATGCAAAATGCTTTCTGTCCAAATTATAGCTTGTGCTAGTACTACTACTAGCTGATATATCACACGAAACAGATGTCGTCCTGGGCCTACCTTTCCTCTTTTTGTTTCGCTCCTGTCTGTTAGTGGCTTTGAATCTAGCCTCATTGTCTGTATCAACAAACTCGATCTTTTTCATGGCAAAAGAATGGCGACAAATAAATCCTTTTTAATAGTTACAATAGGCTGTTGAGTCCGCCATTAAACTAAACTCACCCAAGCAACAAATCTACCAATCTGCTACTTTGATACCCTGTGGTGATTCCTTCATGGTCCAAGCGATACATTTCTTCATGGTCCAAATCCAAAATAAGCACACTATTATACCTGGTCATGGCTATCAAACACGCCAATCTGCAAATAAACAACTTTCTTTCCCTGTAATTCGAACGAACTACAAAAAGCGATTCTTTACATATAATGATATAAAAATTTGGAATAATATACCCCTTCAAATAAGAGAACAAAAAAGCAAAAACCTGTTTTGCAAATATTTCAAAAAATCGTTATTACATAAAAATGATGAAATTTCTTGAAATGAAAAACAAGCGTTTCACCCATGCCCCCCTTTTCCCATTTCATCCCCCCTCCTTTATTTTCCTTTTTTATATTATATTATATTATTATATTAACTTTTCATTTAAATTTCCCTTATTTTTAGAAAATTCTTTTTTCTCAAATTCTGTAACAAAATATATAACTAAAACAAAAAAAATTATAACCGCACTTTATATTGTAGCTTTGCTATTTGCTCTACATTGTATTATGTATGCGTAATGTACTAACTAACTCACTCAAGTATATGCTCTAAATAGGGCGCTGAGCTCGAAAACCGTTTCGGTTCTTTCAGCGTCCTAAGCAACTTTCTTGTTTAACCTTTATGTAAATTAACAAGTAGCTTATATATTATAAAAAGTATCAGTATTTAAATTGTAAGTTGTTGCTGAATTATATGAAATTTGAATTTGAATTTACCGAAGAATCGTTAACTTTTCAAATTTCGAATGACTTGTCTCATGAATGGAGACGCATAGTTCAGAGCTTCCAGTAAAATTTATTTACAATGTTATTGGAAAAGTATTAGTGCTTGTGTATTGTATATTTCCAGAAAGAGATATCTAATGATGACTGGGTCCCAGGGCAGGTGAAAATTCAAGTATATGAAAAAAACGGAGGTTAGTATTATTATCCACACTGATTTATATAAACATACTTATTAGTCTTTGCTAGCCTTCAAAACATGTCACGTAAAGATTATTCAGATATAGACGTTTCTCATTGCGCAGGGATAAAAATGTCAGCAGCGACTAAATTAGCTGATTTTCAGGCTCAAAATTAAGATTTATTATTCGAAGACATACCTGGTTGCTCTCCATCGATATGAAATCTTTCAAAATTTCCGTTTGACCTCATTTGCTTTTTTGAAATTGTAGAAATTGAACGTAAATTATCTATCGCGAAATGGAAGCAAGCTTTCGCAAGTTGACAATTCTTCGAATGAACTAAAGTCCACGAAATATTCAGCCTAAGGTCTTTTATAAACAATGTTGCGCTTTATTATTACGATTGTGACGTAATCTTAATTAGATGGTAACAGGGTGTTCAGTTAGGGTCAGAGAGGAAAAAGAATAAATTTGAGTGCCCTAAAGTTGTTGTTTTTAAGAAAAATGTTGTTTCCTTGTGCTTGATTTCTGACTTTTGAATAATTAAAAAGCTACATCTTGGCCGTTATTTATTATCAATTCTCATTCATTTTTGGCATAAGTGGCAATCTCAAGTGATCAGTTTAGTGGAGGTATCCCCCTAAAATATTTCAACTACTTTTGAAAGCCAGTGTGTTTTTCTTATTTATCTGAGCTCATATTTTTGCCAGTCCTTTGATAGAAACCCTCAACTAACGGAGACCCCTTGTTGGGATTTAATGAAGGCACTCCAGCCTCGTGCAACAAAGATTTTTTAATTTGATGCTGATAAGAAAGCCTTTCCAAATTGAAAAAATCAATAATCAGTAATATGTAGCAAAAGGTATCCACTTGTCTTATATACCCTACATACATACCCATACATCTGTAATATACATAAATATATACCCTATATACTATATATAAAAATACTATACATAATATACATACATACCTACATACCTACATACATACATACATACATACATACATACCCTACATACATACCCTACATACATACCCTACATACATACCCTACACACATACCCTACATACATACCCTACATACATACCCTACATACATACCCTACATACATACCCTACATACATACCCTACATACATACCCTACATACATACCCTACATACATACCCTACATACATACCCTACATACATACCCTACATACATACCCTACATACATACCCTACAATACATACCCTACATACATACCCTACATACATACGGAAATATGCGTTTCACGGTATGAATCATCTTGAACGGCTCTCATGTTGGTGTGTAAACGATGCTGCTGAAACTTTGTCCATAGATCAATGATCTGGTGTGATTTTAGAGTCTCTGCTACAATTCTTTCCCTTCCTGCTTTCGTGACGACTGGTAGAACTTGTCTGAAGTCACCACCAAGTAGCATGAACTTGCCCCCAAATGGTCTGTCGACATGTGTAATGAAATGAAATTATATACCCTATATACTATATATAAAAATACTATACATAATACATACCCTACATACATACCCTACATACATACCTATATATTATATACGTATATTTTAATTATTCAAAAGTCAGAAATCAAGCACAAGGAAACAACATTTTTCTTAAAAACAACAACTTTAGGGCACTCAAATTTATTCTTTTTCTTATTCTTTTATTTCTTATGCCACGTCGTTTGAAGATCTTCGCACGATAGAAGGAAACCTATGCAATTCCTTCAAAGACGCTGCTTTAGCTCTAGGTCTGTTGGAAGATGATGCTGAAATCATACGCTTGCAATTTCATCAATTCTTAGGATTCGTAAGAATTTCAACTTTTTCACTTGCTTTGAAGAAAACATTGTAGGTATGCTTCGATATTCACGAATAAAGCATTATAAAAGATTTAGTATGTCTTTTTTGAGCTTCCTCGTGACGAACTAATTTTCAAATTTCTAGTGACAATAACTTGCAATAAGCATGCAGCTCTTTCTTAGTATTTTTTCTGTTGTATATGTTCAAAAATTGAATCTTTTTCATCAAACGGGAAAGAAAACGGCAAACTTATCGAAGTTTATACAGGACTTTCAGGTTCAAAATTGAAATTTATTATTCGAAGACATACCTGGTTGCTCTCCATCGATATAAAAATCCTTGAAGATCTCCGTTTGAGCTGATTCGGCTTGTTGAATATCCAGCAATTGAAGTAAATGTTCTCACAAAATGGATGTTAATGCTTGCAATAAGCTGAAGTCCACGAAATATTCAGCCTTACAACGCTTTTCATAAACAATGTTGCTCTTTGTGTTTACGATTGTGACGTAAGATTAACTTGGGTGGGAGGTAGACAGTTGCACGATTGAATGGTTCATGAGCAGTGATTGATGAGCAACAGCAGCTAAATAACAACAATGATAATGGTAATATCTGCTTGTAAATTAAATAATGAATATCCAGAAATTCATTGTTGCTTTTTAATTCTTTTAGATTCCAAATGTAAGTTTACGATAAAAATTAAGCGTAACAATCAAAATGCATAGAATAGGGCTATTTCTATGATGCAATATTTTATTTAGTAATCAATAGAGTAACTGGTTTTATTCTCAAATTATTTTATTGCATCAATATGGTTACAACGCAACTTAGATATATACTCTTTCTATGATAATGAGAATGGCCTACAGATGCAAAAACGGAAATAGTATAATTTAAAATTAACTGTCACACAAAGACAATTAAGAAATCAACACTATTAATGCTATCTCGACGGGTATAGCTCTAAACAACAGACATACAGTTTTCATTTTATTTGCAATGCAAATGATACCTTTATGTAGCATGGCGCTTTTTTTGCAACTGCTTTGGTGTTAATGCAAAAATCTTCTTTGTAATTCTTGAATCCAATTCATCAGTGTTCAAATAATTCTCTACGTTTTGTGACCAGGTAGTTGTAGAAATTTAATAGGCTGTTTTGTTTTCTCTGTTGTTCTAAGCAAAAGTATCACCCTGAAAGGTTCTTAAGACATTGGTTTTGTATGCGGGTGTTCACTGTAAATAACCTTAGCTGTTGGTTCGTAGCAGACGATGGACTCCTCAATGTTTGATCGTAGAGTACTTGAATCTTTCCCCATGCATAAATGGTTGACGACGGAAAGAAACTAGTCTCTGCTTGCCGCTGATTTCAAAAGCATGCTTGAACCATCTGATGGCATTGGTACAAACGAACCCAAACGGCATCTGCTGGGCATTGGATTTTGAGAAACTTGCCAAGAGTAGCACGTGGTTCTGAAATGCAGTTCACGTGTTCAGATGTAAGGATCGTTGATGGCAGCCTGCAAGAAAATCAATGGCAATCTAGAGTTAGTATAATGAAGATTGTAAATAATAAAACTTTTGATCGTTTGTCCATCCTCTAAACATCCAAAGCTTAATTTTATTACATCGTTTTGAGCTTGCCTTACGTTCTGATTGAAACCTTGAATTTAAATATGAATTTAATTTAATTGCTTTTTGGAAACGAGGCTGTAATAGCTGATTATGTTTGAGCAAGCATTACGCGGGAAACAAAATAAACACATATGACGTCTTTTCTTCTCATTTCACATACAAACCTGCTTTGCGTGTAACTTGCATCCATTTGCTGCACTATGATTGCTTGCATGTACGTCTAGATTTGCATCTTGACTTGATATCTTTCACTTTTGACATTTCATGGTCTGATGTCGTTAGTGTCGTTAGGACATGCAATGCCACGTGTTTCTCATAAAAAAGACGCTTCTTTGCGCATGCGCCTTTTAAGTCAAAACAGTAGCCCCACGTGCGACAAGATAATCTTGATTTGGCCGGTCCATAAGAAACCTTTGTTTGTTATCGCTTCTCGGCCTTTTGGCTAAGATCAAGTGATAGAGAGAGAAATCGTTGTGATAGGGTCAAGCTCTATCAAGTGTGCAGCAATTTTTATTGGAAGTTTCAATCAAGATGTCGAAGATGACCCGTCTCTCCTACAGTAGAGCAGCGGCAAGAGCTGTCGATCAAAGACGCCTTGTTGATGATGTGGATGGTCGAGTTGAAGCTATTAACGTATTGGAAAGAAGTGGTATGTTGAAAGACACTGGCAGGAGGCCAACGACAATACTTGTTCGCGCAAGTCAAGTTTCTGTGGGAAATAAGGATATCCTGGATGTTTTGAGTGCTCGAGGATTTAAAACTCGCTGTATACAGCAAACACAAAACAGAGACTATCTAGTCACTCTGGACTCCGCAGCGAGCAAGAAAAACCTTATCGAACTTGGTTCTTTAACAGTTAATGGCGCTATGTTGAATCTTACTGATCCGAGCGTGAGAACCACTTTTATCTCCATATATTATGCACCGTTTGAGATGCACATGGATGCGTTGCGGTTCCGCTTGAGAGAGTATGGGGAAGTTCTTGGACTTCGAAGGAACAAAGTTCAAGGAACAGATACGTACAATGGTCTCGTCACGGCGCAGCTGTTGCTGTTAAAACATGTCCCAAGTTACATCCAGATTGGAACTCATTCCATCATGTTCCGATATGCCGGCCAGCCAAGAACGTGTCGCAGATGTGATGGTGCTGGCCACGAGGCGCAAGGCTGCCAGCGGTATAAATGTCATAATTGTGGCAAGATTGGCCACCACAAAGATGCCTGTGACCAGGATCCCATGTGTCCCCTTTGCTTTTCCCCCAACCACTCCCTTCGGTCTTGCCGAGACTATTGGTAGTGTGAGGAGGATATCGGTGAAGAGGACCCTGTGGTGCCTGTCAATGATGATTCACAACCATGCCAAGATTCTTTGGGTTCATCAATTTGGGGAGATGATGTTCCTGTGGTCGATGTTGAAGACAGCTCGACATCTGATGTTGTTGCTCCGGCAACAAAGCGTCCGCCTTCGGTTTCCCAGTCAACCTCACAGATAGTACAAGCAACTGAGTCTGAACAACACGAAGGTAATCCTCAGAGACCCCAGTATTTAACTCGTTCTTCCTCTGGCCCTAGCAACACAAGCGCTATTCCTAAGCCTCACCAGTCTCATTGTTCTCCAAAACCAATGGATGGCAACGATACAGCAAAGCGTGTTCTTGAAGAAAGCGAAACAGAATCTGTAGTCTCAAGAGGAGCCAACACAAAAACAAAAGTTAAAAAAAAGGTATGTGCTGCTAAAAGGATTGTTCGTAAATAATCACCATTAAAACGATAACATGAGTATTAAAATTGTATCTCTTAATGTACACGCTTGAGAAGTTTTAATAAGTGTCAAGATTTAATTTTTTGGCTTGGTATTTTCTATTTTGACATTATATTTATACAAGAGACTCATTTTACATGCAAAGCTGACACTGTTGCTCTGTCTCGTATTTGGGAAGGCCAATGCTTTTTTTCGTTCGGCTCCAGTCATAGTGCTGGTGTTGCTGTTCTGCTGAACAAGAAATTTTCCCACAACTATCTTCCAGTTCATATGATGTTAATGGTCGTTGGATCAATCTATCGTTGGATATTGATTCGACAGCATTACAGCTTGTCAATATATATGCACCAAACACAATAGGCGAGAGGTGCTCCTTTTTTTCATCCTTGTTTTCTGTTATTAAAGGAGGTGTTCCCACTGTTTTTGGCGGTGACTTCAATTGTATTGAAGATGTCTTTCTCGACAAGTGTGGCGGTGATACCCAGCAAGGCTCTTCAGATTTGCATAGCCTACAAGCTATCAATAGTTCCTTTGGTCTTACTGATGTCTTCAGATCACTTAATCCTTCAGCTCGATCTTTTACATGGTCTAATAACAATGTCTCTTGTCGACTAGACAAATTCTATGTTTCTGATGCATTACTATCTAGCTGTATTTCCTCTAGCATCATGTGTTTTCCACTCTCTGATCACGACGGTCCTGTTTTCTCCTTCACCCCTCCTAATGTTCCAAAAAGGGGTTGAGGCACATGGAAATTTAATACTCGTTTGCTCTCGGATGCAGCTTTTACGTCCAAGATCAATGTTTTTCTTGATCACTGGATCACGAGAAAGCCAGATTTCAGTGGAATCTTCACGCCTGGTGGGATATTTGTAAAAAGAAAATGAAGCATATCTGTATTTCTTACTCAAAAAAGGTTGCCAAGCAAATGCGGTTTGAAAGACAGCAGCTTGAGACCCAAATTCAATCTCTTTCGTCTACGTCTTCAGGTGAAAAACCTTTTACAAACTGCCAAGAAGCGTCTTTACGATTTAGATATTATTCGAATATCTGGTGCCAGAATTCGTTCAAAAGAATTGTATTTTTCGGAATTCGAAAAGTCCTCGCGTTACTTTTTCTCTCTGGAAAACAAAAGACAACAAAGGAAGGTCATATCATCCCTGAGCTCTAGGGATGGATCTATTGTTACAGAGCAGCAGAGATACTCAAGCATATTTCTCATTTACTCGGACTGTTTTCATCTGATGAAACGGATGATGGTTGTCAAAGGTTCCTTCTTGATTCGATTTGTCTGTCCTTGCCTGATGATGTGAGGGACACCCTAGAAGTCCCTATTTCTAGTGAGGAATGTACGAGTGCTTTAAAAGCATGAAGCCCGGGAAATCCCCTGGCTCTGACGGTTTCCAGAGAATTCTATGTACATTTTTGGATGTTATCTTCTCACCTTTGTGACGTGTTCAACTTTTGTTTTCCAAAAATCTCTGTCAGAGTCCATGAGAAAGCCATAATTTCTCTTTTTCAAAAGGGAGATGCAACAAAATTTAAAAAACTGGCGCCCTATTTCACTTTGAATGTTGACTACAAGATAGCGTCAAAGTCCCTTACCTTCGCCTAAAGCAAGTTTGCAATATGTTATGCACGCTGACCAAACCTGTTCGGTCCTCAAAGGTCGATTTTTGAGAATTTATTACTAATTCGTGACTCTTTGTCCTATATTGAACAGAAAAAGTTGCCTTCTTGCATTAATCAAAATCGACCAAGAAAAAGCTTTCGACGGCGTAAATTGGGATTTCATGTCTCTTGTCCTGACAAAACTGAACTTCGGTCCAGTGTTTCGCGGGCTCATTTCTATTATATGCATCTGTGTTTGCAATGTGAAAACAATGTTACTAACCGAAAAAAATATTCCTAAACGTGGGGTGCGTCATGGTTGTCACTATCCCTTTGCTTTTTTTGTCTGACTGCTGAGTGCCTTGCAACATTGTTAGACAGCACCCTCGTATCACGGGTCTTCACATTCCGGTTGCCCTGAACAGTTGAAAATATCACAATATGCTGACGATACAACATTTTTGTAAGAGAGAATCGTCCGTTGATGAGGTTCTTGACACTATTTCCAAATATGAACGTGGCTCTGGCTCCAAGATCAACTTTTCTCCTGGTAAGTCTCAGGGCGGTGGTTTAATAAACAAGTGAACGCAATCAGGCCATCTAGACTACTCTGGTCCAACAGCGATCTTGAAATACTTGCATAGAATTTGGTTCCCACAGGCTTCAAAATGTACATGGGACAAACGTATCGCGAAACTCAACTCGCGCCTCACAGCATGGTCTAGCGTATCTATCACTCCGGGCAAAGTTCTTATTTAAATTCACTCGCTCTTTCTGGTTTGTTTTGTTGGTTCCATACTTGATATTTGTCCTTCTCACAGTAAAGAGATTAACCGTGTGATTTTTCCTTTCTTTGGGGCAAAAAAAATGAACTTGTTTGCCGTAAGTCTCTATTTCAGCTGTCAGCAAAGGTGGCCTTGGTGTGACAGATATTTGTACGAAAGTTCAAGCCCTGCATCTGAAACCTCTTCAACACATTATAAACCCAACTACAATGCTAAGTGGGTATTTTCGCTAGATACTATATTGGCCGGTCCCTAACAAGTACTCAGCAGAAGCCACCTTTCTTCGCTCCACTTACAGCTCATTCATTATACCGGCCAACACATTATGATCGTCTTCTGTCCTTATTGCAAGCCTGCATCCCATCTTTGACAAAATCTTCTCAATCATCTTCTGTTAAAGATACCTACAGTTCCTGCTCGAGCGTCAAATATTCGTCTTCATCCGAGCTTGTTGGGAAGTGTGTTGCAACAAATATTTGCTGGCACCTTTTTGGTTGTTCCATGAGTGGCATCTCCACAGGCACTGAAATGATGTCTCATGGAAAATCCTCCACCGCGTTCTTAAGACTCATTTACCTTAAGAGTTGGGGCCTTAGGATATCGATCCAATGCGACGTCTGTCAGATGATCGAAGATATCAATCATGTTTTCCTACATTGTCGAATTGCGAAAAACTGTGTGGAAAGTGTTCTCTCCCATTTTCATCTCCATAGTTGGCTGTTTCTTATTGGAGCTTGCTATATATTTTTTCATATCCTTCCGCAGAGGTGTCAAGCAGATCTAAGTCTCTTGTAACTTATCTTCTTAAGTTGATCAAGTATTTTATTTGGTCTTTCCGTTGTAAGCGTAAGTTTGAAAATTTGTCAAGCAGCCCTGATAACATCGTTTGTGCTGTCAAGGCAGAAATTCGTGATAGGATAAATTTGTCTTTCACGTCGGAAAACTTTCTTGTCATTTTGATATTTTAGGTCATAAAAATATACTTTGTAAAGTAGTGGCAAAAGAACTAATTCTTTGTATTTAGGAAATAAATTGTCTTAAATACTAGTATCACATTTGATCTTGTTCGAATTTGTAAGTAGTCATTTTCTTTTTATAATGTAAGCAACTTGAATTGAATAAAAAATGAGGTATGGAAAATATAATAATAACAGTAAGTTCCTAAATACATGTATCATTATTGATCTTGTTCGTATAATTGTCCTTGTAACCATTTTCTTTTTACTTTGTAAGTAAGTTGAGTTGCATAGAAAATGAAGTGGTGGTGACTTCGCTGTTTATCAGGAGGCACACACTAAAAAAAAAAAAAAAAGTATCTGTTCTTATCAGCTTAATATCTGATATGCACTCAAGGGTGCTCAAATATTAAACTGATTTTTGGACGTTCCAGACAGCGAAGACGTTCTCCTTTTTCTTTTGCATTTGCTGACGAGACGAGCTCGTACACGTTTACAAGCCGCCAATCGAAAAAGGAGAATTTCTTCGTGACAGTCTTCGCTGTCTGAATCTTCTAAATAGAATTCTTGCTTTCTGAATCTTCTGAATCCTCTAAAATTCATTCACTGATCATGTCGCTTTGTTGTTCGGCCATTTTGTCTTCAAATGCGATCACGTTGTCCACTTAAACGCATGCGCTTTGGGGCAGATATCGTAAGCTTCAGTTCGCCGCACACACAGAGGAAAGTGTCATTCGAGACCAAAATTATTCAACATGTTGAATACCGTAAATCCTCGAATAAGCCCCCACGTTCGAATAAGCGCCCCCCTCGATTAAGCCCCCACCTAAAAAATCATTTTTGCAAATAAGCCCCCCCCTCGAATAAGCCCCCATGGGGTCTTATTCGAGGGAAGCATAAGTGCAGAATAATATCTTAATTCGAGAAAGCCCCCACAAGACAATAGCTATACAGTATCACTTCCTTTGACTCGGACAAAAAAGCAAAAAGAAACGCGATTTTCGTGATGATAAACAAATTATTGTTAGATCTTCACACAGCAAGTTTAGCTGATTGAGAAAACTATGTCGTCTTTTTTCTGTCAACCTTTGAGGAAAAAGGAAAACTTTGAATTAAGCGCCCCCTCGAATAAGCCCTCCCCTCGAATAAGCCCCCACCCAAAAATTCATTTTTGCAAATAAGCACCCGGGGGCTTATTCGAGGATTTACGGTATTGGTGTCATCTGGCACGAGTGACAGAATTCTCGCAAAACGTCCAGCGCACACTGGGGTTTTCTGCTTAGCACGCCGCCACGAATGACAATCAGCTCAGCAGCAAGCTCTAGTGTGCGGCAGGCTGTAGATTCAAGTTTTTACGTGCAAAATTCCATTCTAATCATGAAATCAAAATCATTCCCACAGACTCACCAGCTTCAATGCCAGTTTCTTCCTTGATTTCTCTCATCACAGAGCACTTAAAGCAAAGATAACTTCATGACTACAATCATACCACAAAAGCTTTTTTTAGCCCTGGGAGGGAGGCTCAATAGAGAGGGCGAATTAAAAATCTCAACTCAAAAAGAAGCTTATTAGAGAAGAGAACCTAATAGAAAGGGGGGCTTTTATGCCAAAATATATACATATATTAGAAATAAATAAGTGATATGCAAAGTCTTGCAAGAAATTTTTATCAGATATTTATATTTCACATGATATAAGTGAAAGGTTTTGCATGCAATCTTCCAGGAAACAAGAATAAAAAAAGATTCATGCTTACCCGATATCTTCATTTGGTTCAGCAAAGCCACAAGGAAACTTCCATTTCTTTATCTGACATGACATATTTTCAATTAAATTTGTCTGCAATATATGTATGCTAAAGCCGTAGCAGTTCAATAAATAAAATGTCATTACAGATATAAAACCAAATTATGTGAATGAAAACTAGGCCATGTTTAATAAATATTAAATTAAAATACCTACTTTTCCTTTGTCAACAACGAGTGCTTCCTGTGTTTCTTCATTAGGTACCATGCCTTGAGCAACAATGATTCAAAATTAAACCATTAGTTCAAAATAATTCATATACCTGAATGCTTCATTGAAAAACTTTGTCTAGAAGTATACTACCTTGCAAAAAGCAAAGATAATATAGATACAATTGCAACATTGATATAAGATTACGCTGACAAACATATTTCAAATACCTATTGGTACACCAACAGTGTGAAAAGCTTATAGGGGAATTTTATGTTCTTTATCTTCTGATTGCCAATCATCATCATTATGTAATCGATTATTACGTGATGGCAGCTGAAGCCTGACAAACTCAGGTATGTTATCGCCCAATGGCATTTTAATGGTAATTTCACAAATATTCCTCTCGTCCCATCTGTCTTCCAGATATTGAGGTATTCTAGGAAGATGAAAGAAAGATAATATGATAAAACAGTTGAATAGTAAATGTTGTTGATTTCAGATTGATGAATGTGGATGAGCAAATGAATGGATGACTTTACAAATCAACAAATAAATACAGGAATGAATGAACAATGTATGAATAGAATAAGAAATGAAGTAGAGGAAAGGAAAAAATGCAAAAAGTTAAAAAGGACAAAATATTTCACATGATAAACTTCCAGCAAATTCATCTTCATCTTCGTTTTCTGAAACAACTCCAAGATCTAATATAAGACCACAAACACGTGTTTTCTTTCAGACCCAGCCAAGTTTTTAAAACTTACTTCCACTACATTGGTCTCGAGAAGGCAAAGAAATGTTCCGTTTGTGGGTGTAAAGGTCCTTTTTCTTCTTACAGGTACAATGACATTTTTTCGTGGTTATAAGGTTTAGAGGGCCGTGACTTTCCAAATTGTTGCCATTCAAGGACGATATGTGGTTAGAACATCGCTGCAGCGGCCGTCTTGTTGCCATAGCCATTTCATATATATGATGATTTCTAAAAATGATATGACTTGACTTCGGTGACGAACTTGCGTGACTCCTCTCTTGGTTCACGCCCACTCTTCAAGGCCAATTGGGCCTAAGGACAAAATCGTTGATTGATAGAGCTAACTATCAGCGAATGTTCAAGCTACAGCTAGAAAATTTAAAAAATAAAAGTCTTCAGCATGTAATACCTAAAACATTCAGGCAGGTCTCCAGGTAGAATACTCCAGAACAGCAGGCGGAACAATTTTAAAAGCCAAAGGCCACTAAAAGTTTTTGTCACTTTTTTGAGTGCGAGCGGCGGAGTGCAACCTCGCTTTGAAATTTTAATCCACTTGAATTTTAAGTGTGACAATTTTAATATTTATTGCAAGGGTTTACAAGTTTCTACTTTTAATATCAGCATGCGTTTTTAATCATATATGCAAAGTAGCTATGTTCAGTCATAACCATGTGTTTCATTTATGATTTATCTTGTGTTCTTGTGTCAGAGGCTAGAGCCGTGGGCCAATTTTAAGTCCCACAAACCAGTACCAGATTCTCCCAGAACATTATATTTGCGCATCGATATTCTGATGTTGACTGCCTGCTTCTGATGCAGCACAAGTACCAAATAAAAAGTTTTTCATATCCCTGTCCTTCGGCCACAACTCGTGCAGTGCATAAAAAGACAACATTGCATAGCATGAGTAATAGAATTGGTCTCAATTGTAGGGTAACTATTTCATATATATGGGTCAGTGAACACGCTAACACAAGCGCAAGATCCGTATGTGATGAATAAGATAAGATTAAGATTTTAAAGGTCTATGAAAAATATTGAATGTTTTATCATAAGGAATCCAACTAGTCATTCGCTCTGGTACAATAGCCATTTTTCAAACCTGATAAAGCCAGCGCAGCGACACGCCTTGTAAACGGTGTTGAGTCTTCGGATTGGAGCAGATAATCAAGTGGTAACCATATCAGGCTACTTCTTCTGTGGATCTGTGTTTGTCATAATAGGAATAGAAGTTCATCACCTCATGAATGGAAGTGTTTATACATCAACTGTGAGCAGAATCCAATCGTGAAACATCTTCTGATTTCACAGGAGGACAGTTGAAGGGTATGAGGTAAATGAAGTTTTACAAATTGCTTGAGATTAACACTTTTGTGCATACTAACAGTAGCATTCTTGTTCGTTATCCAGGGTTCAGGGTACTTAGATGTCACATGTCGTGCTGCAACAATACGTGAGTACACACTCAGAGTGGCAGTGTGAAGAAAGGCCAGTAAGAGGACGTCCATCTGATTATAAATCAACGAGGAATAGAATAACGTACTCGTTGGCATTAGATTGCTTGTAGAAAAATGGAAAAGCTGTACAATTTGACATCAGATGCTTCATATATTTTCATCTATCTTTCGTACTTATACTGTCGATAGCTGCAAATAGCCAATTTGTGCAAGGTAGTGAACAAGCAATGAGTATGATAAAAAACGTTATCCCAGTTGGAAATCTTGATTTGTCTTCTCTGCTTCTCAGCTGCTGCCTGCCTGCTGCCAAAGGAAGAAAGGGAAAATGAAAGAGCCTGGAACTAGTGGCCGAGAAGACTTTCGCGGCAAATACAGTTTCTTCGTCATTCGTCATCGCGTGCATTTAATGCAGGGTAATATTTCTGAAGTAAAGAGAGTTTGGAGAAACTGGACGAATTAAATCTGCTGTTTACCTAACTAGAAGTATGCAATTGTTGGCAGCGAAGGACAACAAACGCAGGTCTGATCAAATTGTCGAACCTTTACACTTGTTTATCTCGCTTTTGTCGAGCTTGCGTCATCGAATTTAGGCCTTAGGCCGAGGTTTCAAGATGTTTTCAAAACATGACAAGTCTTTATTTGGGGTTGATTCCTTGGAGAACTCAAATGCATCACTGAAGTCGTCGTGAATTTTGAGAGCATTTTTGTGGGCAGCAATGATGGGATGCATTACATTTCACTTATTCGCTGATCTGCTGTGTCAAAAGGACATGCAATGCCACGTGTTTGACCAGGGAGTGAAAATATGTGCTGCAAATTGAACATTGCGTGAATTATATGCGTGACTGTGTCGTGTTAAGGTGCCTCACAAGCCATCGGTCCGGCACGATGAGATGAGGCACACTTTTTGCCATTTGTGACGAAGGAAACAACCGCTGTACAGTTTTTCCAATTAAAAATTACGTCACAATCATAATGAATCGACAGCAGTAGATAAGGAGGGGCCAATCAAAATCCCTTGTGAATTTTTATTCATTGAAAGCAATCACAGAGTGCGGTATGGCAGTTTAATGACTGTATTGCTCATGTATTTTTTCGTTCCGTTTTAATGCGCATTTCATTTTTTAAATCATTCATTTCAACATGTTTTTGTTTTCTTGTAGTAGCTTGAAGAAAGAAGGAAACACCGTTTCCAAAAATGTATTCGTTGTTCATCCCACAGCAACAACAACAACACGGTATGGCGATTTAATGACTGTATTGCTCATGTAATTTTTCATTCCACTTCAAGGTGCATTTGATCATTTAAAATCAATCATTTGAACATGCCTTTGTTATTTTGCAGTAGCATTAAGAAAGGAGGAAACGCTGTTTCGAAAAAAATAGGTAAACCTACAAATGATTCGCGAAGACATGCTGTGCAATAAGTTAAAATAGAAATGAAAAGCACAGAGAGAGAACCAGACATCAACAGTAACAGACGTAGTAACAGAAGAAGCGTCTGCTGAAGTCCTTGGTATGGAGCGTCGCCTTATACGAATGTGAAAGTTGGACATTGAGGAAAGAGGAGGAGAGGAAGATAGCAGCGTTCGAAATGTGGGTATGGAGGAGGATGTTGACAGTGAGCTGGACAGACAGGAGAACGAATGAATGGGTATTGGTGCAGATTGGGACGATCAATGAGAAAGATCGACTGACGATAGTGAAGGAACTTAAAGTGGCTAAATTATGTCACTGGAAGAGACGACCAAATAGCCTTCTGAAGCGTACCTTGGAAGGTTAAATATCCGGAAAGAATAGAGTTATCCGGACGTAGAAAGACACAAAGGATTGACAATATCAAGAAATTTAGAAGCGGTGGTGTGCGAACAACGTACGAACATGCGAGTAGACGCCAACAGCCAAACATATTGGCTACGGAGGAATGAACAATTGATGCTGTCTTCGGGTCGTGGTCACGGCTATATCCACACGGTTGGATGGGTTGTGAGAGTGACTCTCTCTGAGAAAGTGAAGACAGACTTTTTCTTGCCAGAACAACAATATCATTGGCCAGGTTTTCCTCAACAACAGCTGCAGGAATTTCATCTCCCCAAATTGATGAAGACTGAGTCTCTTGGGATGGTTTTGGAGCATCGTTGTCATGCTCGGCCAGTTCCTCTTCATCAATGTCTCCCGGACATTCCTAATAGTCTCGGAAAGACTCAAGGGAGTGGTTGGAGGAAAAACAAAGGGGACACATTAGATCCTTGTGACAGACATCTTTATGATGCCCGATTTCACCATATATATTGACAAGCTGTAACACTGTCGAGTCAATATCTAACGATAGGTTGAACCAACGACCATTAATATCATATGAACAGGAAGATAGCTTGTGGGAAAAATTCTTGTTGAGCAGAACAACAACACCAGCACTATGATTGGAGCCAAACGAAAAATAACTTTGGCCTTCCCAAATACGAGAAAGAGCAACAGTGTCAGCTTTGCCGGTGAAATGAGTCTCCTGTATATATATCATATCGAAATAAGAAGTACCAAGCCAAAGAATTAAATCCTGGCACTTATCAAAACTTCTTAAGTCGTGTACGTTGAGAGATATAATTTTAATACTCATATTTTCATGATACGGGTTATTAATTACGGACGACTCTTTTAGCAGCACATACCTTCTTTTCTACTTTTGTTTTTGTGTTAGCTCCCACTTTTGAGGTTACAGATTCCGCTTAACTTTCTTCGAGAACACGCTTTGCCATGTCATTGGCTTCCATTGGTTGTAGGGAACGATATGATTGGTGCGTGTCGTTGCCTTTGATTGCTTTGTCACCATTTGTTACCGTGTGGCACAAATTACGACTAGAGCATCTCTCCTATCTTTTCTCTCAGAGGCTAATTCTGAGCATTTGCTGCTTTTATGACGTAGTCATCTCCTTCTTTTGTTTCATATTTTGCGATATCCTGCTCTTTGCCTTCTCCTCTGAGTTTCTCTTTGTGAGGCTTATCCGTACTTTGGGCCATAGAAAATTGCGTATTACAATGCAGCCCTATTAACGAATGTGAACAGAGAGATCTGCATGGTGAATTCATCTCCGCTACTAGTCACCGGCATGATATTCTTTTTTCCTCCTTGCGTAAGTTGTCTTGTTATTCCGTCCATCTTCTTCGCTTTCGCTGACCTGACAAGAATTTTTTTTTTCTCGCTACATTAGTTGGTCGTGGAGAAGCAGGTTTCCGAAATGTCAATGCTGCATTGTCGTCATGCTGAGACTTCTTTTGTTTTTCGAAATGAATTTGAGTATCGTTCTTGTTTCGATGCTCGGCAACTGGGATCTTCCTTCTTGCTTCGTTTTCCTTTCTTGACAGGTAGACTTGTATTATTTTCTTTGTGTTTCTGTCGAACTCTTCAGCTACACGTTTGTGAATGCTTTGCGAAATGTCAGCACTCTTCACATTCTTTGCCCACGGGCATTTAGAATTGTTTCTCTTTCTTGCCCAATATTCAGCACCAGTTATTTTCTTAGCCATCTAAGTAGAATTGATGTTACACGAAGATGATGCAACTTTATTTTCTTTCATTGAAAGTATTTTGGTTGCTCTACACTTTTCTTTGCGGTGTCTCGTTGACGTTTTATTGAAGTTTTTGTGGAGAGAAGAGAAACTGTTCCACGCTTCATCCAAGCACTCTTTGTCGAATCTCATACTGCCGATTCGAAATAGGTGACTTGTCGTGCTGTAGCATATCTGTGGTTGCTCGTATGTTCTCGTCTTGCAAGAGGC
Source organism: Sanderia malayensis (assembly GCA_013076295.1). Classification (NCBI taxonomy): domain Eukaryota; kingdom Metazoa; phylum Cnidaria; class Scyphozoa; order Semaeostomeae; family Pelagiidae; genus Sanderia; species Sanderia malayensis. Next base: position 110,937 of record RQOL01000804.1, on the reverse strand, counting down.
TATCACCACGGTGAGATCATTTCGGATTGCCGGCATTTTCCTCCAGCAGTTTGCTTGCTTTCTTATCAGGCTCTCTTTCGTATATCTTGCTGTTTTTCAAAACACTTCCTTATGCGGGATTGCCTTCTTCCTTCAATAGACTTTACCCTGCATTTCTGGATAACATTGATGATATTTCGTCGCAACCTGTGCATTTCGTTCTTCCATTTTCCGATCTGCAGGCTGCATTTCTTATATGCAAATTCAATGTATGTTTTCTAAAGGATGACATCGTCTTGTTCCTGCAATGATATTTATTTCAATGAAGGCTTGATAATTTGAATTGCTGTCGGTATTTCTCAGATATTACATTGGTTTGCAGGACTCTAGAAGTTGCATGTTTATGTAAACCCTCACAAACTCTATCATTAATCTCCCTGTCACCCTGGAAACATAGCCTGACCCCATGCAATGTTCCTGTAGGAAGACAATTCCTGATGGTGGTGCCATTACGATCTGTGATATCAAACAAATATTTCTTATCCTTTTTTAGAAGACTCTTATAAGAAAAAATATACATTATTACGAATTCCTTTACTAGTATTTGCTAGGGTATCCACATTATCCAGAGTGCATACCAATTCCATCAAAAATTTTGAATCGGTAGCTAACAATATAGGAAAATGATATTTTTACTTACCTACGCGTATCTGATATTTCGCTTCATGAGTTATTCTCTTGTTAATTGATCCATCTTTTTGTTTAGATTGGCTTACTTAATTACTTTCTTGTAATAGCTGTTATTATACTTATTGGTTATCAGTGTATCGTGTATAGTGTATCGGAATATCAAGACAAATTTTTATCAATCAGTTGAGGTCTAAACGCCAAGTTTAAACTTTTAGTTTTCTGATAAATGAAATGCTGGCGCCAACTATGATTGATGCTTATCAACATAATTGTATTTAATATGTTATCCTCTTCTCTTGAATTTTTTTATGTGTTAGTTTGTTATCTCGATTTCTTGCTTTGTAACTAAGTTTGTAGTCGTAGCAGGGGCGGATCCAGGAAAAAAATTGAGGGGTGCTCAAAAAATTTTTGGGGCGTAATTTTTGTGAACCACGCCCATTTTTAGTAGAAACTCGCTAATAAAGAACGATTGAAATGTTTCGTTTTATTGTAAAATCAATATGAAAATAAAGTCATTAAGATTGTAAAAAATTTTCAAAAATATTCTCCAGCAAAACAAACTGCTGGAAAGCAAACAAACAAATTTAATATGATAATAAATTGATAACTCAGGGTTTACTCAGAATGTTCTGTGACTAAAACATGAACATGTTTCATTCTTCTTGGGTGCTTGTTAGCAAATCTGTCAATAATAGTTTGTGGTTTAGTTCAATTTCTTTATGGACATGCAACATTGCAAGTCCATTCAGCCTATTCTCAACCATAGATAGGATCAATAGACTTGCACTCATTATTTAACTGAGGGTTAACATGCCAATTGAACAGCATCTCATATATGACTCAAAAAGAGCTACCAACAATTGGATAGTAGCATTCATTTAGCCTGCCAACAACACTTGAAATTGCAGAAATACTAATGAATGATGAAAAACTGTCATTATTTGCAACATTTGCAGCTTCTGAGAATACAGCTGGAACTCTATCATTTTTGAAAATTATTTGTATGCCTCATTGGATTGGAGATGTAAAGGAAAAAGTTGTATTCTCAACAACAACTTGAATATCTGGCCATAAAGAAGAGGATGATCAGCATAGTAACCTGGCATGCAATAATAGCTCCATACATGTCAGACATAACAGACAAATTTCGTCCCCAATCAATGAAATGGATGAAGCAGCATTAAAAAGACAAGATCTGTTTGGTTTTAGAGCACACATATATATAATTTAATGTGTGTAAATCTGAAATCCTGAACTTACTTAGGATGTTAAGAGGTGGTCAATTCATTTTTGTTAGCCATTCAGCCAAAAAAAAAACAAGTTGGAAACTGCAACCTTGCTGCTTCGTCGGGCCTAGGCAAACCCAAACGAAAGCTCATTCTTTGCCTTTTTGATTCTCACATTACAAGATTCCTTGTCTTGATTTTCAAAATAATCCGAAACAAAGCGCAGACACGTTTCCTTCAAATCGCATAAAATTTTCTGTTTGTTCTGATAATCAGGTTTTGCATCCAAAATGACTTCACGGATTTTGCGAAGCGCAACAGCCATTTTGGATGAATAGAATGAAAGTTGCTTGAGCAACTCCTGGTCAGTACTCTGCCACTCTTCACGAGACCTTGATCATTTGAGCAACCCTTATACGATGATTTGATTGGTCTGCGAACTATTTTTGAAAAAGAGTTGCTCCCGCTCAATTTGAGCAACCCTCATACGATGTTTTGATTGGCCTGCGAACTATTTTTGAAATAAAGAGTTGCTCCCGCTCAATTTGAGCAACTTTTCCTTCACAACAATGATTGGCCAGCAACCTATTTTTCCTCATAACAAACACCGGGCTAATATGCAGACCAAATTAGCTGGAATCGGCATAGAACGGAAAGGAAAATTTGTCAAGACAGAATCGCAATCTGAGCAACTCAAAAAGAGATTTTATAATAATCCCAATCATACTCAAGATGCTTATAATGTTAGATAGGACTTTGGGCAAAATGTTCTATACGTATTTTAAGTTTTTTCTTAAAAATTTGAGGGGTGCTCAAGCAACCTCCGCACCCATCTGGATCCGCCACTGCGTAGTTGTATTATTGTTATTTCCTATTCATTTGTGTCCGTTGCTTGATAAGAGTCAGAAGTCTTGATAATAATTGTGTACGTTTGTAAAATGATTTAGTCTTAAGTTGATTATAAAGGAGTTGGTTGCTTATTCGTTTGTATTTTCTGAATCAATCTGCTTGGAACCTGAACATGCCACATAAACCCATAAATCTCTAATTAAATCCTTTTAGTTATGCCTTAATATCTTTTATCAACTGAAATCTCACTCCATAGTAATTGGCAAACCGATTACCCCGTTTAGCTTTGTGCTTCTATGGTCACTGCAAGTATATCTACGTGATATCGATGTCTGTCTACAAGAAACCAGAACAGTCGTAGGAACTTCTAAAATTACGTAAAAAGACTATAACGCAGAAAACTCTTGTTTTTGTGGCGTTATTCAACACCCACTGGATTAAAACAATGTTGTTTCCTCAGCAGACCCCTGTGATTATAACGCAAAATAAAATTGTCAATATTTTATAAGATTTTCTCCAGAAACAACATTGTCTAGGTAAGTGAACTTTTGTTTCTTATTTTAGGTTCTGACCATGGTAGGTTCATAGAAAACGAAATAGGGAAGCCAGAAGTTTCAAGTAAGCAAACGATGTAAGGTAGTAACACATAGTGTAACGAATCAGACTACTGGTTTTACATATCACATGGTTATTGGAAATAAGGGATAATAGCATTGGTCTCATTTTCGAAATAGCCTCAACATCAAGTCGAGATTAACGTTTGGCATGGTAGTACAAGTACACAAACACAAATATAACAGCTTTTCTTTCTCCACCGAAAACGAGAATACAAAATTACGAAACAGGAATATGACCAAAGTGGACATAAAATTCTGTCACTAAAATTAAAATTCAATCAAGCAATACGCGTTTGTATAAATTGAGGTCTGGACCCAACATAAACCTCGCAAAGCCTGATTGCCGAAGTTCCTTGGCAACTCATACCTTGAAATAATTGTGACGTTTTATGAATACCAATACGGTATATTATTGATACAACTGAAATCCAATTTCTCCTTGTTTGCTATTAGCCTTCGAGGAACCACGCACGAATCGTACAAGTAAATTGTTCATATTAACGACTAAATATTACGACTAGATAGTTTAATTATTGGTTAAATTGAGTGAAAACGATGGAACTGATCGTTCGAAAACGATACTCGAATTTTGTTGCCTCTCAAAGCGGCGAACCGAGTGCAGCAAATCAGGTAGATAAACATGGATTCATCATCTTGCTAAGACGAAGGAAATACAAAACTAAAAGGATAGTCTTTTGGCTATCTACAATGAAGTTCGATTTAAGTTAGTAGCTGGCATCAAGGCATCATGAATAATATTCAGGAGATTTTCGGGTCTTTCAAAAACTTGATTTAAAACTTGAAACTTTACATCTGTCGAAATGTTGCTTCCATTTTAGAATGATTGATAAAAACCTTGTTTTGACATTCCGACAACAAATAAATAAACATTGAAACAAATGTTCTATAAGAGAAAGTAAATAAATCAATAAAATAAATATGGATCAATCGAAAGCCAAGCAAGTAAATAAGCAAATGAAAACATAAGATAACAACAGTAAAAATAACAATGAATACTTTTTTTGTTGATTAGCTACGCCATCACAATCTTACAGATTTAGCTGGCTGTTACAATAAAACGGTGGATAAAATTGGTATGAATTCAAGATAATATTTATAGGATACCAAATATACGCACAATGAACTCCATTCAATTGTAAGTACAAGTATCAGTAACAATGCACATCCCTGCTTATGACAGGCCTTCTGAACAAGAGCATTCGAAAACTCTTTGATATAACTAATCGCGGAATCATGGAGAAGTTGCTTCGATTGTCTTACAGAAACTTTGCATTTCATCAGGTAAGACCCCGTTCAATGATAGGCAACCACATGCTAAGAACCTGTTTCATCTAATTTGTACAACACAGTAGCTACTGTTATCTTCCTGTAAAAGATCCGTTTTTACTTACACAGATGCGAAACCAGACAGCAAAGATATTAGACGATATAGCTCAGTTGCATGCTGCAGTAAGTGTTTCCTCAAGTAATTCAGTACAAAGCTACATAAATTCTATTGTAAATATGTTCCACTACTCGGACATTAACTATTGCATGTGAAATATTGTTATTTTCAGAGTGACAATGAAGAGGTTTCGAGCTGCCTCTTGGCCACTTGTAGTTGCACCAAAGAGGTCATGTATATCTGGGACAACTTCCTGTACGACATATCTCAAATGGTTGGTATCATTAGCCCTGCTAAACTTCAGGAAGCATGGTATTCTATAATTGCCAAGTGGGTTGAAGTAATTAGTAAAACGAGACTCCTGAAACAAGACGTTGTCTATTGAATTCAGGCTGTAGAAAACTGAAACACTGCTAGTATGAGAAGGGGAGATAGATGATAGAGTTTGTGAGGGCTTACATAAACACGCAACCTCTAAAGTCCTGCAAAGCTATGTAACATCTGAGAAATTCCGACAGCAATTCATAATATCAAGTCTTAAGTGTATACAATATAATTGCAGGAAGAAGACGATGCCATCCTTTGGAAAGAATACATTCAATTGACCTATGAGAAATGCAGCCCGCAGATGAGCAAACGGAAGAGCGAAATGCACAGGTTGCGAAGAAACATCATGAAGGTTATACAGAAATGCAGGGTAAAGTCCATTGAAGGAAGAAAGCAATGCCGCTTGGAAAATACTAATTTGTTCCAAATAGGTGAGCTTAAGTTTACGGGGAAGCATATAAGTAAGAAGAGATGCATTTCTCAACGATCACATGGGGCCAATAAAGATCAGGGTCAGTGTAAGTCAAACGTTCAAGAAATAACAACAGAAGAGGCTGAGAACACGAAGAGCAATAAAACAATGATGGAAGATTACGAGAAGGAGAAGAAGAGACGAAAGTTTTACTGCGCAACTAGCTGCAGGGAAGAAAATCCGTCTGCAAGTGAAGAACAAGCAACGGTAGCAGCAAGAAAACCAACATCCACCAAGAAGATTGTGCTCACCTTTGTCAGAAAATTCAATGAAGTTTGGGAAATTAAAAGAAATGAAGAAGGTGCTACCAGGCTGGAAAACTCTAGAAAAGATGCTTCAAGAAAGCGTAAAATATGCAAAATTGAGCCTGAGAGAAATACGTGTAACTCTGAGGATGTTGAGTGCAAAGACAGCTGTCGTGACTTTGCATTCCATAACAGAAGGCCAATCTCTCTGTCACTGAAAAGGATGAAGTTTGACAATGCGTTGATGCATTCAACCCAGATGGTGACAGAGGCATGGAAAATTGTCGGCGAAAGGGCGAAAGTTAACTGTCAATACAGAGAATAACATTTCCATTCTCCGACAACAGGCTGAATACAACTCGGTAGAAAGTGCCCAAAAAATCAAAAAAAGGATAGAAAAACTAAAGATATAGGTCAGCAGCCTTAGGCTGTTACTGGAACAATGTAGTGACTTCGTAATGTAAAAATCAACATTATAAGTTAGATTAACAACAAAAATATGCACATTAAATTTGCATTGAGGCACTGATAGAAATATTAAATAATTTTTTTTACATTTATTTATTTCGTTTTGAGGGCTTATATACTGCACATAATTGAAGTGTCTCACTTCTGTTTGTAATGGATCTTTGCTTTCAAAATGATACGTATGAGCCTGCTTGATGCAAGTATGTATATTACTTACCGTTACTAATTGCTAGCCTAGCTGAGGAATGACATTAAGCACTATTGAAGCCAATAATTTTTCAGATCAAAATAAACGAGACCAGCAATGCTTGAAGATTCAAACAAGCAAACGGTAGGCTGATAGTACTTTTGCATTCATGCATACTTTTATGCGCCTGTTTATTTATTCATCAATCAATGCTTTTCCTTCCTGTGTTATACAGACTGTATATGCGAATGGTAGTTCCATTGAATACCTTACTGAGTCTATGGTAATATATTATTAGCAATCTCTTACTGTCTAAAGATCCACCTTTTGTATATGTATATTGTCTCTTCAATAGCTTTCTCCGTTTCTAAAAGAGATAAAGAGTTATTGCCAAATATAAACTTGAGGCATGTAACTTATCCTCCTGGGAATGTATCGTTTGCATTGTTTATCAATGGGATAAACATACTTCTCCGTTTTGAAGATATCAGCTTGTGTAGTGATATACTTTGCCTCATGGAAGTGTATCATTTTGCATTTCTTTCCTTCTGTAAGATATAAACGAGCTTCTCCTTGGTGACAATGATAACGTTTATCATTGACGCCTCTTGTAGAAAGTGCCAGTGGCATGCACGAAAACAGGAGTGAAACATTTGCACCACAAAGCAAAGGATTTTGATATTGGTATATGTTTTGAAGCAAATGGACATGGCACGGTATTCATATTTTTGCATTTTCTAATTGTTCATCATATTTGATTTTGCTTGCCTTAATGCAGAGCACTACCCTGCTTCTTAGACTATGGACTTGCAGCAAAACAAGTACATGTAGATTGCCCATGTTTGGCAAGCCTGAATCGAGTTAAAATGTTGCCATCTTAAAATCCAGGAAACCTTTCTAATTACCCAGATTGCATCGATTGCATTTTTCCCATAGCGATGTGAAATAGAGCACAGGGAAGCAAGGGGATTATACAATGAGACTAGCTTATGCACCAACGTAGAAGATGGCTGCGTTTTAGATCTCGCTTCTAAGGTGACCAAGCCTTATAACCTTGCTGCCTTAGCTTGCCTATACCAGCTGGTTTGACGTCTAAATATTTGTTTTGAAGGTGTTGTTCAGTGAAGATGCTGAGTTGAAAATCAAGACAGCTTCGGCAGATAAAAAGTTTGAAATCAGATCCTGGTTGAGTCACATTTCTTCTTTTTCTAACTGGGACGTAAATACGTAAAGACGTATAAATATATTCTGGGAATGATTAATGATATTTTTTGTCCGCAGCAACTCAGTAATAGGGAGTTTAAGCACGCGCAACCTAAACGTTAACGTTAACGTTAGCTGCTAAGGTTTTCAGAAATTGTTTGCACTTCCCTCCCGCTTCCACGCTTCCCGCATTTTAAAGCCGTAAAACATTGAAGCCAAAACTTCTCTTAGCAATGAATAACCAGGGTTTCTCAACCACCTAAATGTCTTCATTGAATAAATTCACATTAGTTAGTCATTCTTAGCAACTCAAATGAAAATTATAACCAAATGTCTCAAATATATGACATTAATACTGCCATCGCTGTTGATGAGTTTTGGGCCTAAATTTTATCTAAAATTGAACGCATGTATTTTCACGAGTTAAACAAAAATATAGCAGTTTAATATCATATAATTTATCTACTAGCCTTCTATAAGGTCGACAAAGTTGTCTGAGAATCCATATAAATACAATAAACAATTTTTCCAAACAGAAAGTGCAAAAAGAAGTTAACGTTTTGACAAAACGTTACAGATGCTGACACCTAAGGACACAGATTGCTGCCTAAAACTAAAACGTTAGCAGAATTGGGGATGTCCATTTGCGCTTGCGCAATGCGGAAAATTTGGGAGCTAACGTTAACGTTTACGTTAGTGTTATGGTTGCTTAAACTCCCTAATGAACGAAGCAGCCGTTGTTCTGTTGGACTTTCTGAACCTGACAAACCAAGTATGCTTCGCTTCCTTACTGCAAATTGCTCATCCTAAATACATATAGTGCTGGGTCTCTTGTTTTTACACTTTATTGCATTTCATTATGTTGATATCCCAATTGCTTTTTGCTCCTTTCTTCAATTTGCAGTGGACATGCGCAAATTGGAATAAATGCTACAATGATTTGCTCAACAAACAATGCAAAGTAAAGGTATGAAAACATGCATTCATATTTGTCCCTTCACCAATGGATCAGTCTGCTCCAGTCTTTTTATCGAAATAAAATTGATCGACTAATTGTTATTTTTTGCCTTTGGTAAATGACAGAACAGTGATTCAGACAACGGACGCAGAAAGACTTGTGTCTTCTCCTCTCGAGCTTCAACAGCGAATCGATGACCTCACGAAGAATATAAGCAAAGCAAGATCATTTGTCAGGTATAAGATTATTGCTTCTAATTTTGATAATAACGTCTGCAAAATATGCTATAATGTTATCTCAAAGGAAATCAAATAATTTGGAGCAGCTACTAGAGTAGTTTTTGGAGATATACTGTCTAACACTGTCATCTGCCATTGCAGCATTGTCTTTTCTATGTCTCCAATCGTAGCATAGTCTTTTGATTCTCTTATTTTAGCATCATCTACCTTTCTTTTCCTGAAGTTCCATTCTCTTTAATAATACCAGAGTCTGCTAATTTAGCTGTACATTTTTGCATTATGTAATGCTTGAAAACGTATTTAATTGTACAATAAGCTTCTTTCTACATCCATTTTCTCTTCTTTCCACTTTCTTGTTGACAGGTATTATTATTATTCTGTTCAACGTGATTTTTCTTGTAAGCATTGCGCTTCAATTTCCATGGACGTCCTATTATCTTCTCATTTGCTGATTCACCATCAACTGCAACCTGTTGTTTCATCTCAGCATTTTCAGCAAGCTTTGCAGGGCTTTCTTCTTCAGGCTCACTTATATTTGTTTTATTGTTTTTTTTGTGACCTTTTCTTTTGTTGATATTTCTTTTCAAACACGAGGAATTTTCCCCATCTTTCAATTCAGCAACTCCTGCGGGAGTTGTCTTTGATTCCTGGCTACTTCTTCTAGCTTTGAGAACCTTTCCAGGCCTCATCTCTTGTGCTTCTTTACTGGTACCATCATCCGCTTCGTTGCTTTTCCTTTTATTGATGTTTCTTTGTAGACTCAAAGAATAGTCCCCATCTTGCAATTCAGCAACTCCTGCGGGAGTTATCGTTGATTCCTGGCTACTTTTACGAGGTTTGGGAACTTTTCTAGGCCTCATCTGTTGTGCTTCTTTACTGGTACCATCATCTGCTTCATTGCTTTTCCTTTTATTGATGTTTCTTTGTAGACTCAAAGAATTGTCCCCATCTTTCAATTCAGCAACTCCTGCGGGAGTTGTCTTTGATTCCTGGCTACTTTTACCAGGTTTGGGAACTTTTCCAGGCCTCATCTGTTGTGCTTCTTTACTGGTACCATCATCTTCTTCATTGTTTTTCCCTTTATTGATATTTCTTTGTAGACTCAAGGAATTTTCCCCATCCTCCAACTCAGCAACTACTGCGAGAGTTGTGATTGATTCCTGGCTACTTCTTCTAGCTTTGAGAACCTTTCCAGGCCTCCTCTGTTGCGCTCCTTCACTGGTACCATCATGTTCTTCGTCGTGTTTTCTTTTCAAAGTGTTTTTCTTTAAACTCAACGAATGGCCTCCTTTATTTAACTGTGCAAGATTAGATGAAGTACCACTAGTTGTAGCATCTTGACTCGTATTGCCAACTTCGAAGAACCATTGTCCTGGATGTCCTTCTTGAACACTCTTCACACTGCACTGTTGAGGCAGTGATGCTGATGTAAGCAACTTGCTTTCAACTGCAGCACCCAATTGGTTGGGGTTGCTGTCCATTTGAAATACATTTGATGATGGTTCAATGGCTTCGTCCACATCCATTGGTTCTGGTGTTGGCAATCTGAAGTGTACAAAATGCAACCGATTACCAATCTGCATCTGACTATCGAATGCTGTTATCATTTCTTCATCAAGATCGATGTCCATCGGTTCTTCTTCATCTATGCGTTCGCTTTTCATCTCGATCTCATTGGGGTTGAACTCAAAATGGTGACATCCTTGTGTGTTGTTCTGAACATGCATCCAACTCCCACCTGCGACTGATCCATGTCCCATTTCTTCCTTTGAAATTGTGGACATGTTCGTTTCATCTTCACAGTCCATTATTTGTGATTTCATTTCATTGTCAACTTGCTCAAATGTTGCATTGTGCCGAATTTGACTCTCCTCGATTTCACGTATGACGTTTATGTTTGGTGCAACATTGCTACTGGTTCTCCTGCGGATATCACGAATAATGCCGAGGACGTTATCTGAGTTCGTATTTGAATCTGAAATAAAAGACGGTTGAAATTGCTATTAGCTTAATGATGGCTTGATGATATACCACTCTGACATAATGAACCAGTGCCATGAGTTCTTCTATTCTTATTTTGTTTTATCACAATTACTGAACAGACAAGCAGAAATATATTTACCGTTGACAGAGTTAGTTCTGCAACTTCTGTCTCTTACACCCAATGGTGCAATTGTTTCTGGGACGTCAATATCGTCCGATTTAGAATCATCTACGTCACTGAAGCTATCGTTATTATCATCATCACTTGAATAATCTTCAAGCTTATCTTCCACTTGTGTAGGCTGATTTTGGGCCTCGACTTCGAGACCAACGCTCTGATTGGCCTCATTTCCATGGACAGAACTCTTTTCATTCGTCCTGGAAAATATAGAGTTATATATTAACATTGATCATCAATATAAAGTGCTCATAACATTTATTAAGTGGAAGTTTTTCTTAGCCTTATTTTAATATTTTAAATACTGTTTAAAATAGACTATAATGTTTATTTTGTGCATGTTTCTTGGTATTACCTTTTTTCTTCATTGTTTTCTTTCAATCTGTTCTCATTTGACAGATAATCGAACTTTTCATGTGGTTCTGATTTTGATTCAGCTTCATATCCTGGCTCAGATTCAGGGCTGAACTCGGACTCAGATTCACTCCAATCTTCATACAGTGGATCAGTTCTGCTCCCAGATGAAGATGCAGGGCTGCCACTCGGCATTTCTTCCATAATGCCACCATTATCATCGGCATTTTTCCGCTGACTAAAGAATCCTTTTTCAACTTTCTCATTGCTCTTTCTCCCAGCATTGCTACTTTCCAATGCCTTCAGTCCATCGTTTCTTCCGACCGATACATTTCCAAAGATTTCACTGCAAGATACACAATTTATAGATGAGTAATAGATTGTTCCTTTTATTCCTTTTCTTTGTTTGATTGTTCTTGTTATTGTAATTGACTTGAATATATTAATAGATGAGTATCGAGGTGAAAAACAAACAATAATTCTAACTAAATAATTAATCAATCGAATCTGCAATTCCAACCTTAAATCGTCCATTGATTCGAACCCAAGTTTTTCATTCTTTCCTCGATGCATTTTCAATCTGAATGCACACAAATTTCACCTTCTCTTGAAATCGCTAAGTTCGCTGCAATAACAATCACTGTATATCGCTAGGTAGATCATTAAAATCTGAGTTCAATTATGAATTTTTTCTCTTTCTATGTACTGCGCTATTAATTGTGATTGTTACGTCAGATTGATTAATGTTTTGATTGTGACGTAATTTTTAATTGCCTATCAAATCGTTTCTTTTTGCGACGTCGTTTTTTACATTTTATCATTAATTTTTCAAAATCAAAATCAATTAATTCTTTCCACTTTTCTCAATGTTGTATACTTAGTGAGCATAATTTACACTCCACCGGATGAAAAATGGCGTCTAAAAGTGGCCCAAGGCCTTTACAAGAAAATCTACATAACAATATATAAACACCAGCGGGTTTTAAGCTGGAATATACTCAAAATTTCATATATTTTCCAATAAAAACATAATTTAAAATACATCTTGCTGAGAACGAGAACCATGCACGCCACTTACTTCTTCATCTTGCATGAAGAACATGGAACAAAGATTTTGAAAGATTAATACGTTTGCTGATACCTCGTCTGGGGCTCCTAATCGTCAATGGAGTCTATCAACAGTTACGATCTTCTGCAGCATGTTTTGAATTGTTTCCTTCTGCACTTCTGAAGCAGAAGCCAAGGAAACAACATTTGATTCAGTATCAGTTAGTGTTCGAGCTAAAGAAGTACTAAATATTGAATCGAGAATTCAAACATAAACGCAGAAGCTCATTGCAAATTGATCTTCCTTGCCGTATGAAACTGTGTCAGATTGGTAATGTTAATTCATTTATCGATGTATTTATCTGAGAAGGCTTAACTCAAATGTGACTCAACTTGATTCCACAACTTCATATTAGAAAATGCAACAAAGTCATCGCATATGCAGACATGGTTTCTTTCTTGAATTCCAAGCTAAATAATTCGAAATTTCGGAAATTTTGCTTGTCCATTTGAAGTATTATGCTTGTCCATTTGAATCCGCTGAACAGTTTGAAACAATGAGACAGTTTTAGGTCGAAGGTGATAGAGTTTTAGGCAAAATTTATCTAATTGTGAATTTACTTCGTGAGTTGTAAATAGTTGCTTTACATTTGTTTTTCAGTGCTTTTTCATACGGCGGATAAGTGTACAACATTGAAGAATATGTGCTACTTGAGTTAAATGCGAAAATTGCATCCTACAAATATAGGAGATGCACAGATAAGCGTGTAGGATTCTTCAGAGCTCTTACACTGAAAAATTGAACGTAGAAAATAGGGTTGGATAAAGAAGGATATGGTCTTTTGGATATCCATTCTGATTTCTGGCGGACACCAATCGGCTACGTGTGAAATTAACTGCCTTCTTAGGCAATGCGAAATGCTACATTCCCAGGAGGTAAAGTTACATGGATCAAGTTCATATTTGGCAATAACTCTTCATCTCTTTTGGAAACAGAGAAAGCTATTGAAGAGACAATATACATATACAAAAGGATGATCTTTAGACAGTAAGAGATTGCTAATAATATATTACCATAGACTCAGTAAGGTATTCAATGGAACTACCATTCGCATATATACAGTCTGTATAACACAGGAAGGAAAAGCATTGATTGATGAATAAATAAACAGGCGCATAAAAGTATGCATGAATGCAAAAGTACTATCAGCCTACCGTTTGCTTGTTTGAATCCTCTAGCATTGCTGGTCTCGTTTATTTTGATCTGAAAAACTATTGGCTTCAATAGTGCTTAATGTCAATTAGTAACGGTAAGGAATAGACATACTTGCATCAAGCAGGCTCATACGTATCATTTTGAAAGCAAAACTTCATTACAAACAAAAGTAAGACACTTCAATTATGTGCAGTATATAAGCCTTCAACACGAAATAAATAAACGTAAAAAAAGTATTTAATATTCCTATCAATGCCTCAATGCAAATTTAATGTGTATATTTTTGTTATTAATCTAGTTTATAATGTTGATTTTTACATTACGAAGTCACTACATTGTTCCAGTAACAGCCTAAGGCTACTGACCTATAACTTTAGTTTTTCTATCCGTGTTTTGATTTATTGGGCACTCTCTACCGAGTTGTATTCAGCCTGTTGCCAGAGAATGGAAGTGTTATTCTCTGTATTGACCGTTATCTTTCGCCCTTCTGCCGACAATTTGCCATGCCTCTGTCACCATCTGGGCTGGATGCATCAACGTATTGTCAAACTTCATCCTTTTCAGTGACAGAGAGATTGGGCTTCTGTTAAAGAATGCAAAGTCACGACAGCTGTCTTTGCACTCAACATTGTCAGAGTTACACGCATTTCTCTCAGGCTCAATTTTGCATCTTTTACGCTTTCTTGAAGCATCTTTTCTAGAATTTTCCAGCCTGGTAGCGCCTTCTTCATTTCTTTTGATTTCCCAAACTTCATTGAATTTTCTCACAAAAGTGAGAACAATCTTCTTCGTGGATGTTGGCTTTCTTGCTGCTACCGTTGCTTGTTCTTCACTTGCAGACGGATTTTCTTCCCTGCAGCTAGCTGCGCAGTAAAACTTTCGTCTGTTCTTTTCCTTCTCGTAATCTTCCATCATTGTTTTATTGTTCTTCGTCTCCTCAGCCTCTTCTGTTGTTATTTTTTGAACGTTTGACTTACAGTGACCCTGAACTTTATTGGCCCCATGTGATCGTTGAGAAATGCATCTCTTCTTACTTATATACTTCCCCGTAAACTTAAGCTCACCCATTTGGAACAGATTAGTATTTTCCATTCGGCATTGCTTTCTTCTTTCAATAGACTTGACCCTGCATTTCTGTATAACCTTGATGATAATTCTTCGCAACCTGTTCATTTCGTTTTTCCATTTTACTATCTGCCGGCTGCATTTCTTATATGTCAGTTGAATGTATTCCTTCCAAAGGATGGCATCGTCTTGTTCCTGCAATTATGTTTTATGCAATGAAAACTTGATATTATGAATTGCTGTCGGTATTTCTCAGATATTAAATTGCTTTGCAGGACTCTAGAAGTTTGCATGTTTATGTAAACCCTCACAAACTCTATCATCTGTCTCCCCTTCTCATACTCGCAGCTTTTCAATTTTCTACAACCTGAATTCAATAGACAACGTCTTGTTTCAGGAGTCTCGTTTTGCTAAATACTTCAACCCGCTTGGCAATTATAAAATTCCATGCTTCCTGAAGTTTAGCATGGCTAATGATACCAACCATTTGAGATATGTCGTACAGGAAGTTGTCCCAAATATACATGACCTCTTTGGTGCAATTACAAGTGGCCGAGAGGCAGTTCGAAACCTCTTCATTGTCACTCTGAAAATAACAATATTTCACATGCAATATTTAGTGTCTGAGTAGTAGAACATATTTACAATGAAATTTATGTAGCCTTTCACTGAATTACTTGAGGAAACACTTACTGCAGCATGCAACTGAGCTATATCGTCTAATATCTTTGCTGTCTGGTTTCGCATCTGTGTAAATAGACACGAATTATTTACAGTAAGATGACAGTAGCTACTGCGTTGTACAAATAAGATGAAACAGTTTCTTAGCATGTGGTTGCCTATAATTGAAGGGAGTCTTACCTGATAAAATGCAAAGCTTCTGTAAGACAATCGAAGCAACTTCTCCATGATTCCGCGATTAGTTATATCAAAGAGTTTTCGAATGCTCTTGTTCAGAAGGCCTGTCATAAGCAGCGGTATGCATTGTTACTGATACTTGTACTTATAATTGAATGGAGTTCATTGTGCGTATATTGGGTGTCCTATAAATATTATCTTGAATTCATACCAATTTTATCCACCGTTTTATTGTAACAACCAGCTAAATCTGTAAGATTGTGATGGCGTAGCTAATCAACAAAAAAAGTAATCATTGTTATTTACTGTTGTTACCTTATGTTTTCATTTGCTTATTTACTTGCTTGGTTTTCGATTGATCCATCTTTATTTTATTGATTTATTTACTTTCTTTTATATAACATTTGATTTTATGTTTATTTATTTCTTGTCGGAATGTCAAAACAAGGTTTTTAACAATCATTCTAAAATGGAAGCAAAACTTCGACAGATGTAAAGCTTCAAGTTTTAAATCAAGTTTTTGAAAGACCAGAAAATCTCCTGAATATTATTCATGATGCCTTGATGCCAGCTACTAACTTAAATCAAACTTCATTGTAGATAGCCAAAAGACTATCCGGTCTAGTATTGTATTTCCTTCGTCTTAGCAAGATGATGAATCCATGTTTATCTACCTGATTTGCTGCACTCGGTTCGCCGCTTTGAGAGGCAACAAAATTCGAGTATCGTTTTCGAACGATCAGTTCCATTGTTTTCACTCAATTTAACCAATAATTAAACTATCTAGTCGTAATATTTAGTCGTAAATACGAACAATTTGCTTGTACGATTCGTGCGTGGGTCCTCGAAGGCTAATAGCAAACAAGGAGAATTTGGATTTCCGTTGTATCAATAATATACCGTATTGGTATTCATAAAACGTCACAATTATTTCAAGGTATGAGTTGCCAGGGAACTTCGGCAATCAGGCTTTGCGAAGCTTATGTTGGGTCCAGACCTCAATTTATACAAACACGTATTGCTTGATTGAATTTTAATCGCGTTTTTAATTTTAGTGACGGAATTTTATGTCCACTTTGGTTATATTCCTGTTTCTTAATTTCGTAAAATTTGTGTTTGTGTATTTGTACTACCATGCCAAACGTTAATCTCGACTGGATGTTGAGGCTATTTCGAAAATGAGACCAATGCTATTATCCCTTATTCCCAATAACAACAGCATCCACCGGCTTGAGAAATTCTATGTAAAATTTGAAAGAAAAAGCAAAGAAAGCTACATTAGAATCTTCTACTTTGTATTTACTTTTCTTGTTCTTTTACTTGTCATTACATTTCGGTTCCATAGCTTTGTCTCGCAATCTCCAATATACAAACTGGCATATTTCTCCTGAGCTGCCAATACCAGTCCTGCATGCTTATTTTGTGCCCTGTGAATACACAATTATGTTATAGGTTGTATTTTGGATGAAAGGATATTGTAAAATACAGTTGACAACCGCTAACTCGAATACCCCCTAACTCGAACATGCTTGAACGAATTTTCGTTTCCCTTGGGCCAAAAAGCGTCCTCTAACTCGAACTCTGAGACTTTTCACAAAATAATTGACAAATTTTAACAAACAAATTGACTTTTCATTAGATAAATATGTTATAAGCTGTTAGTAATTAATTGTTCCTGTAGCACATCTATAAACGTCCTTGTTCTTTCAAATTTTTGTTCACAAGAAACTTTCATTCTTTCATCGTCATCGAGGTTGACTGCTGGGCCCTTTATTGTTACATGACAGGAACAGTTTTTATCCCCCCCCCCAAGAAAGTAAAATACTGTTTTTGCAAATTTTCCATTAATTCCTTTTGATAAGTGTCCAACATATTTGCCTTGTTTCAAAGTACAGACAGCATACTTGTCGGCTTCATTATCTGGCTGCATAGCACTGACAAGCACTTCTCCTTTTTGTGGGCTCCATCTATTCTTATACACAAGAAAACCTTTCACGAATGAACCTTTCACCCATTGGACTCGTATTTTTGCCCAATTAAGGCGTTTTTATAAGTATTTTGCTTAGAATTTAAATAGAGTTGCTATTGTGAGTTTATTTTACTCCCCTGACTCGAGTATAACTAATTTAGCTGAAAAAATCCGTTCATCCGCTAAGTCGAACATTCGCTTACCCGAACAAATTTCTATTTCCCTTCAGAGTTCGAGTAAGCGGATGTCAACTGTATTTGGAATAAATAAATATAACAACTGGGCTCCAAATACAGAAGGTATACTTATACTATTTCTTTTGTTGGCAGTCTTCTCCCTTCCCTGTCATGCAAGGAGAACCTCTTGTGGCCACCCAATTCTTCAAATTAGGTAGCACACTGCCTCTTTAAGTGACAAATATTTCTGTATATTATTTCCTAGGGTACAACAGCAAGCAATGAAGGTTTGTATTGTTCGTGAAAACCAGGCCAATGATAACTAATGAAGTATGAATTAACATGTTTGCCATAATATTTTTGTTGTATCACCAAGTGTGGTTATAATTTTTGGTCTTCTTCTGGTTTTTCATCTGATTATAATGACTTCTTGCCAAAAATCAACTACCAATGTATGGAGCTCAGAGGAAAACTCTAAAAGTAAAAAGCAACAGGATTACTAAAAAATCTGAGAACATAACAAAATGCTCTTAATCTCAGGTTGCTAAAAAATTACTCTACATTTATCTGATTCTTTCTAAATACACGCGTATTAATTGTTAAACAATGACACTAAAAATAAGAGCAGCTTGTGTTGTTCAGCATAAAACACAACTTGTTCCGTAGCTAAGGAGAATCCACGTGGAAAAGGGCATGTTTACCTCACAGCAACCAACCAATAGATAGCCAGAAATGTATATCACGTGGTAGAATGGTTTGTTGAACCTATGTGAAGTCTGACTTCTCGCGTGACTTTATTGACATGACGTAACATTGAATGCTGAGTGAGAAAGAAATCACTTTCAAATGTTCATATTTACTCAACAAGTCTAATGGTCGTCATCATTTATTATTATAGAGTTGTTGAGAAAGAAATACAGTAAACACCCGCATCTAAGAACCTGTAACTTATCCATCCAGCATATTGTTGTTCCAAGACAATAGGCTATTGTTTCTTCTATTGTTTTGAACAGCAAAATCACCCTGAAGGTTCTTAATCAACTGGTTCTTTTATATGTGGGTTTTACTGTATAGCTCCGACAATCGCAGTTAGGCGGTACAAACAGTATGTGTAAAGATGGCGCTTCCAGCAAAAAAGGAAAGAAGATGAATTCGGAATTTTGTCAAAGAAATGGAAATAAAAAGAAAAACAAGTATGTTCGAGTTTTCAGAGGTTCCTCGCCTTCGAGAATCAAAAGTCGGACGAAAATCAATTCATGGAGACATTAAACAGTGGGCACATTGAGTGGATAAACACTGCAGAGTTCAGAAGTTCAACTGTAATGTAATCTACATAGCTCTTAGATCATTTAAGCCCCATGACTATTTGAAATAAGTGTCTTGATTTTAGGAGAAGGTGATGGATAAAATGACGCGGGTGGACCTGAAGACAGCCAAGGGAAGAGCAATGGCATCAAAACGTGAAGGATACATCAAAAGTAAAGAACTGGGGCAATTGCTTTAGCAGTGGCAATAACTAATAGTAATTAAACATAGAGTAAAAGTAGTTCAGATAACGTGCTATAATTGATTTACCTTTTAGCTGGTAAGGTAAAGCCAATAGCCAATGTAGACGTGCAGCAGAGTAAACACAAGACATTGAAACTGTAAGGATCTTCAATAAGTTATCTTTCATCAATTGTTAGACAATTATGGTGGTTCATAATGCCAAATGAGATTGCTTTTAGTAATTAACTGCAGAGCATGTTCACATTGTCTTTGCATGTCTTTAAAAGCATGAGCATGATGAGCAAATACATGAGCAATACAGTCATTAAACTGCCATACCGTGTTGTTCTTGTTGCTGTGGGATGATCAACGAAATTATTTTTAGAAACGGCGTTTCCTCCCTTCTTCATGCTACTGCATAAAAACAAAGACACGTTGAAATGAATGATTTTGAATAATCAAATCTACATTGAAACGCAATGAAAAATTACATGAGTAATAAAGTCATCAAGCTGCCATAACGTGTTGTTGTTGTTCCTATGGGATGATCAACGAATTCAATTTTGTAAACGGCGTTTCCTACTTTCTTCAAGCTACTACAAGAAAACAAAGACATGTTGAAATGATTGATTTTAAATAATCAGATTCACATTGAAGCGGAATGAGAAATTACATGAGCAATACAGTCATTAAACTGCCATACCGTGTTGTTGTGGTTTCTGTGCGATGATCAACGAATTCATTTTTAGAAACGGCGATTCCACCCTTCTTCATGCTACAACATAAATACGAAGACACGTTAAAGTGAATGATTTTAGGTAATCAAATGCACATTGAACGGAATGAAAAATTACATGAGCATTATAGTCATTAAACTGCCATACCGTGTTGTTGTTGTTGCTGTGGGATGATCAACGAATTCATTTTTGGAAACGACGTTTCCACCCTTCTTCATGCTATTGTAAGAAAACAAAGACACGTTGAAATGATTGATTTTAAATAATCAAATGCACATTGAAGCGGAATGAGAAATTACATGAGCAATACAGTCATTAAACTGCCATAACGTGTTGTTGTTGTTCCTATGGGATGATCAACGAATTCAATTTTGTGGAATTCAATTCAATCAAGCGGAATGAGAAATTACATGAGCAATACAGTCATTAAACTGCCATACCGTGTTGTTGTTGTTGCTGTGGGATGATCAACGAAATTATTTTTAGAAACGGCGTTTCCTCCCTTCTTCATGCTACTGCATAAAAACAAAGACACGTTGAAATTAATGATTTTGAATAATCAAATCCACATTGAAACGGAAGTGAAACTGTAGGTGCTTGGGACCCTGGAAATTTTTTACCTTGGAACCCTGGAAAGTAATTTTCTCTCTCCTTTCTGCAATTTTCGCTTTATCAGCAACTGACTCAACAAAATTTAGCATCTTTTTCATGCAAAATTTTCTTTTTAATTGCTACAAAGAGTTCATCAAGAACATCTTGCGAGAGTTGTTCATTCCGAGTATGTCGATTTCACGAGCCACTAGTGAGCCATGAGCTAAAAACGAGCCAATTATGAGCCACCCATCTCATGGCTCATCGCAGCTTTCTAAGATTAACTGAGCCATGTATCTCATGGCTCGGGCATTTTATGATCACTTTTCTGAGCCATGCGGCTCATAGCTCATTGGCTTAGGAATATTTTTTTGAGCCATTGAGGCATTAAATTAAACCATATGGAGCAGAAAAACAGATCGAAGGATCGAAGTGGCCATTGTTGGAATGCCTTGTTTTTGCCTTTTATTCTCGCTTTAGAAACACGCCAAAAGCCGAAATGCCAAGGATGGACATTGGGAATCCACGTGCAACGATGCCCGCCGACCATGGGCAAGGCAAAGTGACAAATATGGAAGATCAGCTTTTCTATTTTTGAGTAAAACGTGAATGCATCAGTGTCAAGCCGCCGAATTCTGGCCTGACTCTGCCACCCTGCTCTCTTAGGCTGCGTTTACATGGGACCGGTTCCATTTGAAACCGTACCAAATAGAACGGTTCCGACAGGTACCCAAATGGGGTCGCTTAGAAAAAAGTTTTATTTGGAACCACTTCACAGAACTGTTCCAAAATGCTCGTTTAAACTCGTGGAAAGGTTTCAAAGTGAGTACGGATACGAAATAAGGCATAAAATGTGAGCGTCATGTGGTTGTAAAGAAGGGGAATCAAATTGCGCCCTTTGAGCATGTCAAGCACGCCTCCACAGCACCGCTTTGGGCAATAATTTCAAATACAGTCAAATCTGCATAGTTCGAGCTCGTGTAATTCGAACTTTTGTCTAATTCGAACCAAATTCTCTGTCCCTTCAAGGAACACTAACGAACCAATTCTTATGAAGCAAACCTCTATAATTCGAACTTTTTGTAATTCGAACACTTTCACGCGTCCCCAGAGTGTTCAAATTAGACAGAGTTGACTGTAGCTCCAAATGGAACCGGTCCCATGTAAATGCAGCCTAACAGAGACCCACCAACACCCCCCCCCCCCCCCCATTTGACCATATTATGTTGATAAATGTGTTTTATCGCTGTTTTGAACATTTTGAAGCTCATTTGTCCACGATATTTCCACTTATTCGTAAATGAGGATGACGTCATGGCGAATGATGACGTCATACCCAGGAATCAAAAGTAAGTCAAACATGATAAATCTATATAGCATTCGAAAGCGCTTACCATGTGCTGTTTAAATATATAATTTGTTGGACTGTAGTGGTTACGAGAAAATATTTACGGCAGTACAAACCGCATTTTTCGAGTTTATGACGTCACAAGAAAATTAGACTTCCGGTCAAAATTTAGTTGGGCCCATTTTGGATTTGAAATCTCCGTAGTCGATTTAGTATAAATGTGAAATAAAATTTGAGGTTAGCCACTTTGCCAGTTTTTTTGAAAAAAAAACCCTGTCTAATGCTACTGCAAGAAAGCAAAGACACGTTAAAGTGAATGATCTTAGATAATCAAATGCACATTGAAACGGAATGAAAAATTACATGAACAATACAGTCATTAAACTGTCATACCGTGTTGTTGTTGTTGCTGTGGCAGGATCAACGAATTCTTTTTGGAAACGACGTTTCCAACCTTCTTCATGCTACTACCTAAATACAGAGACACGTTCAAGTGAATGATTTTAAGTAATCAAATGCACATTGAAACAAAATGAAAAATTACATGAACAATACAGTCATTGAACTGTCATACCGTGTTGTTGTTGTTGCTGTTGCATGATCAACGAATTCATTTTTAGAAACGGCGTTTCCTCCCTTCTTCATGCTACAACATAAATACAGAGACACGTTAAAGTGAATCATTTTAGGTAATCAAATGCACAATGAAACGGAATGAAAAATTACATGAGCAATACAGTCATTAAATTGCCATACCGTGATGCTGTTGTTGCTGTGGGATGATTATCGAAGTCATTTTTGGAAACGGCGTTTCCACCCTTCTTCATGCTACAACATAAATACAAAAACACGTTACAGTGACTGATTTTATATACTCAAATGCGCATTAAAAAAGAGCGAAAAAATACATGAGCAATATTGTCATTAAACTGCCATATCGTGTTGTTGTTGTTGCTGTGGCAGGATCAACAAATTCATTTTTGGAAACGACGCTTCCACCCTTCTTCATGCTACTAAATAAATACAAAGACACGTTCAAGTGAATGATTTTAAGTAATCAAATGCACATTAAAACAAAATGGAAAATTACATGAACAATACAGTCATTGAACTGCCATACCGTGTTGTTGTTGTTGCTGTGGCATCATCAACGAATTCATTTTTGGAAACGACGTTTCCACCCTTCTTCGTGCTACTACATAAATACAAAGACACGTTAAAGTGGATGAATTTAGGTAATCAAACCCACATTGAAACGCAATCAAAAATTACATGAACAATACAGTCATTGAACTGCCATACCGTGTTGTTGTTGTTGCTGTGGCATGATCAACGAATTCATTTTTAGAAACGTCGTTTCCTCCCTTCTTCATGCTGCTGTAAGAAAACACAAACACGTTGAAATGAATGGTTTTGAATAATCAAATCCACATCGAAACGGAATGAAAAATTACATGAGCAATACAGTCATTAAACTGCCATATCGTGTTGTTGTTGTTGCTGAAGCAGAATCAACGAATTCATTTTTGAAAACAGCGTTTGCACCCTCTCCTCATGCTACTACATAAATACAAAGACACGTTAAAGTTAATGAATTTAGGTAATCAAACCCACATTGAGATGCAATGAAAAATTACATGAACAATACAGTCATTGAACTGCCATACCGTGTTGTTGTTGTTGCTGTGGCATGATCAACGAATTCATTTTTAGAAACGTCGTTTCCTCCCTTCTTCATGCTACTGTAAGAAAACACAAACACGTTGAAATGAATGATTTTGAATAATCAAATCCACATCGAAACGGAATGAAAAATTACATGGGCAATACAGTCATTAAGCTGCCATACCGTGTTGTTGTTATTGCCTTGGCATGATCAACGAATCTATTTTTAGAAACGTCGTTTCCTCCCTTCTTCATGCTACTGTAAGAAAACACAAACACGTTGAAATGAATGATTTTGAATAATCAAATCCACATCGAAACGGAATGAAAAATTACATGAGCAATGCAGTCATTAAACTGCCATACCGTGTTGTTGTTGTTGCTGTGGCATGATCAACGAATTCATTTTTAGAAACGTCGTTTCCTCCCTTCTTCATGCTACTGTAAGAAAACACAAACACGTTGAAATGAATGATTTTAGGTAATCAAATCCACATTGAAACGGAATGAAAAATTACATGAGCAATATAGTCATTAAACTGCCATATCGTGTTGTTGTTGTTGCTGTGGCATGATCAACAAATTCATTTTTGGAAACGACGTTTCCACCCTTCTTCATGCTGCTGCATAAATATAAAGACACGTTAAAGTGAATCATTTTAGGTAATCAAACCCACATTGAAACGCAATGAAAAATTACATGAACAATACAGTCATTAAACTGCCATACCGTGTTGTTGTTGTTGCCCTGGCATGATCAACGAAGTTATTTTTAGAAACGGCGTTTCCTCCCTTCTTCATGCTACTTTAAGAAAACAAAAACACGTTGAAATGATTGATTTTAGGTAATCAAATCCACATTGAAACGGAATGAAAAATTACATGAGCAATATAGTCATTAAACTGCAATATCGTGTTGTTGTTGTTGCTGTAGCATGATCAACAAATTCATTTTTGGAAACGACGTTTCCACCCTTCTTCATGCTACTACATAAATACAAAGACACGTTAAAGTGAATGATTTTAGGTAATCTAATGCCCATTGAAACGGAATGAAAAAATTACATGAGCAATGCAGTCATTAAACTGCCATATCGTGTTGTTGTTGTTGCTGTGGCATCATCAACGAATTCATTTTTGGAAACGGCGTTTCCACCCTTCTTCATGCTACAACATAAATACAAAGACACGTTAAAGTGAGTGATTTTATATACTCAAATGCGCATTAAAAAAGAACGAAAAAATACATGAGCAATATTGTCATTAAACTGCCATATCGTGTTGTTGTTGTTGCTGTGGCATGATCAACAAATTCATTTTTGGAAACGACGTTTCCTCCCTTCTTCATGCTACTACATAAATACAAAGACACGTTAAAGTGAATGATTTTAGGTAATCTAATGCCCATTGAAACGGAATGAAAAAATTACATGAGCAATGCAGTCATTAAACTGCCATATCGTGTTGTTGTTGTTGCTGTGGCATCATCAACGAATTCATTTTTGGAAACGGCGTTTCCACCCTTCTTCGTGCTACTGCATAAATATAAAGACACATTAAAGTGAATGATTTTAGGTAATCAAACCCACATTAAAACGCAATGAAAAATTACATGAGCAATGCAGTCATTAAACTGCCATATCGTGTTGTTGTTGTTGCTGTGGCATCATCAACGAATTCATTTTTGGAAACGGCGTTTCCACCCTTCTTCATGCTACTGCATAAATATAAAGACACGTTAAAGTGAATGATTTTAGGTAATCAAACCCACATTGAAACGCAATGAAAAATTACATGAACAATACAGTCATTAAACTGCCATACCGTGTTGTTGTTGTTTCTGTGGCATGATCAACGAATTCATTTTTAGAAACGGCGATTCCACCCTTTCTCATGCTACAACATAAATAAATAGACACGTTAAAGTGAATGAATTTAGGTAATCAAAGCCACATTGAAACGCAATGAAAAATTACATGAACAATACAGTCATTAAACTGCCATACCGTGTTGTTGTTGTTTCTGTGGCATGATCAACGAATTCAGTTTTGAAAACGACGTTTCCTCCGTTCTTCATGCTACTGGAAGAAAACAACGACAGGTTGAAATGAATGATTTTAGGTAATGAAATCAACATTGAAACGGAATGAAACATTACATGAACAATACAGTCATTAAACTGCCATACCGTGTTGTTGTTGTTTCTGTGGCATGATCAACGAATTCATTTTTAGAAACGGCGATTCCACCCTTTCTCATGCTACAACATAAATAAATAGACACGTTAAAGTGAATGATTTTAGGTAATCAAACCCACTTTGAAACGGAATGAAAAATTACATGAGCAATACAGTCATTAAATTGCCATACCGTGTTGCTGTTGTTGCTGTCGGATGATTATCGAATTCATTTTTGGAAACGGCGTTTCCACCCTTTTTTATGCTACTACATAAATACGGAGACACGTTAAAGTGAATGATTTTAGGTAATCCTATCCACATTGAAACGGAATGAAAAATTACATGACCAATACAGTCATTAAACTGCCATACCGTGTTGTTGTTGTTTCTTTGGCATGATCAACGAATTCATTTTTAGAAACGGCGATTCCACCCTTTCTCATGCTACAACATAAATAAATAGACACGTTAAAGTGAATGAATTTAGGTAATCAAAGCCACATTGAAACGCAATGAAAAATTACATGAACAATAGAGTCATTAAACTGCCATACCGTGTTGTTGTTGTTTCTGTGGCATGATCAACGAATTCAGTTTTGAAAACGACGTTTCCTCCGTTCTTCATGCTACTGGAAGAAAACAACGACAGGTTGAAATGAATGATTTTAGGTAATGAAATCAACATTGAAACGGAATGAAACATTACATGAACAATACAGTCATTAAACTGCCATACCGTGTTGTTGTTGTTTCTGTGGCATGATCAACGAATTCATTTTTAGAAACGGCGATTCCACCCTTTCTCATGCTACAACATAAATAAATAGACACGTTAAAGTGAATGATTTTAGGTAATCAAACCCACTTTGAAACGGAATGAAAAATTACATGAGCAATACAGTCATTAAATTGCCATACCGTGTTGCTGTTGTTGCTGTCGGATGATTATCGAATTCATTTTTGGAAACGGCGTTTCCACCCTTTTTTATGCTACTACATAAATACGGAGACACGTTAAAGTGAATGATTTTAGGTAATCCTATCCACATTGAAACGGAATGAAAAAATAAATGAGCAATACAGTCATTAAACTGCCATATCGTGTTGCTGTTGTTGCTGTGGCATGATCAACAAATTCATTTTTGGAAACGACGTTTCCTCCCTTCTTCCTGCTACTACATAAATACAAAGACACGTTAAAGTGAGTGATTTAAGTGAATTAAATGCGCAATGAAACGGAATGAAAAATCACAAGAGCAATGATTTGGATTAGCAATAAAGTTATTTGTTCAAATATAGTGGCTTCTCGTGTGCATTTTCTATAGGCAATTCTAATCAAACTGCATGTTACTACCTTCAAAGTCAAAAAAATTGTCTAGAATTTTGAATCGTCGAATACAAGACTCGGTAGATGAAGATTCACTTGTCAACGTGAAAAACGAAAGAGATTCACTCACCTGTTGAAGACAGCCAGTGTTTTGATTGTTTGAACCAGTCATTTTTTGAGCCATGATGAAACTAGTACAGCACAACTCAAATTCAGCGTCTTTCCCAAGCGAAGAAAAAAGCTACCGCACTCTCTGATTGCTTTCAATGAATAAAAATTCACAAGGGATTTTGATTGGCCCTACCGCTGTCGATTCATTATGATTGTGACGTAATTTTTAATTGGAAAAACTGTACAGCGGTTGTTTCCTTCGTCACAAATGGCAAAAAGTATGCCTGATCTCATCGTGCCGGACCGATGGCATGTGAGGCACCTTAACACGACACAGTCACGCATATAATTCACGCAATGTTCAATTTGCAGCACATATTTTCACTCCCTGGTCAAACACGTGGCATTGCATGTCCTTTTGACACACCAGATCAGCGAATAAGTGAAGCAGAGTTTCCATGTAATGCATCCCATCATTGATGCCCACAAAAATGCTCTCAAAATTCACGACGACTTCATTGATGCATTTGAATTCTCCAAGGAATCAGCCCCAAATAAAGACTTGTCATCTTTTGAATAAATCTTGAAACCTCGGCCCAAGGCCTAAATTCGATGATGCAAGCTCGACAAAGGCGAGATAAACAAGTGTAAAAGTTCGACAACTTGATCAGACAATGAACTACCTGACTTTGCCTCATACCTGCGCTTGTTGTCCTTCACTGCCAACAAATGCATACTTCTAGTTAGGTAAATAGCAGATTTAATTCGTCCAGTTTCTCCAAACTCTCTTTACTTCAGAAATATTACCCTGCATTAAATGCACGCGATGACGAATGACGAAGAAACTGTATTTGCCGCGAAAGCATAGAGATAGGATATAATATACACTAGAGTGCGAACCAGGCCCCGGGTGGTGACGCAGTTTGGACGCCATCTTGTTGGAGGCTCATTTCAGAATTTCACGGTCTGAATCCTTATACTTTGAACAAGAATTACGTGGATATTACGATTGCTTAATCTCAAATAAAGACCGGAACCTTCATAGTATTATAGTCGGTTCAACATATTAAAATTTTATTGCTGGATCCAATGTATTACTACTATTTTTAGAAAGGCGGGTTTCCATTTTAACGACTGTCTCCAAATAGGGTAAATTAGATGTCAATCGATCGGAAATGACCTCCTGAGTATGAATCTGCAATAATATTCACAAAAGACCCCTGCATTTAAAAGATTTTAGCAATATTTTTACTTGCGCCCACCTTTAGTTGCTGTCGATCTGTGATTTGTTGGCGTTAGGCCCCCGATAAAAAGAGGCATAACTTTTGAATGCGGGCGTGTTCCTCAAATTTTATTGCAGATTCGTACTCAGGAGGTCATTGCGTATCGATTGATATCTAATTTACCTAGTTTGGGCGTCGTCCGTAAAATACAAATTCGCCCGTACTTCGTATCGCAAAATGCCAAGGCCACTGTTTTCATACAGCACTCCACAGCAAAATATGGTCTTCTGGAAATAGTAGTAATACATTCGATCCACAAATAAAACTTTAATATGTTGAACCGACCATGATTTGAGGAACATTTGAGTATTTATTTGATTTTCAGCTATAATAATATCCACATATTTTACATTTGAATTATAAGACTTCAGACCGTAAATTTCGTCCGCGAGCCTCCAACAAGATGGCCGCCAATGCTTCAACTTTTGTATCGATGCGTCAATTGGAGTGCGCACTCTAGTGTATCTTATATCCTATCTCTATGCGCGAAAGTCTTCTCGGCCACTAGTTCCAGGCTCCTTCATTTTCCCTTTCTTCCTTTGGCAGCAGGCAGGCTGGCAGCAGTTGAGAAGCAGAGAAGACAAATCAAGATTTGCAACTGGGATAACGTTTATTATCATACTCATTGCTTTTTCACTACAATAAACAAGTTGACTATTTGCAGCTATCTACAGTATAAGTTGGAAAAATAAATGAAAATATATGAAGCATCTGATGTCAAATTGTACAGCTTTTCCATTTTTCTACAAGCAATCTAATGCCAACGAGAACGTTATTCTATTTCTCGTTGATTTATAATCAGATGGACGTCCTCTTACTAGCCTTTCTTCACACTGCCACTCTGAGTGTGTACTCACGTATTGTTGCAGCACGACATGTGACATCTAAGTACCCTGAACCCTGGATAACGAACGAGAATGCTACTGTTAGTACGCACAAAAGTGTTAATCTCAAGCAATTTGTGAAACGTCATTCACCTCATACCTTTCAGCTGTCCTCCTGTGAAATCAGAAGATGTTTGACTGCCTAGCAATGAATTTTCTACCTAAGCATACTGGCATTAATTGCATAATAAACTAAATTAATTTCCACCTATTGGAAAATACACATTTATTCTGAAAAATGTTCATACTTCTATTTTGAAAAATGTTCTGTTTGTAGCTTGAACGTTTGCTGATAGGTAGCTGTTCCAGCGACGAATTCGCATTTTGTTAGCAAAACACGGGTTATTTGAAATTTCGAGAAAAATATTCCAAATATAAAAGGACTGAAAAATGTTTTTGATCTGATGGGAGAAAGTGCACCATCTCTCCGGCTGGGTGCTTCAGATTTTAAAACAAGCTTTGTATGCCAGGTGGAAAGAGCTTAATGGAAAGGAGAATTGGTTGAACTATTTTCATTTAGCTACATAACCAAATATCAAAGCCACACAACATACAAACATATGCCAGTCATTATTAAATCAAGGTACCAGTTCAGGGTGCACCGTGAAATCAGTTCTATATGGCAATCTTCTTGCTACTCTCTCTGTTGTTACGCATTGTTCGCCACTGGTTTGCCACTGTCGCCGCTACCATGGCTGCTTTCGTACTTTCTCTATTATAAGTCAGGGTCCGAGCACGTATGTTTTGGGACCCTGCTTTCTTATATACCTTGCCTTGATGTCTCTTCCTTTGATGTCTTTGCGTGGCAGGGGCCAGTGGCGTAGCTATAGGGGGGGGGCAGGGGGGCAGCTGCTCCCCCACCAAACATTTCCAGCTGCTTGTCGGAAAATTTGTCGGAAAATTTGCAATGCAAATTTTACGTTTGTCGGAATTTGTCCGGGTTTCGCTCCTTCGCCGCCAAATCGCAGCTACGCCAGTGGCAGGGGCTAACCACAAACCTGTAAGGGTTCAACTACTAACTGAAAGCTGATAAATCGAAAGTTAATACAGAAAATAGGCTGATCAGCATGATGAGAGGATGAAATGATGGGCATAAAAATTCATGCAACAAATGTATTAAAATTTCAAAGCGAGGCTGCACTGCTCTGTAACTACTGGAATCGAAAAAGGGACAAGAAAATTGTTGTAGCCTTTGGCTGTTAAAATTGTTCCGCCTGCTGTTCTGGAGTATTCTACGTGGAGACCTGCCTGAATGTTTTAGGTATTACATACCCAAGACTTTTATTTTGAAAAATTTTCTAGCTGTAGCTTGAACATTCGCGGATAGTTAGCTCTATCAATCAACGATTTGGTCCTTAGGCCCAATTGGCCTTGAAGAGTGGGCGGGAACCGGGAACCAAGAGAAGAGAGGAGTCACGCAACAAGTTCGCCACCGAACGAAGTCATATCCTTTTTAGAAATCATATATAATAAATGGATATGGCAACAAGACGGCCGCTGCAGCGATATTCTAGCCATATTTCGTCCTTGAATGGCTACAATTTAGAAAGTCACAGGTCTCTATCCTCCTCTACCATGAAAAAATGTCATTGTACGTGTAAGAGGAAGAAGGACCTTTACACCTACAAACGGAACATTTCTTTGCCTTCTAGAGACCAATGTAGTGGAAGTAAGTTTTAAAAACATGGCTGGGTCTGGAAAGAAACACGTGTTTGTGGTTTTATATTAGATTTTATATTTTCGGTGGTGTAGCTTAGTGGTTAAGGCGCTGGATTTCGTATTCTTGAAGGGCAACCTTCATGGGTTCGAATCCACGAACGGTCGGAACCATGAACTACAAGCCGTCAGCCATCTCAGCTGTCCATCCTCCCAAGGTCGGTAAATGAGTACCCAGGTTACTGGGGTAATAAATGACAGTGTCCCCAATTAGTAGAAATGCTAAATCCCTTCGACACTTACATAAAGTCGTTATTATTATTATTATTATTATTATTATCTTGGAGTTGTTGCAGAGAATGAAGATAAAGACGAATTTGCTGGAAGTTTATCAGGTGAAATAATTTGTCTTTTTCAACTTTTTGCATTTCTTCCTTTCCTCTAATTCATTTCCTATTCTATTCATACTTTGTTCATTCATTCCTCCATTGATTTGTTGATTTGTTAAGTCATCCATTCATTTGCTCATCCACATTCATCAATCTGAAATCAACAACGTTTACTCATCAACTGTTTTATCATATTATCTTTCTTTCATCT
This sequence comes from Sanderia malayensis, assembly GCA_013076295.1. Classification (NCBI taxonomy): domain Eukaryota; kingdom Metazoa; phylum Cnidaria; class Scyphozoa; order Semaeostomeae; family Pelagiidae; genus Sanderia; species Sanderia malayensis. Next base: position 79,356 of record RQOL01000804.1, on the reverse strand, counting down.
TCCTAGAATACCTCAATATCTGGAAGACAGATGGGATGAGAGGAGTATTTGTGAAAATACCATTAAAATACCATTGGGCGATACAATACCTGAGTTCTTCAGCATTAAGCTGCCATCACGCAATAATCGATTACATAATGATGACGAATGGCTACCAGAAGATAAAATAAGAACATAAAATTCCCCAATAAGCTTTTCACCCTGTTGATGTACCAAGTAGGTATTTGAAATATGTTAGTTAGCGTAATCTTATATCAATGTTGCAATTGTATTATTAGCTTTGCTTTTTCAAGGTAGTATACTTCTAGACAAGGTTTTTCAATGAAGCGTTCAGGTATATGAATTATTTTCAACTAATGGTTTAATTTTGAATTATTTTTGCTCAAAGCATGGTACTTAATGAAGAAACACAGGAAGCACTCTTTGTTGACAAAGGAAAAGTAGGTATTTTAACTTAATATTATTAAGCATGGCCTAGTTTTCATTCACATAATTTGGTTTTATATCTGTAATGATGTTTTATTTATTTAACTGCTACGGCTTTAGCATACATATATTGCAGACAAATTTAATTGAAAATATGTCATGTCAGATAAAGAAATGGAAGTTTCCTTGTGGCTTTGCTGAACCAAATGAAGATATCGGGTAAGCATGAATCTTTCTTTATTCTTGTTTCCTGGAAGATTGCATGCAAAACCTTTCACTTATATCATGTGAAATATAAATATCTGATAAAAATTTCTTGCAAGACTTTCCATATCACTTATTTATTTCTAATATATGGATATATCTTGGCATAAAAGCCCCCCTTTCTATTAGGTTCTCTTCTCTAATAAGCTTCTTTTTGAGTTGAGATTTTTAATTCCCCCTCTCTATTGAGCCTCCCTCCCAGGGCTAAAAAAAGCTTTTGTGGTACTGGTATGATTGTAGTCATGAAATTATCTTTGCTTTAGGTGCTACTGTGATGAGAGAAATTAAGGAAGAAACTGGCATTGAAGCTGGTGAGTCTGTGGGAATGATTTTGATTTCATGATTAGAATGGAATTTTGCACGTAGACACTTGAATCCACGGAAGCGTTGCGGTGACATCAATCTCTGGTCGGAACTAACTAACATGAACTAAACAACATATCAAACGACCCCAGTTAATCGAAATTCTATGCTATCCCAAGCCAGATAGAGCGATCCGTTTTAAATTATATCGAACCTTTAAATGGAAGCATAACACATACACGTCTCACAAACCAGACGAAAAACTTAATTGACAACTGAAAATGAGGCCATCCATAGCGGTACTGCAATACGAGGACAACCAGTGTCTTGGGTGAAGCAAGCTTCAAGCCCACAGATCAATTCCAAAAATCAGTTAATTATTCACTCGTACCGCAGAGAATCGCAAGAACAAGCCATTGCGTTATGCTTTGAATCATCATCATCATCATAATAATATTCATCACAATCATAATTTACAACATAGTCATCTTCATCATCATCATAATTTACAACATAATTGTTAGGTAAATTACGTAAATATATCAATGATGTTATACATAAATTAAAAACAGTTAATTACGATATTGTGGGCGGTGTAGGAAACGCATTTGCAAGGAACCAAGTGCGAGCGGAGGGGCAGGGACGCTGTCCCTGACTCGGAATTTACGGACGCTGTCCGTTTTGTTTTGACATATTTTGCGATGGGGTACGCGAGGCCCCTGGCTTTTTATAAGGTACGCGAGGCCTTGCCATTAATTTGTACGGGGTACGCGAGGCCCCGATTCGAAACCATAACGAGGTACGCGAGGCCCCGTTGAGCCTAATACTTTACTGATTTGTATCAGTATAGGTTATTGATGTGCTATTCCGAGTTTTTGTGATATGAAGTGTTTGCACTTTTGCCAGTTCCTGCAAAGTTTGGCGTCTCAGATGCATTGCGACTTTCAATTAATCAGGTGGTTCGTGAGAGGTAGCTCGTAGAACCTTGGATATGCCTCTATCGGTGGATAGGGAGGTGGGCGGGTAAATTTTTGTTTCCTTGATTTGCTTGGCAACTATGTATATGTTGCTTTGTTTGTAAATTGTTGCCCTTTGAGGGCTTTGCATTGTCTTATAAAGGGAGTATTTTGCGTGGTGATTCGCTTAATTTGATTGGCTTGTCGCTGGTTAGCTTGCTGTGTTGGGAGCTCTGATTGGTTTATTGTGCTTGTCACTTTCATCAAGCTGAGATTAGATACAGGCAGCATCGCTATGCGTGATATTTTCGATTGGTGCCAGATTAAAATACCTTGCCTGTGTCAAGTAATCAACGCACCCTTGGTGCGGCCCTGTTAATTTTGGTTGTTGATTAGCATCAAAAAAGAGTCACGCAATATGAGAAATCCGTGCCTAATTAACTAAAGTTAATAAATTTCATGTATTAACTAACATTTAATTATTCACTCGTACCGCAGAGAATCGCAAGAACAAGCCATTGCGTTATGCTTTGAATCATCATCATCATCATAATAATATTCATCACAATCATAATTTACAACATAGTCATCTTCATCATCATCATAATTTACAACATAATTGTTAGGTAAATTACGTAAATATATCAATGATGTTATACATAAATTAAAAACAGTTAATTACGATATTGTGGGCGGTGTAGGAAACGCATTTGCAAGGAACCAAGTGCGAGCGGAGGGGCAGGGACGCTGTCCCTGACTCGGAATTTACGGACGCTGTCCGTTTTGTTTTGACATATTTTGCGATGGGGTACGCGAGGCCCCTGGCTTTTTATAAGGTACGCGAGGCCTTGCCATTAATTTGTACGGGGTACGCGAGGCCCCGATTCGAAACCATAACGAGGTACGCGAGGCCCCGTTGAGCCTAATACTTTACTGATTTGTATCAGTATAGGTTATTGATGTGCTATTCCGAGTTTTTGTGATATGAAGTGTTTGCACTTTTGCCCACAAATTGCGTCCTTTTTATGAGAAACAGGAAACTAACAGCATTAGACCATGAAATGTGTGTTTCAAAGGGCCACGCCTCCAAAGTTTTAAATGCTTTCTGCGTTCATGGCCATTCTCAACCTCTTTTGAGTACTTTTACACTGATGAAAAGTCTTTAAAATAAACACTGATATGAGGAAACAAAATCATGGAAATTTTATTTTCTCAAAAATTTGTGATCAAATTTGTGTTTACTTGAAAGTATCGCGATTTTAGCCACTAGTGAGAGAATTTAAATCGATGTGAGTTAAGTTGAGGTATTAAAAAAACTGTTGTCCGCCATCAAATTTTCCCATACCGATCCCTATAAAACTGATTGGCGTGTCATCAAACTGACGTCATAATAAGAGAAACATCTTTAAAAGACCTGGGTGTGTTGGAGCTTAAAAGAAAAACATACTTCTACTCATCCAAAACACTCACAATGGTTCATAGTGGCATTCAGATCTTTTTCTTTCCGTAAAAAAATCGATATGTCATTTTAGGCTGCGGGCCCTTTAATTGAATCCAATACGTGTACATGTTCATAGATGTTTGAAACTCAAGTTTAGCTCTGACGCAACTCAGAATAACAGGGTAGTTTTTTATTGCACAGGTAATCTCTTACAATGGCAGATTAGAGTGTGCGTGGCATTGGCTTTACTAGTAAATGTATTCAAGCCTTTAGTATTGATTGGATATGAGATTGACTAATGTTAAAGGATTTGAAATATGTTTCTTTCATCTTCGCATCCTGCTTTACGAACATTCATCGCGAAGTTGCATCATTGTACAATGAAAAGATATGCAGGTTTTAGAAATTGCCCGCAAGAAATTTCATCGCTATATTACATAACAATCGCAAACGTAAGTAAAGGAATGCTGGTATAATACTTCAAAAGTGAAAGATATCAAGTCAAGACACAAATCTAGACGTACATGTAAGCAATCATAGTGCAGCAAATGGATGCAAGTTACACGCAAAGCAGGTTTGTATGTGAAATGAGAAGAGAAGACGTCATATGTGTTTATTTTGTTTCACGCGTAATGCTTGCTCAAACATAATAAGCTATTACAGCCTCGTTTTCAAGAATCTGCATTAGGCCCCGTTCACACGATGCCGGATTCATATCGTTTCTGATCGCTTTTCATATCGGATAGCCTTTCTGTTCACACGACACCATGCCAATCCGAAATAGCCCGGTAGCAGAAAGGGGGTATTACCACCAAGAGAGGTAATTTACGAGACAAGACTATTTTGGTCAACTCTGTGGCGTAGAATCTGAATATCGATGTTCTTTAATTAGGTTGGGGGGCGTTTTCGAGATATGGGTCATTTACCCCCCCAAAATTGGGAAAATTTAAACTTCGAGTTAAATATGCTCCATTGCCACCATTGTGCATATCAATGTGCAAAACGTAAGTTATGATGTCATTTTAGTTATTTATAACCTTTTAAACGTCTTTTATCTTCACCTTTTGAGACAGGGGGTGCAATCGCCCCCAGCGGGCTGCAAAAAAACTTTTTTCGAAAATAATTTTAAAATATTGATTTCTATGGAAATCGACATGCTGAAGTCGAATATAGATGTTCCTAAGCAAAATTATTAATAAATAATCAACTATGGGGGCTTTTATCACCTGCTAAGGGGGTAACATAAGAAAGGAGCCAGAAAATTTCAAGAATATGCTATTTCACAAAAATGATATTGTATATAATTAACCAAGTCTTGAAAAGAGCCACACCCAGCTCTACCAAATCAAAGTCAAACAGCTTGTAGAAAACCAACACCAATTGCTTTTAGAAAAGAAGCTTTTGCAGAAAGAAACTTAACTGCAGTGTTTTTGCAGTTCCGAATTGGAAAAGAAAATTCGCGTTTTCCAAGAAACTTTTCTGAAAATCAATTCCAAACACTTTTTTCAATTCAAAGAAGTTTCTTCCCACAAAAGTTAAAGTAAATAACCTTACCATTACGAAACGTCGATATCTCCAACTTGAAAAATTCAAATCTATAATGCATTGTATCTCTATGAATTTTCTTTAGTTTCCTTCTCCAACATCATCTTCATTGTCACTTTTTTCTAAATCTGAAAGGGACACCGCAACTTCCTGCTCGTCTTCTCCTTCTTCTATATCCTGGATTCCGTATTTGTCTGTGTCCATCAGAAGATCTGCAACGTCTTCGGGATACGCCACTTATATACATTTCACACTCATGTCAGGAAGCCATCCATGAAGTTGTGGGTCGTCACATAACGCCAATGGTCCATGTGCATCTCTCCACATTTTCGCAACAAAATTAACTCGTTGGAAATGCAGTTTTTTCGTTTTTTCCCCAAAATATGTTTTGTCTTGCCTCATATACGGAGTGCGTCTTTTTCTGCCCGAAGATAAAGCACAAAGTGTTCAAATGCACTCATTTGATGTTCTGTAAGATATTCACTTCTTCCAAGGCTGCTAAAAAAATCTAAGAACTTCTTGTTATCTTTAAGCAGTTTCCAGAGCATTTGCTTCCCCTTTCGGAAAAAGCTTGACACATAGTCATTCCCACTAAATTAATGCAGTCCTAGCAATGCCTTACGCTGTTTCTGTGACAAATTGCAGGCATTCAAATCAAGAATTTTCCGATTTTTCCCAGCTCCGTTGTCAATGTACATGTCATCTTGTTAGCCATGCAAAAGTTGTGCGCATCAAGTTCAGGAGATATTGGCATACCCGACATTTTGTTAGCCATGCAAAGAAGCGGTGTACACGTATACATTGGCAAGGAAACTGCTTAAAGATAACAAGAAGTTCTTAGATTTTTTTAGCAGCCTTGGAAGAAGTGAATATCTTACAGAACATCAAATGAGTGCATTTGAACACTTTGTGCTTTATCTTCGGGCAGAAAAAGACGCACTCCGTATATGAGGCAAGACAAAACATATTTTGGGGAAAAAACGAAAAAACTGCATTTCCAACGAGTTAATTTTGTTGCGAAAATGTGGAGAGATGCACATGGACCATTGGCGTTATGTGACGACCCACAACTTCATGGATGGTTTCCTGACATGAGTGTGAAATGTATATAAGTGGCGTATCCCGAAGACGTTGCAGATCTTCTGATGGACACAGACAAATACGGAATCCAGGATATAGAAGAAGGAGAAGACGAGCAGGAAGTTGCGGTGTCCCTTTCAGATTTAGAAAAAAGTGACAATGAAGATGATGTTGGAGAAGGAAACTAAAGAAAATTCATAGAGATACAATGCATTATAGATTTGAATTTTTCAAGTTGGAGATATCGACGTTTCGTAATGGTAAGGTTATTTAACTTTAACTTTTGTGGGAAGAAACTTCTTTGAATTGAAAATAGTGTTTGGAATTGATTTTCAGAAAAGTTTCTTGGAAAACGCGAATTTTCTTTTCCAATTCGGAACTGCAAAAACACTGCAGTTAAGTTTCTTTCTGCAAAAGCTTCTTTTCTAAAAGCAATTGGTGTTGGTTTTATACAAGCTGTTTAACTTTGATTTGGTTGAGCTGGGTGTGGCTCTTTTCAAGACTTGGTTAATTATATACAATATCATTTTTGTGAAATAGCATATTCTTGAAATTTTCTGGCTCCTTTCTTATGTTACCCCCTTAGCAGGTGATAAAAGCCCCCATAGTTGATTATTTATTAATAATTTTGCTTAGGAACATCTATATTCGACTTCAGCATGTCGATTTCCATAGAAATCAATATTTTAAAATTATTTTCGAAAAAAGTTTTTTTGCACCCCGCTGGGGGCGATTGCACCCCCTGTCTCAAAAGGTGAAGATAAAAGACGTTTAAAAGGTTATAAATAACTAAAATGACATCATAACTTACGTTTTGCACATTGATATGCACAATGGTGGCAATGGAGCATATTTAACTCGAAGTTTAAATTTTCCCAATTTTTGGGGGGTAAATGACCCATATCTCGAAAACGCCCCCCAACCTGATTAAAGAACATCGATATTCGGATTCTACGCCCCAGAATTGACCAAAATAGTCTTGTCTCGTAAATTACCTCTCTTGGTGGTAATACCCCCCCCCCCTTTCTGCTACCGGACTAAAACGTTTCGCATCGTTCTTCCGAAGTCAAATCACTCCGCTCTGAAGGTGAAACGTTTCCGATCGCTTTTCATATCGGATTGCTTTTGGGCTCGTGTGAACGCATGAACCCGATACGCTTTGTGCTCCAGAACCTCTATTTGCAACATTGACCCTCGTTTTCAAGTTAACGCGATCATTTTGGCGAAAAATGAAATTTAGCAAAACAGAAATATTATTTCCCAACTACAATATGGATGTGGATACTCTATTGACAATGTTCTTTCCGTTGATGCTTGGCTTCACGACCCTTTCGGGGCTCCAAATAAACAATTTCAACCTTATGTTGAAATATTTTCGCTTTAAGAAAAAAAGAGGAGAAGATTGAGGGCATCGCGAAGCCTTATAATTCGAAGAAGTAGAAGACAAACTCCCAGAAAATACTGGATTAGGCCTGGTAGGAGTAACACTTGGTGGCAAAAATTGCAAAGCGGGGAAGCAGTTGAAAGTGATGAGTTATTCCGAACTCTGACAATTTTTTGGCTCCAACTATTCGACCCTCTCAAGAGCATATGACGCTTAGCTGTCACGTGGCAATTGTTTTAACAATAGGCATTGATATGGGCCTGTGGGGGGCGCGGAGCGGAGCGTAGTCGTGTGAACAGAAAACTAAAGTGAATCCGGCATTGTGTGAACAGGAGAAAATTTCGTATCGGATTGCCTATGGAGTCCGAAACGAAATGAATCCGGCATCGTGTGAACGGAGCCTTAGTTTAGCTAAATTTCAATCGACTTTAAAAAGCAATTCAATTAAATTCATATTTAAATTCAAGGTTTCAATGAGAACGTAAGGCAAGCTCAAAACGATGTAATAAAATTAAGCTTTGGATGTTTAGAGGATGGACAAACGATCAAAAGTTTTATTATTTACAATCTTCATTACTAACTCTAGATTTCCATTGAATTTCTTGCAGGCTTCCATCAACGATCCTTACATCTGAACACGTGAACTGCATTTGAGAACCACGTGCTACTCTTGGCAAGTTTCTCAAAATCCAAAGCCCAGCAGATGCCGTTTGGGTTCGTTTGTACGAATGCCATCAGATGGTTCAAGCATGCTTTTGAAATCAGCGGCAAGCAGAGACTAGCTTCTTTCCGTCGTCAACCATTTATGCATGGGGAAAGATTCAAGTACTCTACGATCAAACATTGAGGAGTCCATCGTCTGCTACGAACCAACAGCTAAGGTTATTTACAGTGAACACCCGCACACAAAAGCCAATGTCTTAAGAACCTTTCAGGGTGATACCTTTGCTTAAAACAACAGAGAAAACAAAACAGCCTATTAAATTTCTACAACTATCTGGTCACAAAACGTAGAGAATTATTTGAACACTGATGAATTGGATTCAAGAATTACAAAGAAGATTTTTGCATTGAACACCAAAGCAGTGCAAAAAAGCGCCATGCTACATGAAGGTATCTTTTGCATTGCAAATAAAATGAAAACTATATGTCTGTTGTTTAGGGCTATACCCGTTGAGATAGCATTAATAGTGTTGATTTCTTAATTGTCTTTGTGTGACAGTTAATTTTAAATTATACTGTTTCCGTTTTTGCACCTGTAGGCCATTCTCATTATCATAGAAATAGTATATATCTAAGTTGCGTTGTAACCATATTGATGCAATAAAATAATTTGAAAATAAAACCAGTTACTCTATTGATTACTAAAAATTGCATCATAGAAATAGCCCTATTCTATGCATTTTGATTGTTACGCATAATTTTTATCGTAAACTTATATTTGGAATCTAAAAGAATTAAAAAGCAACAATGAATTTCTGTGATCTTCATTATTTAATTGACAAGCAGATATTACCATTATCGTCATTGTTATTTAGCTGCTGTTGCTCGTCAATCACTGCTCATCAACCATTCAATCGTGCAACTGTCTACCTCCCACCCAAATTAATCTTACGTCACAATCATAAACATAAAGAGCAACATTGTTTATGAAAAGCGTTGTAGTTGTAAGGCTGAATATTTCGTGGACTTCAGTTTATTGCAAGCATTGACATCCATTTTGTGAGAACATTTACCTTCAATTGCTGGATATTCAACAAGCCGAATCAGCTCAAACGGAGCTCTTCAAGGATTTTTATATCGATGGAGAGCACAGAGCAACCAGGTATGTCTTCGAATAATAAATTTTAATTTTGAACCTGAAAATCCTGTATATAAACTTTGATACGTTTGAAAATTTCTTCCAAAGCCGCTTTCTTTCCCCTTTGATGAAAAAAATTCAGATTTTGAACATATACAACAGAAAAAATACCAAGAAAGAGCTGCATGCTTATTGCAAGTTATTGTCACTAGAAATTTGAAAATTAGTTCGTCACGAGGAAGCTCAAAAAAGACATACTAAATCTTTTATAATGCTTCATTCGTGAATATCGAGGCATACCTACAATGTTTTCTTCAAAGCAATTGAAAAAGTTGAAATTCTTACGAATCCTTTGGCATCTTTCATAGAATTAGTTCAAACAAAAAATTTCATTTGAAGATTATGTAATTGAAAAAATGGCCCAAATTAGCCTATCTCCCGTGGAAGGGGGGAGGAAAAAGGAGGGAATGATTGGTGAAGTTACCATGACATCAGCAGTCTCTAATCTGACAGCACTCATAGCAGTGCAATGATATAAAGCGGCGAAAAATATATGTGTTGAGATTAAATTTGTAAAAATATTCAATGTATTATTGTTTTTTAAAATGTTTTTCTGTTACCCGGCATTCCAGTTCATGGCAGTTGTTAACACGTGTTGATTTGCGTATAATTTGCAGCACAGAGGTTTCTTATTTAAAAAAAGAAAAGTAATAAAAGACAAGTGGATACCTTTTGCTACATATTACTGATTATTGATTTTTTCAATTTGGAAAGGCTTTCTTATCAGCATCAAATTAAAAAATCTTTGTTGCACGAGGCTGGAGTGCCTTCATTAAATCCCAAAAAGGGGTCTCCCTTAGTCGAGGGTTTCTATCAAAGGACTGACAAAAATATGAGCTCAGATAAATAAGAAAAACACACTGGTTTTCAAAAGTAGTTGAAATATTTTAGGGGGATACCTCCACTTAACTGATCACTTGAGATTGCCACTTATGCCAAAAATGAATGAGAATTGATAATGAATAACGGCCAAGATGTAGCTTTTTAATTATTCAAAAGTCAGAAATCAAGCACAAGGAAACAACATTTTTCTTAAAAACAACAACTTTAGGGCACTCAAATTTATTCTTTTTTCTCTCTGACCCTAACTGAACACCCTGTTACCATCTAATTGAGATTACGTCACAATCGTAATAATAAAGCGCAACATTGTTTATAAAAGACCTTAGGCTGAATATTTCGTGGACTTTAGTTCATTCGAAGAATTGTCAACTTGCGATAGCTTGCTTCCATTTCGCGATAGATAATTTACGTTCAATTTCTACAATTCCAACAAAGCAAATGAGGTCAAACGGAATTTTCGAAAGAGTTCATATCGATGGAGAGCAACCAGGTAGGTCTTCGAATAATAAATTTTAATTTTGAGCCTGAAAATCAGCTAATATAGTCGCTGCTGACATTTTTATCCCTGCGCAATGAGAAGCGTCTATGTCTGAATAATCTTTACGTGACATGTTTTGAAGGCTAGTAAAGACTAATAAGTATGTTTATAAATCAGTGTGGATAATACTAACCTCCGTTATTTTATATACTTGAATTTTCACCTGGCCCGGACCCAGTCATCATTAGATATCTCTTTCTGGAAATATACAATACACAAGCACTAATACTTTTCCAATAACAGTGTAAACAAATTTTACTGGAAGCTCTGAACTATGCGTCTCCATTCATGAGACAAGTCATTCGAAATTTGAAAAGTTAACGACTCTTCGGCAAATTCAAAAGATTTTAAACTCATTATTACTATCCTAAATTTCGCTGTCCTAAATTTCGAATTATGGTCACAAATTTTCATTCAAAACAGACTTAACAAAGAATTTTTGTTTCACTTTCTCCAAATGTTGTCATAAAACAAGTAAGGTTAGGCAAAACTTAGATCCAAAAATGATAACATTAACAAAATGGCGGAGAGAGGGAGAAGGATAGGTGATGTAGCCACATGGAGATAGGATGTAAGATAATCTAGAGTGCGAACGAGGCTCACCCTCCAGACGCCATCTCACCCTCCAATGGCGGCCATTGTTTTACCACTTGATACATCGAAACCCTGTGACTGTGCACAGGGACGCAAGATTTTCAAAGTGTTTGAGCACAGGGATACAAAAATTCACCCTCCAAGAGATGTCTGGGCCTAACAATTCGTGGCACTTCGTGCCATTGCAAATTGCATTAAAGTTTGTAAATTGTAATAATATTGTAAAAACAACCATGAACTTTCAGTATAATGAATATAACATGATGTTTTAAAGATTAGAATGTTTCTTTGAGGTTTTTAATTGAAAGTATCAATGTACTTTGACTTCAAAATGTGAAGTTCTAGCTGCGGAGTTTTGTCCGCCATCTTGCTGGAGGGTGGTTGGCTAGAAATTTTTGCTTCACCCGCTATACAGAGGCAGTATCGGCCGTTAGCACTCTAGATTACCGTAAATCCTCGAATAAGCCCCCACGTTCGAATAAGCGCCCCCCTCGATTAAGCCCCCACCTAAAAAATCATTTTTGCAAATAAGCCCCCCCCTCGAATAAGCCCCCATGGGGTCTTATTCGAGGGAAGCATAAGTGCAGAACAATATCTTAATTCGAGAAAGCCCCACAGGACAATAGCTATACAGTATCACTTCCTTTGACTCGAGACAAAAAAGCAAAAAGAAACGCGATTTTCGTGATGATAAACACATTATAATGTTTGTTAGACCTTCACACAGCACTTTGTGAAAAAACAGCACTTTTTGATGTCGTCTTTTTTCTGTCAGCCTTTGAGGAAAAAGCAACACTTTGAAATAAGCCCCCCCCCCTCGAATAAGCCCTCCCCTCGAATAAGCCCCCACCCAAAAATTCATTTTTGCAAATAAGCCCCCGGGGGCTTATTCGAGGATTTACGGTATCTTATATCCTATCTCTATGTGTAGCCATGACATTAGCAGCCTCGTATACGACACATTCCACATTTCAAGTGATTACGAGGCCACATATAATTTTTGCAATTAACATCACTTACAATTTAAGTAAAAGCACTTAGAATCATTCAAAAGTAAACACAAAAATTATTTTTCATGATTGTATCTGTTAGATTTTCAACTTTGATGAGAGCCAAATGACAATGGACATTCATCAGAGGTTCCAACGCAAACGCAATTGTTTAAACCATGGTTCAATTAGAAGAGACTTTGGGAATGACAATCGAAAGAGGAAAGTAAACTCATTTCCGAATTATATAACGATGATGAGAAGTGGGTGGGATGGATTACGAAAAGATGGGTGACAGAAGAATAGATTTATCAAGACCCAACAAGCGAAAAAATATACATGCAAGAAGTGGTGGAGTATATGGGATTGCTTGGAGAGTAGTTTCAAGATCGTGAAGTTAACCAATATCACGAAGAAAGAAGATGAAAATGAACACGAGAATGAGAATGAAGATAACAACTGCGTCGAGTATGTGGATGACAATAAAAATGAATATTACGAGAAATTTGAGATTGACAATGAAGATGAAAACTGCGTCGAGTAAGTGAACGACACTGAAGTCAATATTACGATGAATATATCATGAAGTATGAAAGTGACAATTGCGTCGAGTTTCTGGATGGCATGAAGATGATTGTTAAAAGGAATACGAGATTGACAATGAAGATCACAACTGCGCCGAGATGTTGCTAACAATGAAGATGAATATGACGATCAGCTTGAAATTAACAATGAAGATAACAACTGCGTCGAGAACGTGGACGACAAAGAAAATGACTGTTACGATGAATATGCCATTGAGAATGAAAGTGACAATTGCGTCTAAAATGAGGCTGACATTTAAGAGAAAAAATAATACGATGAATATGGCATTAAGGAAGATGATAACAACTGCGTTGAGTATGTGGACGACAATGAAAATGGCTGTTACGATGAATATGTCATTGAGAATGAAGGTGACAACTGCGTCTAAAATGAGGCTGGCATTGAAGAGAAGAAATAAAACTATGAATATGGCATTCAGGAAGATAATGACAACTGCGTCGAGCATGTGGATGACAATAAAGATTAATATTACGATGAATGTTGCATTGACAAAGAATAGGACAACTGCGTACAGTGTGAGCTGAGAATGAAGATGAATATTATGATGAGTGTGAGATTTTCAATGAAGATGAATGTTACGAGGAATATCAGATTGAGAATGAAGATGCCAATTGCATCAAATCTGAGGCTGACCCTTAAGAAGAGGCAATCATACCCTCCAAGTTTTGTCCAGCATACTCTCCCAAGAGGCAATCATACTCTCCAAATTTTGTCCAGCACTTACTCTCCATTCTGGCTTTCACCCCTGTGGGAACCTTCTTTTAGGAGGATGACAGTAATTGGTAGGTGTAGATGTAGACTTATATCATGTAAAGTATAAATACCTGATAACAATTTCTTGCAAGGTTTTTGCATATGACTTGTTAAGTTCTAATATTTTTATATGTGCTGCCATAAAAGCCCCTCTTTTTGTTACATTCCTATCTCTAATAAGCTTCTTTTTTGAGTTGAGATTTTCAATCAAGCCCCCTCTCTATTGAGCCTCCCTCCCAGGGCTAAAAAGAGCTTTTTCTGTACTATTGTAGTTATCTTTGCTTTAGGTGATACTGTGATAAGGGAAATTAAGGAAGAAACTGGCATCGAAGCTGGTGAGTCTGAGTGATTGACTTTGGTTCCATTTACTATAATTTATTCCTTATGTTCCAGCTGTAATATCTTTCTGTTCTCCAATCCGTTCTATTCTCGCTGTGTCATTAGGAGCAAATGCTGCTTGCTTTTAAAACAGTGCTATTCTCCTTTTATGTGATTTGAGGATGAAAGAGTTGCAGTAAGAAATAAACACACAGTTCAGTTAAATGTCTGCCTTATTTTCATAGCCAATCAATGATTACAATTCTCAGTGAATATTGTGATTTACTACTTTGATAAATAACCTCATAAAGTGAGTTGACTTATAAAATATTTGCCATTCATAATAAATACATTACTTTAAAACCTAGGATTTTCTCTATATGTAAATAAATAAATTTAAAGTTAAATTTAAGAAGCAGTTTGTGAGCTGCATTTCATTGTCTCCTGAGTTCCATCATAGATTTAATTTAGAAATAGGCATCTTTTTGTTTGCTTCATCTTTGGCTTTCTTTTCAATGACCAGGTTCTCGAGCTTCTTCTTTCTGATCGATTTGCATTCATTGCAGCTGGAGTCGTATCTCTTCACGTCACTGTTCGTTTGATGAGCCTCGCATAGCTTTGCTCTTTTGGCCAATGGCGGAATGCCAATTGCAGTTTGTTGTGTGGTGGTGGAACTTATTTGAGCTTGTTCTTCCCTTCCACTTCTTTTTCTTTTCCTAGAATCCTGTAGGGAAATTTAGATACTGTTTTTATCGCTTGGCTGGTCGCTGGAATGACACTGCTTGGCATTCTATCCTTGTTAACGTTTGCCACTCTTTCGTTGTGCTGTTTCGTACCCATAGGTCTTCCTGTTCTACAAGTATTACTGCTGAATGTTGGCCTGGCTGAATGTGACATAATGGCTGGAATAGTTCTTTTGGTCGATGTAGCAACAGCGCTAATCCGCTTATTATTTGCTTGATCAGTCATCCATAATTTACTGGCATAGCAACGGATAAAGCCAATGCCAAATGTCACATCTTGTGACATTCTTTTGGTTGTTCCAAAGTATCCTGTGTCTACTGCAACCTTTTTTGCATCGTTAGCTTTATCCTGCACGAAACCCTGTCTTTTTGGAATTGGAATTAATGATGTAGTCTCCTTTGTCTTTACAGTAGCATTTCCTTGCAATTTATGGCTCGCTAATTTAGTTGGCTTTGGAGGAGCTGGCTTTCTGAACGTAAATGTTGCATTGTCATTCTCAGCTTTCCGTTGTTTTCTAAATTGAATTTCAAGATCTTTATCCCTTCTGTATTCTGCAACTGGGATTTTGCTTTTTGCTTCGTTTTTCTTTTTTGAAAAATAAATTTCCATGATCTTTTTTGTGTTGGTATTGAACTCTTCTGCCACTCTTTTCCTTTGCATTCTTTGTTCTTGATCAGACGATAACTTAATTCGTTTAGCTTCTACTCCATGCTGTTGATCAGCAACTCCCTCCTTCAAGCTGCTTTGTCTATATTCTTTGTAAACCAAAGCAATTGATCTTTTCATCGACTGGGGTGCCTTGTGATTCATTGTCAATCTTTGATAATCTTCCGGCATCTCAGCTTCAGGCTTAACTAACTGCTTACCTTCTGACTCCTTCATTACAGTTTCTTCGACTTTTGCATTCTCAATGCTCGTCATTTGTTTTGATGACTGGCATTGAGATCTCTTCCTTGACCAGTATTCAGCAAGAGTTATTTTTCTTACCTTTACTGAATGCACATTAGCATTGCTAGACGAAGAACATGTATCTTCTTTGTTTTCTCTCGTGGATGATAGCTTTGTTGGCGTATACTTCTTCTTTTCTTGTTTCTTTGACTTCTTTTCTTTTCGTTCCTTGCTGTTTTTCTGAAGACATGCAGAGCTCTCTTCTGATTCGTTCAAGTATTCTTCTTCAAATTTTAGGTTTTCCATTCTGAATAGGTGAGATGTTCTGTCGTAGCATGCATGTGCTTCCTTGTACGTTCTTGTTTTGCAGGAAGCAATTACCTCTGTGAGATCATCTCTTATCTCCAGTAGTTTTTTAGAGCATGCTCTCGTATTAAAATACGAGTTTCTGTGGAATATTTTGATGTCTTCTGCCAATCTTTCGACATCATCTTGTGGCTAAAATAGATAATTTGTTTTGCCTTGATACTGAACATACTCCTAGAAAACGTTAACACCATTCGTTTCTTGTTAACACGCATCAACAATAGTGAAGAAGTACCTACCATCAATGTTATTCCACAAAAGAACCTGTCCCATGTTTTCATGATCCTTTTGACATATGCTGCCAGGTCCAGAATCTTGTTCCGGACTCTCATATGGTAGCTTGCAATCTATAAATGGGATATAGTTGTACATAAGGTGTACAGGTTGCCAAATGTCTAAACTAGATGATGAATTTGTAATTATAGATTATTTTTATTGTGCATTGGAATTGATTTGAATTCATCATCTTACCATTGAATAAAGGTCTGCGTGGTGCTCTAAGATCTCATTGACATGATCTTTGATCTGTTTAAAAGTAAGAGTTATATGAAGCACGTAAACTGAATGCAAAGAGATTTAAGAGAAACTATAAAAGTCAACTGGAGCCATGAAAATAGGAAATGCAATGTACCTTATTGAATGCAAACTTGCGATAAGAAGGCATTTGCATTTTCTGCATGTTACCATGCTGATTACCTCTGATTTCTGTCAGATCGGCCAACCTACTATAGAGGCAATCTAGAAAAACAATATGTTCACATATATATTTATTTCTGTTCAACTGATGCAAGTGTAGAACTAGCTTCTCCAATAGGCATGTTTACTTGTTAAGTTAAGTGACGTTTTATATAAAGTTATATGTTACCTATATTAAGCAATAAGCTGTTAAACATTTTCCAAATCTTATTGCCATTTGTTCGTTCCAGATAGTAAAGCTAATAATTAAAAGTTAGAATGAATATTAGTGATAATAATGACTCATAATAACATATATGATATAATGATCAATTCGTTAAGTTAAATATAAAGTACTATACTTTAGCCTTAATGATTACAAATGATTGCAAATAAGCCAAATTGATTTTGTTAATCTGGGTGTTACGCTAGCTTGCTAAGCACTTTGGGATAGGCGCCAGACCTAGTGATTGGTCTTAGCAACAATAGCTAATTAATAATGGCGCATATCGTTTACCATATTTTTATGAAATTATTTCTACCAACAAATACTTCTACATATTAAAGTTCTGGTTTGTGTTTGGTCAGTACGCTTCTTAACAATATAAATACAAGCTATTTCGTTATTTCTGTGCAAGTTTTAAGAAACTTTTCCGTGTTTTAGCAAAAAGCAATCTCTTTTTTTCTTATAAGACTTTAAAGTTACCGAAAAACGTGAAATTCTTCGCAGCAAAGGTTGAAGGTGGGTCGGTATTTTCCAACAAGTTAACGGAGAACAATATGCTCCAGTTTTTGGTCATTCATTTCGTACAAATGTTCATGTGCAGAGAAATGTTCTTTAAAATTTGTGCCAATGTTTGTTAATCAATTGATTAGTCCTACCTTCTCCTTGGCATAATATTGTGATGGTTTTTCAAGCGAAGCTTTGAATTTAGCGATCGATTTTCGAATGCTGTATTCCATCTCCAAATTTCGACTTTTTATGTTCAATTTATCCCAAATAATTAGAAAACTTTATTGTTTGGCGATTGAAATTCAATAGTGTCTCTCCTGTGTGCACTTTGGAAATTGCGAAATTGCAACTGAATTTGTTACGGTTGTTTATCTCTAATATCTATAGCAACATTATTCTTTATTTGACGTCATAAACAAATGGAATTTTGGTATGGTTTGTGGTCGCGACAACCGCTGCTTAAATTCACCACACCAAACCAATTATGCCTTGCGAGATTTGGTACCCAATTTTTTACTTAAATATAGTTTTGCTTACGTTATTTTGGGAAGACAAGCTAAGAGGCAAAGTTTACTTTTTTTGATATTTTTTATCATCAAGCATTATTATCGATTAATACTCTTATATATTTCTAATATTGTTTTCCATTTTTTATCAAATTGTTATTTACCAACAAATAGCTACTTCTACATATCAAAGTTTTGCTTTTTTGTTACCACGTTTCTTAACAATAAAAATACAAGCTATTTCGTTATTTCTGTGCGAGTTTTAAGAAACGTTTCCGTGTTTTAGCAAAAAGCAATTTTTCTTTTTCTGATAAGACTTCATATAAGTTACCGAAAAACATGAAATTCTTCGCAGCAAAGGTTGAAAGCGGGTCGGTTTTATTCCAACAGGTTACGGAGAACATACAAATATTCATGTGCAAAGAAATGTTCTTTAAAACTTGTAACAATCTTTGTTAATGAACTGATTAGTGCTACCTTCTCCTCGGCATAATAATGTGCGGGTTTTTTGAGCGAAGCTTTGAATTTAGTGATCGATTTTCGAATGCTGTATTCCATCTTCAAATTTCGACTTTTGATGTTCAATTTATTGCAAGTAAATGGAAAACTTTGTTGTTTAGCGATTGAAATTCAATAGTGTCTCTCGTGTGTGCACTTTGGAAATTGCGAAGTTGCAACTGAATTTGTGTCTCTGTTGTTTATATCTAATATCTATAGCAACATTATTATTTATTTGACGTCATACACAAATGAAATTCTGGTATGGTTCATGGCCACACTGCGACAACCGCTGCTTAATTTTAGACTTGTTGCACGAGTCTCGATTGAGTGCAAGCACAACGAGACTCGTTTTCTAACAGTAAAAAAAGTGGGCAAATTTCGAAACTTCGTTCCGACAGATTCTGGTCTGTAAAATACCTTAACAAAGAAATTTGTCGCCGACCGGGCAGAGCGGCGCGCTGTTTTTGTTTTAATGTTGTACTTTTTGCAGCACAAATCATTGGAATAAAAACATGAACACACAATGGTTATTTAAATCCACAGAGGCGTATTCATATTATTCTTGGTAAGTTTGTTGTCTTATTTTGTGCATGCAGTAATGACTCAAAATCATTACTAAAAATAGGCCATTGCGAAAACAATAATGTCATGCTCATGTCGAGCTCAATATTTTGCACAAATTGTTCCACAATCAAAGATAAATTAGAAAAGTGTAAGTTTCAATGAGTACAATTACAAGCTTGTGCAAGTTTTAAAAATGTCAAGCACAGTTTTATTTTGCTTTCAAATTCTTGTCACCGAGAGGAGTGAAAACAACAAAATTAGATATTTTTTGTTTATTATGTTTTTGAACCTTTTTAGGTCAATTTGCATTCAAATGAGTGAAACAAAGACCAAGTGAAAACAAGTTAGTTAAATTTTGGACAGTATTTACTATTTACTTACAACAAAGACTTTAATTTAGTTTAATAAGAAGAGAAACAATAAAACCGATTTTTCGCAAAGTCCTTCCAGTGAAGTTGTACTTGTATTTACTTGTGGCATAGCTTTAGATCATGTAATTTGGTAGAACTTTTATCAAAATTGCAACTTGATTACGTGATTACGTTCACTTACGTTGTTTATTTATTACACAGCCTCTTTTTATTCAACTTTTTGTAACATAAATATTCAAAGTTACAAAATTGTAGCGGTCTCTTTATTTCATTATTTCGAAAATTCCCGGCTTTTAATTCTCAGTGATGAAACTATGGAAAATCCAGAATTCAGAACAAAGTAAAAATTTGCAATGTTGACCAATCAGAATGCCGGTTATCAAATCCCTGCAATTTGATTGGCTCCGCCAACTTCTTGGCGGAGCAGCCCACTTTTTTAACTGTTAGTAAATAAGTCCCTGTGCGGAGTTGTCCAACGAACGTACCACAGGGACGCAATGCAGTGAGTCTAGCTTAATTTCACCCGACCAATCATGCCTTGCGAGATTTGTTATTTAATTTTTTTTTAATTTTTTTACTTATATATAATTTTGCTTACGTTATTTTAGGGAAATATGCTAACAGCCAAAGTTTACTTGTCTTGTATTCTTTATCATTAAGCATTATATAGTCGATGAATACTCTTAAATGTTTTTTTGCTTTCGTAGAATTCAAAGCATTGTTGACATTTCGACAGCAACATGGTGTGGCTTTTAACATGTCCGATCTTTAGTTCATATGTCGCCTTCAACCTTTGACATTTAACATGAAGATATGCGAAACTGAGATTGCCAAATGCGCATGGTTACCACTTGATTATCTGCTCCAATCCGAAAACTCAAAACCGTTTAAAAGGAGTGTCGCTGCGCTGGCTTTATCAAGTTTGAAAAATGGCTATTGTTTGTATTGTTTGTAATGGCTGATGTTTTGGGGGCATAAGATAGGGTAAACGGGGGCTTCAGGTTAATTTCAAAACTCTTTCAATTTGCATCAAATTTAGTAAAAAAAACATTTATGGACGCTGAACTTGAAAATTGAACTTTTTTTTAACTTTGGTGTTTCGGGGCCATAAATTGTGGTTTTTACGACATAACTGTAATTT
Organism: Sanderia malayensis; assembly: GCA_013076295.1. Taxonomy (NCBI): domain Eukaryota; kingdom Metazoa; phylum Cnidaria; class Scyphozoa; order Semaeostomeae; family Pelagiidae; genus Sanderia; species Sanderia malayensis. The sequence continues at coordinate 58,966 of RQOL01000804.1, read as the reverse complement.
AGATGTCTAGGGCTGAGCCTTATTTTGCTTGAATTTTGGCGCGAAATTCAAAATATTGATTACGATAATGAATGACTGATTTGTTTAGACATTACATTCAAAATCAGAAACATCTCATTGTGAAATTTTAATTTATTATCTAAAATATAATAAATTTCAGATAATGAATAAGAAATTTCGATGCTGAGAGTGGTTTTCCTGACAACGAAACAAGCAACAGAAATTCCGTAAATCCCCGAATAATTGAATCCAAATGCTTTAAAAGGGAGGAGCTAATTGAAAATTTAGAATTGTTATTTTCAGGTACCATAATACGTAATACTAACAAAATTAAGTAATTTTTGCAAACAGAGTTTGTTTGCGAAAGACAATTTGTTCATTGGTCTAACTCCAACTCAATTGTTTATTGGTCTAACTTCACAATTTTTGGGTTTATTTATGCGAGAACACTTTTATAGTTTTGGATATGCGGCCCTTGGGATATCCGCACAAATTGCTCGACCATACCAGCATTTCATTGTTTATGACGTCAAATAAATAATAATGTTGCTATAGATATATAAGATAAACAACCATCACAAATTCAGTTGCAATTTCGCAATTTCCAAAGTGCACACAGGAGAGACCCTATTCAATTTCAATCGCTAAACAATAAATTTTTCCATTTATTTGGGATAAATTGAACATGAAAAATCGAAATTTAAAGATGGAATACAGCATTCGAAAATCGATCGCTAAATTCAAAGCTTCGCTTGAAAAACATCACAATATTATGCCGAGGAGAAGGTAGGACTAATCAATTGATTAACAAACATTGGCACAAATTTTAAAGAACATTTCTCTGCACATGAACATTTGTACGAAATGAATGACCAAAAACTGGAGCATATTGCTCTCCGTAACTTGTTGGAAAATACCGACCCACCTTCAACCTTTGATGCGAAGAATTTCACGTTTTTCGGTAACTTTAAAGTCTTATAAGAAAAAAAGAGATTGCTTTTTGCTAAAACACGGAAAAGTTTCTTAAAGCGTGCACACAAATAACGAAATAGCTTGTATTTATATTGTTAAGAAACGTACTGACCAAACACAAACCAGAACTTTAATATGTAGAAGTATTTATTGGTAGAAATAATTTCATAAAAATATGGAAAACGATATGCGCCATTATTAATTAGCTATTGTTGCTAAGACCAATCACTAGGTCTGGCGCCTATCCCAAAGTGCTTAGCAAGCTAGCGTAACACCCAGATTAACAAAATCAATTTGACTTATTTGCAATCATTTGTAATCATTAAGCCTAAATTATAGTACTTTTTATTTAACTTAACGAATTGATCATTATCATGTCATTATGAGTCATTATTATCACTAATATTCTTTTTAACTTTTAATTATTAGCTTTACTATCTGCAACGAACTAATGGCAATAAAATTTGGAGAATGTTTAACAGCTTATTGCTTAATATAGGTAACATATAACTCTATATAACACGTCACTCAGCTTAACAAGTAAACGTGCTTATTGCAGAAGCTAGTTCTACACTTGCATCAGTTGAACAGAAATAAATATATACATAAACATTGTTTCTCTAGATTGCCTCTATAGTAGGTTGGCTGATCTGACAGAAGTCAGAGATGATCAGCAGGGCAACATGAAGAAAATGCAAATGTCTACTTATCGAAAGTTTGCATTCAATAAGGTACATTATATTTCATATTCTCATGGCTCCAGTTGACTTTTATAGTTCCTTTTAATTCTCTTTGCATTCAGTTTAAGTGCTTGATATAACTCTTACTCTAAAACAGATCAAAGATCATGTCAATGAGATCTTAGAGCACCATGCAGACCTTCATTCAATGGTAAGATGATGAACTGAAGTTAATTCCAATGCACAATAAAATAATCTATAATTACAAATCTGTCATCTGGTTTAGACATTTAACAAGCTGTAGATCTTATGTACAACTATTTCCCATTTATAGATTGCAAGCTACCATATGAGTGTCCGGAACAAGATTCTGGACCTGGCAGCATATGTCAAAAGGATCATGAAAACTTGGGACAGGTTCTTTTATGGAATAACACTGATGGTAGGCATTTCTTCACTATTTTTAATGCATGTTAACAAGAAGGCAAATTATGTGAAAGTTTCTAGGAGTATGTTCAGTATCAAAGCAATACAAATTATCTATTTTAGTGACAAAATTATGTCGAAAGACTGGCAGAAGACATCAAAATATTGCATAGAAACTCGTATTTTAATACGAGAACATGCTCTAACAAACTACTGGAGATAAGAGATGATCTCACCGAGGTAATTGCTTCCTGCAAAACAAGAACATACAAGGAAGCACAAGCATGCTACGACAGAACATCTCACCTATTCAGAATGGAAAGCCTAAAATTTGAGGAAGAATACTTAAATGATTCAGAAGACAGCCTTGCATGTCTGCAGAAAAACAACAACAAGCGAAAAGAAAAGAGATCAAAGAAACCAGAAAAGAAGAAGTGTCCGCTAACAAAGCTATCTTCTATGGCAGAAAACAAAGAAGATACATGTTCTTCGTCTGGCAATGCTAATGTGCATAGGGTACTCGGCCCCAGTCCTCCGAAAAATGATTCATTGTATCTATTAACTGAATTTAGCCAACTGAAAAACAAGGGATGCAGAGGTAGCCGGAAACTTTTCCCATGTAATACTTTCGTACTTAAAGTATCCCGAAACTAGAGTCCAGACCCTTTTTATACTTTTGCCGCGCTTTTAACAAAAACTGTCGTCAGCAAAGGAACTTTTAAATGTAAAATTAACTTGTGAATGTAAAAGCAGATAACTAGCAAAAATGATGAGCTTGTCAAGTACAAACCAAGATGTCTGAAAGTTTCAAGTGATATAATTCTTAAAGGTTTGTAGAAGATTATTTATATTTTGTTGTTTTGCGAAATGTGCCTAATCGTAAAGTTTTTAATTTCATTACAATTTCGCATCGATTACCAAGCCAATTTAAGGCTCCACTAATAATAAAGACATCTAAAATCCTTAACTTTTATTTGACTTAGATATGGACGCTCTCGAGCAAGATTCAGACATCGACTGGGAATTTTGTATTATCTGTCAAAAGGATGCAAATGAAAAACTTCAATGCCCAGCAGAGTCTTCTCATCGTCGAGCTGGTGCTGAAATAGGACATGGATACAACAGCTTGGCTAACAATATTCTTGATTTTCAAAATCTTGGGGTTGAAACGCCGTTTTCAAAACTTTCTGTCACGAATGAAGAAACCCTAGCTTCAATTTTAATGGGGAAGAAAGCGAAATGGCACAAAACCTGTCGACTAAAGTATAATACAACTAAGCTGGATCGATTACGAAAGCGAGTTTATGATGATGAAAACGCAAATGAAGAAGAAACAGTTCGAAAGTCATCCAGATTAAACACAAAACCAGCAGCTGGAGAGAGATTTTCAACTAAGTGTTTTTTTTGCGATGATGACACGGTATCGCAGCCACTTCATTCAGTCACTACATTTGATGTTGACCGTAGAGTAAGAAGAATTGCAACCGAGCACGAAGACACATTGATTTTAGCCAAGCTTAGTGCAGGAGATATGATCGCGACAGAAGCTGTTTATCATGGTGCATGCCTTAGCAAATATTATAACAAGGATAGAGCAAGCAGCAAAATCACTGAAAGAAACGTAGAGTCAACCTTAAGAGGCATTGCGTTGGCCGAAGTAATTGCATATATGCAGGAATTAAGAGCGGAAAGCAAGAATTGTACCTTTAAACTAGCAGAATTAACCAAAGTCTATCAAAATGTTTTGGAGTAGCTTGGAATAGACACTGATACTCGTCTACATAGCACAGATTTCAAGAAACGACTTCTAATTGCTTGTCCTGATTTTGAGGCAAAGAAGGCCGGGAGAGATGTTTTAATTGCTCACAAGGAAGATATATGTGAAGCAATGTACTCCTCTTATTATAAACTTCGTAAGTGAGTGTAAACAAATAAACGCTCGTTGTCCAAATCAGAACCAAACATAACATTATTAAAACCACAAGGCAAAAGCTATATTCTAAATCTATTTCTACTTGACGTTCCTCGTGTCCCTGTGTTCTTCTACACGTCATCACTACATCACCCCTTTTTTTTAAAGTAACAAAACAATCTAAATACTATTATGAAAGAATACTAATAAGAGAGGCCATGTCCAAATCGTACTGGTACAGATCTTGTTCTTTGCGATCTCCTGCGATAATTCTCCACTTGTTCTGGTCTCTTCTGAAGTGCCACGTTCTGCTCTGCGTCGTGCTCATCCTCACTGCTTTCTAAACCAACTACATCGGGAATTTTCTTGAAATGTGACACATTCCGTGTGATACGATGATTCTCGTTGTTCTCCGCAATAACTGTGGTACCTTTGCGTTCAACTACGTGATATGGTGTTTTGCTGAAACGAGTCATTAACTTGTGTTTTTTCTCCTGTTGCACAAGAACAGTATCTCCTACATTGATGTCACGTTCCTTCGCATTGCGATGTGAATCTGCATAAGTTTTATTATACTGGCAACGTTTTTGTTCGTTGCCCTGAGCCTATTGGTGTCGGTTGATAACTTTGCAAGGCTCTAACGCTGGTAGTGTTCCGCGAACTTGTCGGTTAAATAATAACTCTGATGGAGGTACCTTTGTTGTGCTATGCGGTGTGATTCTGTATTGCAAGAGAAATCTGGATAGCTCCTGCTGCCACTTCTTCCCTTCTGCAATTGCTGTTGTTAATGCTTTATTTAGCGGTTGCATAAAGCGTTCAACCTCTGCACTACCCTGTGGCCATTTTGGTGTAGATGGTTTAAACTTTATACCCAGGAGTTTCAAATATCGAGCGAAATCATCTCCGTTAAAGGGTGGTCCATTGTCGGATGTCAACTCGAATGGTATTCCATGCGCGGCAAATATTTTGTCTAATTTTGGAATAACAGCAGAACATTTTGTAGACTTCACGATCTCCACCTCCGGGTATCTGCTATACCTGTCGATAATAACCAGAAGTAGGTCACCAGACGGGAGAGGTCCAAAAAAATCAATATTGATCTTGTGCCAAGGTGCGCTTGGCATTTCCGTCATACGAAGAGGTTCAGGAGGGTTAGGTCTCCCGACAGCTTGACAAGGTAGACATTTTGCAATGATCTCCTTGACAAATGAACCAATTCCAGGAACCAGATCTTTTCGCGTAGAAGTGCCTTTGTTTTTTCTAGTCCCTGGTGGCATGCATGGGCTAAGTCCACTGCTTTCTTCTGTAATGATGCAGGTATGACTATTCTTGAGCCACGTAATATTATATTCGATGTTCCGATTGAAAGCTCATCTTTCACCGATAAAAACGATTTAACCGTGTCTGTATCCCAACGATTGAGCCGAATCGCAGCTCGAAGTGCTTTTAAAACTCTATCGTTATCCGTGGCTTCACGAATTTCATCGAGAGTCATTGACTTGGGTATTGCATGCTGTAGTATGAAGTTTACGTATTCGTCAGCCATTTTTCCTTGTTTGCCAGTATTATTTGTCGCAGGGTGTCTTGACAAAAAGTCGGCGTGATTTGTCGGGCCTGGTTTGTATTTGACGTTGAAGTCATAAGGCTGAAGGCGAAGAACCCATCTCTCGATTCGAGCACATGGTTTCGATTTAGCACTGCCATATATAATTTCCAAAGGCTTATGATCAGTCTCAAGTGTAAAGGAGTGACCATAAAGGTAGAGATGGAAGTGCTCCACCGCCCAGACAATACTCAGTGCTTCCTTCTCGGTTTGAGAATACCGACGTTCAACGTCTGATAGTGCTCGGCTTGCGTATGCAATTATTTTGCCTTCTGAGTCACTGGGTGCCTTTTGCGATAAAATCCCTGATAGTCCCACGGGACTCGCATCGACTGTCAAAACTGTTTCCTTCGCGGCATCAAAATATGCCATCGCTGGAGGTGTAGTTAAGGCTGATTTTAGCTGTTCAAATGCGGTTTGATGACTTTTCTCCCAGTTGAATACTACTCCGGCTTTCGTTAACTCGCGTAAAGGTGTCGCAATTGTAGCAAAATTGGCAATATATTTCGAGCTGTAATTCACCATTCCCAGAAAACTGCGCAGTTCGGACACAGTTTGAGGTACTGCAGCATCCAGAAGCTTATACAGCGGCTTGTGATTCGTACCTTCGGTTTTTCTGAGGCTCGAAATGCGTAGTAAGTTTTGTTTTTGCAGTGTCATAATCAGCTGCGTCTCCCACATCTTCGAAAAGTTGAAAAATTTCTCTTACGCTGCTTCCAGCCAAGTATAGTAATAAGGCTCGTTTCCTTGTTGCATTTGTAAGAACATTTCAAAATCTGAAAGCCACGTCCGCCATTTTGAAGATAGGCTGGCTCCAAGTTCAGCATCTGGCTGAAACTCTGGCACCGGAGGAATGTGAAAACCTTGAGCCATTTGTAGTGTAACCTTTACCTCGTCGCCAATATAAACTTCGTAAGTGAGTGTAAACAAATAAACGCTCGTTGTCCAAATCAGAACCAAACATAACATATATATATATTAAAACCACATGGCAAACGCTATATTCTAAATCTATTTCTACTTGACGTTCCTCGTGTCCCTGTGTTCTTCTACACGTCATCACTACACTTATATCGAAGGTGGTGATAATGAAGGCATCTATTTAGCCAAAGCAGCAAATATCGTCCGTCGCGATATTCTTGATTCGTCAAAACAAATTGACGGAGCATTTAGTCTTGATTTTCAGAAGGAATCCGTCCCTTCAACACTTCTTACATTGGTTAGTATGATTCTCAACGGTTCAACGTCAGCGTTACAAAAAGACGATAAAATATTTGAACAACAGCCTTGCTTAACTATTTCTCAGCTTATTTTGTTTAATACTAAAAAGCGGAAAAGAAAAACAGCGGTGCGGGGAGGTGAGAGGCACAATAAATCCAAAGAGCCACCCCTTCCACTTTATGTTGGTATGGTTCTTTATCTACAGACAAGACAAGCAAATTTGGTCAACAAATTATTCAATCTCGGAATATGCGTTTCGTATAAAAGAATTTTAGAAATGCTCGATGGTTTTGCACAGACCATAAACCATCAATTTGCAGTAGATGGCGTTGTTTGTCCCCCAAAGCTCCGCAAAGGTATCTTCACTACAGCGGCTTGTGATAACATCGATCACAACCCCAGTTCAAATACAGCAACTTCGGTTTTTCATGGCACAGCTATAACCTTATTCCAACATCCTGAGTCAAGGAGAGGTGCGTAGTCAAATTATTCTGCCAAAAGTTACAGATGCTGCACAAAAACAAACAGGTCTACCAGAAACGTACACAAATATTCAGCCGACAATAATGAAAAACACTGTTCCTCCGATTCCGAAAATACAGAATTGGGAACCCCAAGTGAATCAAGTTACTATACCTTACGACGTAAAGGAGTATTTTTGGCTAGAGAACGCTGCTTCTAAGCTAAGCGATGAAGACGCGAACTCTTGCATTTCCTGGTCCTCATACAATGCCAGTTTCTGCAATGAACCAAATATCGTAAAGTCCATCAATGCAATGCTTCCATTATTCAAAGAAAGCTCATCGTCTGTTGCTATGATTAAACATGCGATGAATCTGGTTCAATCGTCTACCGGTTTCTTAAATCCCAGTCAAACATCTGTAATAACATTTGATCAACCGCTTTTTGCGTTGGCAAAGAAGATTCAGTGGGCGTGGCCGGATCTATTGGGAGAGAAGAGTCTTGTTGTTATGATGGGTGGGCTCCATATTGAGATGGCGTTCATGGGATTAATTGGTAGTTGGTTGAAAGGCAGCGGGTGGATCGAATCTCTCGAGGAAGCAAACGTCACGACATCAGGAAGAGCTGAGTCACTTTTGCATAGTGGACACGTTAAACGTACCAGATATGCACATCAAGTAGCTGCCACAGCCTTATTTGCATTACTAAAAGAAGCGCAGAGTGCATATGAAGAGCCAAGTTTTCAAAAGTTTTGTGCGGAAAGGAATCATCTACCTCAGTTCAAATATTGGTTCATGACCCTGGAAAAAGAAATTTTGCTTCTAATGTTTGTACGGTCACTTAAAAAAGGAGATTTTTCGTTATACCTGGATTCGATGGCAAAGATGGCACCTTGGTTTTTCGCCTTGGACAAAGTCAATTATTCGCGTTGGCTTCCTGTTCATATACGAGATATGGAGAACCTTGAACAGGAGCACCCGAATGTGTATGAAAATTTTGCCCGAGGAAAGTTTGTTGTTCATAATTCTACGAAAGTGTTCTCAGGTATCTCCATCGATCATGCTCATGAACAGAACAACAAACTAATCAAGGGTGATGGTGGAATTATTGGAATTACCGATAATGAAAAGGCCCTAGAGCGGTGGCTGATTTCAGGACCGCATGTTGCTGGACTTCTCAGTGATTTTGAAGAGTCTGCTTCGTACACCAAATCTAGCGAAAGTAAGAAACATCATGAACAAACAATTGCAGAGGAAGTGAGGTTTAAGAATGATGTCAAATCCTTGATATCAACGATAAATGAGTACGGAAACCCATTTTTAGAAGAATCAGAAGATTGTCTTTTTGTTTATAACTCCGGACAAATCAGAAGTGGGCTGCCGGTGAAAAACCTTGAAAAAATCAAAGATGTAGGAGCAGACAATTATAAAAAATATGTAACTGACAGGCTATTGCATACTACAATGCCGTTAACTGATACCATCAAAAGAAACAAATTGTATATTTTCGATGCCGTAAAAGGTCCAAAAAAGCAAACCACGCAGATCAGAAACCTCAAGAGCGACGTTAATCTTTTTTCAAGATTATTCATTGCCTGCCAAAATCGTGAAGGCAAACTCGAAGATTTTTTTCAACATGAAAATCAGAGCTTTCCACCGGCGCTATCACAAAACAACGAGCTAAGATCAGGAAACAAGGCAAATTTACTGAAATATTTTGAAGCAAAAGTGGATTCCGCAACGATGTCTGACATACCAGCTGCGGATATCATGATTATCGATGGTGCTGCACTTGTAAACGGCTTACCTCCAATACGCGGTACCACATTCAAGCAATACGCATCAGATAAGTTTCTACCATTTCTTGGTCAAAAGTTGAGGGATGTAAAAAGACTTGATGTTGTATTTGACGTTTACGTGAAAGACTCACTCAAGTCAACGCGAAGATCCCACCGAGGTGAAGGTAGTCGAAAAAGAGTTAAGGGCAACTACATAGTCCCAGCAAATTGGAATTCCTTCTTAAGGCACAGTGATAACAAAACGGAACTGTTTTCTTATTTGGCCAATTTTTCCCATCAAAATCTCAAAAACGGAGAAAAATCGTTTGCAATTACAATCGGCAGTGAAGTTCTTACGTTGCCACCTCAAGATACGTCCATTATCTCCCCTTGTAATCACGAGGAAGCAGACTCAAGAATGTATCTACATTTGTACGATGCTATTACAAGGCAAAATATGCAAAATGCTGTTATCAAAACTGTGGATACAGATGTTATGGTCCTTGGGGTTGCTGCCGTCGTTCGCATTCCGAATTTGAAATTGTATATAGCATTTGGGTCTGGAAAAACTTTCCGATACATCAACGTAAATGAAGTTTCTCAATTTTTGGGATTACAGAGATCACTTGCTCTCCCGATGTTTCACTCCCTTACGGGTTGTGACACAGTCTCGTTTCTTGCTGGCAGGGGGAAGAAAACTGCCATGGATATTTGGAATTCATATGAAGATCTAACGGAAGCTCTTCTTGATGAATCATCCAGGAACGGAAATAAACGAATGCTTTGCAATGATAGAACAATTCATCGTTTACCTTTATGACCGGGGCAGTACCTTGGAGAGCGTTAATGCAACACGGCAAATGCTATTTTCGCACAAAAATAGAACGCTGGAAAACATTCCGCCATCGCAGGGAGCATTGAAACAGCACATTTTGCGTGCTTCATACCAAGCAAACATCTGGAATCAAATGTTATCAAACCTACAAGTTCTACCGGAACCTGAAATGTGTGGTTGGGAAAAAGTTGATGAATATTGGCAACCTGTGTGGACGACTCTTCCAGAAGTAGCTGATGCTATTAGCATCCTAGTCAAATGCAATTGCAAGAAAGGTTGCAAAAATGCCTGCAAATGTAAGAAAGCCAGTTTGAACTGCACTGCTATGTGCTTTTGTGGAGGAGATTGTAACTGAATGAAGAAGATTTATACGAAGTAAGTAATAACGATGAATGCTTAGTTATTTTATACGGTGTTACGTTTATGACATTTGTTAAGTCAAGTCAGAAAACATATAAGAGCCACTTCGGATTGGCCCGATATACGAACATTTTAAGCGCGCAAAACTGGTCACGCATGCTTATTTTCATGTTTAAATGGTCTTTTAGAGGACTGGGACCGAGTACCCTATACTAAAAACAGCACATGGGGCCAAATTTAAGGTTGGCTTTCAACTTTATATTTTTCAGCGTATCAAACTGACTATTTATATGCCAATTTTTGTGCTCTTAACATAATTCAGTTAATAGATACAATGAATCATTTTTCGGAGGACTGGGGCCGAGTAACCTATGCTAAAAATAGCATATGGGGGCAAATTTAAGGTCGGCTTTTAACTTTATATTTTTTAGCGTATCCAACTGGCTATGTATGCTATATTTTGTGCTTTTAGCATAATTCAGCTAATAGATATAACAAATAATTTCTTGGAGGACTGGGACCGAGTACCCTATACTAAAAACAGCACATGGGGGCAATATTCGGGTTGGCTCCAAACTCTATCTTTTTCAGCGTATCAAACTGGCTATGTTTGCCAATTTTCATGCTTTTAACACAAATCCCACAATTATTTCACTAATTCCACCCACTATTCCCAAAAGAACGCACCCATAAAGAGGAGAGTACATTGTTGCATGTGCCAGCAGTTTCTTTTAAATGCTCAGTTTCCACTCCAGGCTCTACGCTTGTTTTATGTTAGTACATATTACTGATTGTCATTCATTTGCTGTTAAATAGGAAATGGAAATTGCTGAATTTGAAACAAAGAAGCAGGAGTACGCTGCCCACATGGCGAAAACCGCACAGAAAAAGAAAGGAAAGTGATAATTCTGAAGCTTATCATATTACCATATTATCATTATTACTGTACTCTTTAAGTATCACTCTTGAAGAATAATATTGTGACCTCTATCTAAGCGGTTTGTCATCAGTTTGGCCTGCTTACCTATTTAGAAAAGCAGCACAAATCAACTTTAAATATATTTCTTCTTATTATCATGTTTAATTATTATATTCTACTGATGTGAGTCAGTTTAACAATTATAGTACAAGAGTTACCAAACGTTAAATTGAAAGCTGAGACATTTGACACATTCAAGAACCATTATTTTCACTATGCATTTAGGATTATCTGCTTTTTGATTTCTATCTTTTTCAATAACAACAAATCTTATATAGATATTTGATATTTAATATTTCATATTTGATATAGCTATAATCGTATTGAGTGATTAGCGTTGCTGTGATAACTTTGTTTTTCATGTAAAGCATTGAATATTAATTGAAGTTGAATAAAGAGCATCAATACAAAGGTTAATGGAAAGAAATGAATTTTGATTTTCTGGATAATCGCGACTGTCCTGGGCATGACAATAAACTGCATCCAGTGGCAGAGGTTTAACTGGAGGAGAATGGAGTTACCTCTTAACTGCCATTACTCCCAGGTCATCCTTGGGCAAGATGTAGCACCTGTTAGCCTTCCAAACCAGGATACGGTTACAATGAAGATTATTCAAATACGAATCAAGCATTGGTAAGTTTTGGTTTCGTAATTTTATTTACTCAAATCAACTGGTTTGTTTATTACCAAGATTACTTTTATGCTCCTCGTAATTCTATTAGTTGCTTTTTCCAAAATTCTTTCATCTTTTTGTTTGTACTCTTTTCGTTAAAGGATGAAGATAGGATTTATTTGCAAGCAACTTGTTGGAAACGACTTGAAACGTGGCTTTTGTAACAACATGAAAGGTAATTTTCGTGTATTAATGATCATGTATTATCTTCCCTGTTCAACTGAGTGATTAAATATTTCTGATTGAATAGCTCATTGTCAAGTCTTACATTTAATTGTTAGTCTTCTGTTTACATTTCTTCACTGTTCTTTATTTTCCTTCAGCTCTGTTGTAATTGATTTTCTTCTTTCATCTTTCTAGTTTAGTTCGAAAATTGTAATTCATTTTTTTTGTTCTTGTTTTAGCTGTTTTGTTCTTGTTTTGGTGGTTATTGAAGTTCGGAGGCTGCTGGAATATTTAACAGATGAACAAAGACTTGAACAAAGGAGGAGTATAGGACTATTAGATTTAGCAGTTCTTTTTTTGTCTATAATACTTGCGTTGCAAAATCGCTCAATTACATGAGTAGATCATTCACTGTAAAGATAAGGATACAGTAAAGGATACTATTTTAAGTGTCGTCATTGTCACAAATATGCAAGGATTATTTACCCCCCCCCCCCCACCTTACTTAAGAATATCAAAATGGGCCAAGTTTGATGGATGGCAATTTCCTGATCCAAGAATAAAGAGCTTTCTTTATGTTCCCAAAATAAGTGAAAGGATCTTCGTTTCGCGAGAAATTAAGTTTATACCCATAGATTCTTTAAAATGCTGTGGAATTTTATCATCAGAAGAATTTGTTTTTCTAACCACGTTGATCTAACCGTATAGTCTTGCCTGCTTGTGATTTTGTCGATTATATTTACTTATACTTTGTTGTACTTGAATAACTTTAGTAACTTATTTATTTTCTAGATTTTGTGATGATGTAAGCACCCGGCCTCGTCCGCCGTGCCAAGCTCTGGTCACGTGGAGTTGCTGTTGGTTACCTTGCTTCGTCATATGGTCTTCATGGCTCTTGGTCCTTGATTCTGGCTCATCCTTGTTGTCATTTTCTCGGTTTATGGCTTCTATTCCTAAGGTGAGAAAATTTTGCATCTATATTGTTACTCTTTCGCAATATTTGTTATCACACGATTATCCAAGTCATCGAAATTGTAAGGACCAGGGTTAAAAGGCTTGAAGCTGCTACTTGTCTTCATTTTTATGGGGTATTACTTGAGAAGGAAGAGAATAGTGATCTGTTGGCATCCAAAACTAGGAGATGTATTAAGCATTGTACGCGTCATCGTAGTTGAAGCCTGGGTCGCTGAATTTGATATTGGTCTGCTCTGACATAGCAAAGGCTTGTACCATGAACCCTTACCCTGGTTCCCAATTAGGCTACAACTCACCCATTCAAATGAATTTCTTTGTGCATTATTAAGTTTGATTTATTATTAGTTATTTATTTAGTTAGTTCTCTTCATATCAGATTATAATTAGACAGAATTGATGAAAGGATAAGGGAGATATGTAGGAAATTAGTCTTTCATTGGCCAAGTTATAAAATAGTTCAGTTATGATGGTATTGCTCATGATGTGCTAAGTAGAGACACTTCCAATTGTTTGTTTAATATGCGAGTGGTTTACTATTACTTTATTTTTGTTTATCTCCTTTCTGGCAGACGTGGCACTGGTTTTGTTTGTTTAGTTTAGTTGTAATTTACAAGTTTTATACAATTAGAAACTCAAGGTTAATCAAGTTAATTCTAGATTCTAGTTAAGTTTGTTAACAATAAGGTATTAGATGGCTGTCGTTACAATTTGAGAAATTAGCTTACAATTTGTTGCTGATTAAAGACTGGATTAGTGAATGTAGGTTAATAGTTAAGCGAGTTTGTGCTTAGCTGGTTGTTCCTATTTAGTCAACCTTGGTTAATTCTAGCGACAGTGTTGGTCAAGACCATTGTTTATCATAGTTTTCATGATGTAGTGGAAAGTTCATTTACTTAGCTTTGGTTTTATAGCATTATCATAAACGTAACCTAAATAGCTTATTTTGTACAGCTGGAAGAAGAAATATCAGAAGTGTAGGAGCATCAGCAGACGTCATGTTTTATAGAATTTTTATTAATTTGTTTTTCTAGTTAGTTTTTAAAATGTTTCATCTCTGTTGTCGTTGCATTATAACATCAGCTTGAACAGAAGTGAAACATTTTTAGTACTGATAGCCTTTTATTATTGTTTCTAGCTCGTTAGAATTTTGGTTTTTTTGTCTGCACAAAGTATTCGTTTGCCTGACGTGGGTTCTTTCACTGTTCAAGGGGCTAAAATCTAGTGTGGTCCTCGCTTTTGTTGATGTTCAGCCATTCGTCTGATCAAATAATGATGATACGACCTGGGGGGTGCAGTAAATGCAATGACGCTATGGCCTACGGGGGGCAATGCTTACTGATCTCGTGACTTATTTGCCTCAAGTCGATTTTTACCACCGCAAATCAACGTTTGCTATTTCTAAAATTAGAGGCCTAGGAACGTTTGGTATAAATGCAACAGGTTTCATTTTCTGACTTTGAGAGTTAAACTTCATCGACTTGTGATTTGGAGCACGCTTCTTAGCCAATTGTTTTGCTTTCAAGTCATTTCGTATAAACGAACTTGGATGAAGACTGTGTTAACATAATATTGCGATTGAGTAACATAATAGATGCATCATTTTCTTATCATTTGGGAATAGAGCCATTGATCGTGGATTTGGCAACTTGGTTAGACCAGATAGGGGATCTTGAGTACATGAGACCGTAAGACAAGCAAGGTAGCTGACAGCACTCCTCAAACCAGAGCTTGGCATGGCGGAAGGGGCCGGGTATTTTTTATTATTGTATTACTCCCTCCCACCTTTTAAAAATCAGAGCGTCCGGGACAAACCAGCGACGGTGGGGTTGGGTACCCACGGCCATAGGCTACGACGGCTGCAGGAGGCTACTTCCCCTGCAACCATCATAGCGACCGGACCACCTATTGCACCCACCCTCAGCTACCCCACCCATTGACCCCATTAGCCTAGCTACACATTACTATGTTACTTTATTGCGCACCTATCCTAAGTTTATTGCCCATTCCTTAATTATCCTAAGTCATAATACTATCACTAGAGAAGAATTCCTTAAGCTATCAATTAATGAATTAATTTAAGATTACTCTTTATGTTAGCCTATGCCTATTGTTCCCAGATAAAATACACACCCTAACTTCTCATGTTGAACAAAATTGTACATGATTTTGCTAGGAAAAAATCACTTATACAGCAAAATATTTGTATTGCATTGTCTGTTGAGCTTTTGTAACACGCTGTGTTGCTGTTTGTTCTGCTCTTCAAAATCAAAATTTCTGTTTCGGCATCAACTTGGATTATTCATCTTGAAACTGAAATATACAAGTATAAATAATAGTCATAAATAACAGTCATCGTAATCATCATTGTTTTTGCTGTGGTCCAGTAGTAATTTTATCAAAAGTTGCATTAATTTTATTTGGTCTGATTTTGGCAATTCCCAAGCAATGCTTCCATTTCTGAAATCAACAATTTCGCATTTCGCGAATGTTTATCCAAAATGCTCATTATTTCACAAAATTGATTTCGAAACAACTTACACTAGTTAGAAACATATATTTTTTAATGAATTTGGAGAAGAAACCAACATGACTTGAAAACCAGATGGGCCTAAATTAGGCTCGATACCTCCTGCTCGACATTTTAAGCTTGCACGAGGCGTTTTAGCCGAAAATGCTTTGAAAACAGAATCTATTACAGTAAGAAAATGCCTGAAACGTAATGTAATGAATATTGAAAGAAATATCGCTACACTTACATTGAATTTTCATTTCCAGTTCCTCATCTTTACATATCACTTCTTCTTCGTGCTGCCTCCTTTCCTTCCTTTCCTTTCCTTTGAATGGACTGCAGTGCAGCAGAGCAGAGCAGAGCAGGCGCGGCGCATGGCAAATGAGACGATGAACCAAATCCCGCGTTAGCATTCGTCATTGTAAAATTCGCGAGACACTCGCAGAAAGCAGAAAACACATCATAGCGATCTTCGTAAAATATTCACCTGCCAAATGATAAAGCAATAAATTATTAATAAATGGCAATGACCCGTCAACTGTTAACCAGCAAATACAACTAAATAATCATTTAAGCATAACGTCGCCGTGATCGTATAGTGGTTAGTACATTGCGTTGTGGCCGCAATAACCCAGGTTCGAATCCTGGTCACGGCAAAACGGTTCATACTTTTACTTATCTAATTTAATAATTTCAGAAAGAGAAATGTAAAATAATGAATTATTTAGCAAAATATCACTTTGCAAAGTAGGAAATATAACAATGCTGTAATATGGCGTGCACATTCCGCCAAAAAAACAACGTACGAACACATGCGTACAAGTGCTGTGGCAAAAATTTTAATGGTCAGAAACATGAAACAGCACGTGGTCAGAATAATATTGGCGCCAATTTGACATGGAAAGGAGACAGATTGAGAACGAGGCGGAGACTTCATATTTAGAAGCAAATAGAGTATGACTTTGAATTTGAAGAAAGCAACAGCATTGACTTCAAATTTAGAAAAATTGACTTCAAATTTATAAGCACCAGAACCATAACTTTTATGTGAAATTTTAGTCGGAGTGCTAGCAAATCAGAAGCAGTAATTGAAATTTTACATATTTCGGATAAAGATGTATCTTTGACTTTAGTCAGTGGTTAAACTTAAAGAGCATGTGTTTTTTGACAATGCACGCCATTCTATTACCGTAAATTCTCTTTTAAGCCCCCCGGGGGCTTATTGTTTTTCAGTACTTTAAAGAGGGGGCTTATTAGAGGGGGGGCTAAATTGAGAGAGGGGGCTTAATAAATATTTTGCAATAGAAAACCATTTTCAGTGGTGGAAATACATTAAATAATACATGAAATACATTATTCAATGAAGTCTGTGTGAAAAACGCTTATATCTACAATACTTAAGCCTAAATGATTTGAATTTGAATTTGTTGAGAAGTATTGAACGACCAATGAATAAAATTAAAATCTCCGTTGTTTGTCAAGTTTACTTATTTTGGCATCAGTGAAGATTGGGGGGCTAAATTGAGAGGGGGGCTTATTAAATTTTTCCTTCTGAAAAGGGGGGGCTAATTAGAGAGGGGGGCTTAATTGAGAGGGGGGCTTAATAGAGAATTTACGGTATGCGCTAAAATAAGAAGTTGCAATAAAATATGACTTTTAACTTGATGCAAAATAAAGAAAGAACCTTCATTTTTTTAATTAAACATTCATGTGGAAACAGTAAGGGCAGTTTCTTCAGATCAATCTCTTGACATTGTTTTCGTATCACTTTTTTCTCCAACTACGGACAGATTTCCTTTCTCAACAGAACCAGAGAGCGACTGCGTTTGAGCTTCTATGCCGAAAAGCATCTTCAGTCCCTCTTTGAATTCCGGTATTCTGAAGTAGTACACAGCAGGATTGATGGCAGAGTTGGCCATGGCCGTGGTCATGGCAACCGCATAGCATACTTCTTTCACATTTCCATGGAAACCTTTGTAATCAATAAAGGGTAGAGCACTGACTGAAACAATGCTCAGGAAGACAGCTACGGGCGTGAACAGCAGGCCAAAGATTATTATGATTATTGCAATGGCTTTTGCAACACGAATGTGACTTCTTGTTTCTCTTCTTGTTTCTCTCTGTCCATCGTCAATTACTTCCACGGCTGGTGTTATATTACGACTGGTATTTCGCACAACTTTCATTATGAAGTAGTAGCATATGACCATGGTTAAAAACACAGACGCAATGAGTAAGATTATGGCTGCACAGTACAGCGATTCGCCTGGGGGAAAACAGAGAAAGGATAACATATTTATAGATCACATGTAAATTAAATTCTTGAAACTTTCGACAAAAGCCCAAATCATCTACCGTAACGGCTCTTTTTTATTTTGATATTGTAAACGATGAAAAAATTGTGATTTATTAAACCATAAAACTCATAAAAGTTACATTGTAGCTACTGTAAGTCCTCGCATATAAGTAACTGAAATTTCAAAATCAAGCTGTCTGGTTCCTTCTAAAAAACTGTTGCTTTATAAAACATGATTTGTTGCATGAAACATCTTAAATTTGAGGACCATGTCATACGGTGAAATAAAATTATGCTTGAAATGAATATGGGTGAAAATAAGCATGAAATATATCCCAACAATGGACTTTTGTGCTGACATCAAGAAGTTGGAAAAGATCTGGCAAAAACAAGAGAGGACATCCCAGGACAGAACTTTCTGGTATAGTCGACCGTTGTCAACTTCTTTGGTTAAAAAAGGTTTGTCTCTTATAAATAATGAGAAACTGAAACTAAAATTGAGGCTGATTTGTTTCTTATAAAAAAAGACATTCTCTCCACTATTTTCTTTACTAACGGGCTGCAGTTTCTAACGTGTCCATTTTTATTGATGCGGAAGTTACTGTCTTTTCCACAAACATATTTCTGACATTTTTATTTGAGAACTTCGTCTCTCTATTAAAAGACTATTTTAATCATAAATACAAAATATAAATCATGCAGAAAATAAATGATAAGAGCAAACAAATCTGAACTTACCAGCGAATCTGATAAATGGCAGAGCAGCAGGCAATGTCTAACAAAACAAAATAAGAAAAGCAATCTTCATTCTGCTCATATGGTGTGGATAATTGACAGTCTTGATCAGGTGCATGCAACGATCGTAACTGATCAATGCAATTGACATTATAGAAGCACATAAGAGAAATGGAGCCAGGAACCTTCTGACGGTATTGAACGTACAATTGTAACGTAGCGTAGCTGAGAATAATTGCATCACATGCATTGGTTCCAAGATGATTCCAACAAGAAAATCAGTCATTGCAAGTGACAGAAGACAAGCGTTTGATCTCGTCTGCAGACGTTTGTTCTTGTAAATAATCACAAACATTAAAAGATTTCCCAGCAATGCCAGCAGACCAATAACACTGTTTGTTATACCAAGTGTAATACGTAATTCAGAAGAGACATCCAAGTTGGTCACACATTTATCCATGATAAATCAAAGACTTGTATACAAAGCGTTTGCTTCTTAAAACATCTGTTGCAGAATATTCAATGTTCAGCAAAGTTCCATTTATTTGGATATTCCGAGGAAAAACAATCTGGTCTTATGAACAATTGTCTTCTGAAAAATCAAGGGCTAGCCACTTGATTTTACTTTCGCGTTGTGACTTTTTCTAACGTGGCTATCTAAATTACTTTCTCTTTCAAGGTAAATACGAAAACAACTGACTTACAATCCGATGATCATGCATAACCAGTGGCGTAGCTAAAGGGGGGGAGGGCTGGGGGGCCCCGCCCCCACCAAACGTTTCCAGCTGCTTGTCGGAAAATTGACAACAAGAAAAATGTCGTCAAAAATATTATTTTGCAAATTTTGAACCTAAGAAGAATATCAATTCAATTTTTTAAATTGTTTTTGATAGAGCTTCACACACATCCATTCATTTCATAAACAACGACATCAAATTGTTTTCCGGTTTTATCTCACTTTAATTTAACAAACAACTCGACAGCTGATTATAAATTGCAAAGAAAAATGGTCAGTCAAAGTAAAGTTATACGACAAAAATCGAATGCTTTGTTTCGATAGTGACTACGGAAGGAACCACGATGAAAAATACCATGATGAAATTATTGCTACCGACCGAAGCATTCAATCTGAATTTGTAGGGACTCCGGAAAGTCCATTTGCTATCGCTAAAAAGGAAAATGGTTGCATATTTTTGCCCTAAAGAAAAGTTACATTGGGACAGTTTATAGAGATATAGTTCTTTACGGCTAAATATTTTCCATCAATAATTATTTAGCTCTTATACCAGTGTTGATTTATCAGCTTTATTACAACTTTTAAGCTTTGCTCTCATTTTATCATATCTGTTTGTAAAATGCATAATAGAGCATGAACAAGCAATGCTCCTTTTCTTTGATACGACATATAAACGGGGCAACGACCAAACTTCAGAAGTGTTTGTCAAAACATTTGTCAACATCTCTAAATTTCGTCGGAATATTGTCGGAATTTGTCCGGGTTTCGCCCCTTCACCGCCAAATCGTAGCTACGCCACTGTGCATAACAAGGTGATAGCTGTTTGGAAACAAAAATTCGGTGCTTTCGAAAGGGCGTTTAACAACGTCATCAGAATCTGATCTGAAAGAAAATCATACAGCCAGGCATTAGATAATAGGTGTGTGAGCCTGAACATTACGAAATTCCTTTCGATTTGATTTTGATTTTGAATATGCAAGCATTTTCCTTTTTAGCGATAGCAAATGGACTTTTCGGAGTCCCTACAAATTCAGATTGAATGCTTCGGTCGGTAGCAATAATTTCACCATGGTATTTTTCATTGTGGTTCCTTCCGTAGTCACTATCGAAACAAAGCATTCGATTTTTGTCGTTTAACTTTACTTTGACTGACCATTTTTCTTTGCAATTTATAATCAGCTGTCGAGTTGTTTGTTAAATTAAAGGAGACCTGCAACCTAAAAACAAGTTGAGCTCCATTGATCAAATCTAATGCGTTGATCACGAATATCAGGATATTTTTTTCATGCGAGCAACCGTTTTCGAGTAATTGCCACTTAAAGTGGCGTTTTTGTCCGCGGGACAGTTTCAGCCTCGCTTTGGGTGATGACGTAACTGGTGAACAATCTTTTTGGCCTAATGGTGAACACGAATGGCTGCGTCACTAAATTCCTTCATTGACCTTGACTTGACGCAAATAACAATACAAAGACAAACTGCAACACTTATTTACAGAAATCATAGATCCGTAAAACCGTTTGAAATTTCATCTCCAGTAATACTCACAATGTTTATTATGGGCGTTTTTCACACTCCAAAATGAAATGGGCTATTGACGTAAACTTTTTCCGCTACCGGTAAAGATGGGAACATATAAAATCAACAGCACTTTTTCCTATAGCATATATAGTTTTTGTGTGCTAAGGAAGCAAACATGGTTGGGTATGCTGCGTATAACTGTTTCAACAACAGCAGTCGGCATAAAAAAGTTACATTCCACAGGTTTCCTAAAGATAATAACTTACGAAAGAAATGGATTGCCAATTTAAAACTAACAAATTTTGTATGCAACAAAAATAAAAGACTTTGCAGCGACCATTTTTCACCCGAATGCTATGAGACACGAGAATTTGTTATGGACTCACTTGGACTGACTACAGGCAACAAAAGATTAACATTAAAAGAAGGAGCAGTACCAACAATATTTGATTTTGGGAGTCCGAAGGGTCGCAAACAGATGAAAGGAAAAAGGAAATTCACAACATCGAAACCCAAGTTGGCTACACTCAGTCCTAGAAAGTCACAATTCGGAAGCAGCAGATCAAGTCCAGTTAAAAGAAGGGCGTTTGAAAAACGGCAAAAAATGAGGGTAAGTCCTCCAATGCGCATTCCATCAATATTATGATCAATGTGCCCCTGCTTGCCTGGTTTTAGCTGCGACAAAATCCACCTCCAAACAGCAAATGCTCTCCCTCCCGGACTTGCTCGAGGCAGTGGTTCAAACTGAAATGGCTCCACTACACCTTCCTCAGTATCAGCAAAACCATAATCAAAATCACCGTCACTATGATCCATAATTTTAAAATATTTAAACCTTTATTTATACAAATAATTGCCGTACAATTTTGGCTAATGCAAACTCAACACACTCTTCACTCAGTAAAAATGATTGTTCACCAGTTACGTCATAATCCTCCCGCGAGCAAGCACGTCTTTGCCCGTCCTTTAAACATAATGGCGGATTTTAGCCAAATTTTCGCACTTTAACAGCTTATATCTCGAAAACAAAGCTTGACTTTAAAAAACGAATAGCGAATTCGTAATCAGCGCATTAGAATTGATCAAAAGAGCTCAACTTGTTTTTAGGTTGCAGGTCTGTTGCAAGTATCAAAATAATATCCAAACAATATACATTAAATTTCATTTATCACATCGTATCATTAAAACATTCAATTCCAAATAATCATAATAGAGACATGATACGGTAACAGTATATAACATATATAGAAAACGTACAACCAGGGAGGCGTGTGACATGTTATTCGGACTTCATGTTTACGTAATCTTCAGATTGAAGATTTCTTGTCTGAAGATTGCGTAAGCATAAAAGTCAGAGTAACAGAAAACGTGTCTCTTCTCTGATTGTAGCTACTTCTATCCCGTTGCCCTGTGGTGCATATAGAGCACTATTCCTTGGTGTAGACAAAATTAACTCAGTATATAAATATATTTAAATATGCATATTAAATAACTTATCTCATGAATCTCTTGTCCAGTCGTGGTCCTTCCAATTATCAGAAAATTCAAGCACTTTGCGTTTGTGTTGTTGGAAAGTCTCTTTATGCGGCTTTCTCCATTTTCTTGGCTCCAAATCTAACATACCACCGATAATTTCCTAAACAAAAAGAAGAACACCATTTCAGTTACATGCTTTCCTCACTACTATTACTATCTATACAGGTTCAAATCTATTATATGTATTTGTTATTAATAGCAACTGAGCCTAGATATTCCAAACACCCAAATAGTAGACAATTTATTTGAGCTAATAATGTTTCAAGTTATGGACAGCGACAGGAAACGGTGTATAAATCACATATAAAGCAAACTAGAATCAAGAAAGAGAAAACGCTTGATAGGTCAGAGGAAATAATTTGACAACAGTCGATAGAATGTAGAGACAGCAATCATTAATAAGTTGAAAATTAGCACTGATTGCTCACATTCGATTTGGCCATGGATTCTGTTCTGGCCATACCAGTTATATGACCTCGGTCGATCAGATTCATACATGGCCGTTACTGACTTGATTTGAGTTATAAGACTACTTTACCTTTCCGAAATAATTTTCAAAAGCATCTTCGTCTTCAATGACGTGCCCAAATCCACCATCTAAACCAAACTCAACAGCAAAATATGGCAATCCTTTGGGAATCTGAAGGCAAGCAATAATGCAACAAATTAAAAACAATCATAAAATACATCACACATATGGATGCATAGTGTCTACGGATGATATTCGTAACATATACGGGACATGTGCGAGGGTAGGTGTAGGGACGATGAAGCAGAAAAAAGATTCGGATTGAGTGTTTAATTTTTACCAATATTAATTGTCTATTCAATACTCAGTATGCCTTTCATTGTCTTGGAAGGCATTTCAAAATAAAAAAATACAAATTAGTTATACCTAGTTTGGACATAAGCATAACGTATTTTCATTCAAACACAGAATACTTTACAAATGTACCTACCACTTTTTTAGGCCCTTTACTTCGTGGAATGTCAATAACTTTCTTGTTTTGTGCCCATTCAGTCTCAGATTCTTGAATAGCTTTCTGTGAATAACAAAAATAGCAGCATTTGCTTCTAACAAAAACAGTTGCAGAGCTTTTACTCATAATTCAAACAAAGAAAACCATTTGCACCGAGCATTCATTTTTCGAGCTCTAATGAAAAAAAAATGCTCGCGAGAAGCAGTAAGAGCTCAAATGGTTATATTACAGTGAAAATTTGAAGCACATGTGTGATTCATATAACTAAAGATCGAAAGAGCATCATTCGTTAGTTGTAAATAAGTTTCCTCTGTCTTAATCTTGGGTAAATTTCCCCTTAACTTAGCATCCCTCAATTCTTCCCTCAACATTTGTAATCTTAGCATTTAGATGCTTTATTACCTCAAGATGGGATAATATAATGAAAGCGTTGCATTAACTTATTTGTAAAAATGAGATAAGAGATGTTACCTTGAAATAAATAGGTGCCATATCGCCAATCTCCTTTGGTACAGGAATGCACTCAATAAACATATGATGTTGCTTCTTCGCAGACTTGAACGTTTCAAGAAATATAACATCTTCATCCTGAAAATCAGTCATAAAGCAAAGATAAAAAATGACAAAACATAAAATAGAAATAAGCATTAGCAAAGCAATAAAAATACAACCTAAACAGCAGCACTTAAAATGTGTCGACGCGTTACAAATAACAACTCCATAAATTACTCTGTGGGGTTTGTTTCGCCAACCAATAGCTTTGTTTGCTTCATCAAACAATCTTGACAATGATCAATAGAAAAATGTACCTTCTCTTTAAACATCTTCACCAGGCTTTGTTTGAACATCTGAAAATGAAATAAATACATCTTAAACAAATGTAACAAATGAAACAAATACATCTTAAACAAATGTAAAAATATTTTACTGGCAATGAAAAGAGTAAGATATAAAGTAATGTAGCAAAGTGTGAGGAAAAATAGATATTTTAAAAGGTCTGATGTATATAATATCATTTATAGCATCATATTTGACTATGAAGTCTTATGTGCCTCTGTGGAGTAATAACTAATGCATGTCATACCATAACCTCCTGCATTATATCTTCATCTAAGTATGTTGAAGCAACAATGTGCTACATCGGCAAGATCAGGCAATGTCCATCTGTTAGCGATGAGGTGATTGGCAATGCCAGGTATGTCTATATGCACAAAAATTGAGAAAATGTCTCAAAACGTGCAGTCTCCAATGATTGCTAAGTGATTAAGACTCCAGTGATTAAGAATCAAACCTCAATAAAGAAGTTTGGGAAAAGGAAACTTCAAACACTCATAGACAATTTATGGGTAAGCATAAATTGTCCATGAGCGCATGCAGTTGAAGTTTGACTATAGATAACTCAAATTCGCATTTGATCGAGTAAACAAGCAAAACTAATCAGTATCAGACATATTCAGGTTTAATTGCCGACGGCTTAAATTGCGTTACTACTTACTTGCGATGCTATACTGATGATCAAATGCTTCGCAATCTCAGGATTCTCGAAACAGAATCTGCATTTGGCAATCTGAGCCATGCTTTTGTGATGATCTACAAAAAACAAATCAGTTGAATTACTAAAGCATACTGCATTAAACGGCATTTTCCAAAGTATTGTACCATTCTTCCACTTAACATAGTCATAAGAATAAGTGCGACTTCCAAATCATGTTAAACTATGTTGCTTTCAGACCCAGATTCAGGAAACATACCATTACTCAGACTCAAACTCAAAAAACAAATTGCTCTATTTAACACAGATACCGTACATCCTCGAATAAGCCCCCGGGGGCTTATTTGCAAAAACGAATTTTTGCCTGATTATTATTCAATATTATAGCAAGATAACAGCTATACGATACAGCCAATTGATGAAGTTATTGGTTTAAACTTGCTGTTATTTGCAATACAGTCACTAAACAACTTCAATGTCTGAAAACTTGGGTTCAATATCCTTGCCAATGATTATCAGTATGGGGGCTTATTCGAGGGGAGGGCGTATTCGAAGGTGGGGGCTAATTCGAGGATTTACGGTATACATGACATTGAAGCGTGTATGCAAGCCATCAAATGAGCTGATGGCACATGTGGAATCAGCTGTAAGCTAGCTACTTCTAATTCATCAGCCACAACCAAGTACAATCAACCTTGAAACCAATTTATTTTATCACAATACCTGACATTGCCTTGTGTTTTGATTTTTCCTCCCTTGCACCGTGCGATTCTTTGTTGGCTGACGAAGTCTCGAACATATCATCAAGAGTATAGTAATCACCCATAGTGTTACCAAGCTAGAAAGAGTAACATGCTTTATAGTAATACACGAGGAGACCTTTACACAGATTTATCAAATGAAACAGGAAAACCTATCAATTGAACCTCACGGTATCAATTTTGTAAATTGTCTGACAAGCGATGCAGTAATGAATCGGTACTTATTAAGTAGGTGTATTGCAAAGGCCATTGATAAAAGCGATGTTCGTGCCTGTGAAGTCACAAAAAAGAACCAGCTTAAAATAAATTGATATCCAGAAATTTGAGCTTACCTTTCCAGCGAGTCGTGATAACACTTGCTTTTGATGGTCCTCGGAGGTTGTTAGTCGTTCTTCTTCAATCTGACCAATAAAATAAGCAATAATCAAAGATATTTGTAGCAGACCAAAAGACTTATTCAATGTAAACTAAAATAATCCCAGCATTGAAAGTGTTGGGATAATGTTAGTTTGAATTTACATTGGTAGAATGATTTTCTTTCATTATAGTTGTTAAACTTCACACGCAGATTTGCGCTGTAAAGTAGACAACCTCTTAAAAGGATAAGACATTTCAAAGTACAACAAACCTTGTTTTACAAGCAAAGCAAAAACATAGAGTGAATAAGTAAAAAACATGATGCAGATGAATACAAGAGGTATTGACGACATTTTGTATTCGGTAAAATAACGACACGATATTTACCATAGATTTGAGGCTTGTACTGTCATCCAGTTGATGATATCTCACTCTGTTTCCTTTGGCGTCATGAGTCTCAATCTAATAAGAAAACAAAGTCCATTGTAAAATCTTAATATCTCAATTCAGGAAAGATGTCTGCTTCTAATTTGTGGCTCAACTGACATTGTCCAGCTGCATTTGAATTTCCGTCAACAGAATATTGTTTTAATCGGACTGCCTCATGCATAGAACACTTTTCTACATTCCTGGATTCCCCTTGCTCCATATATAGCTCCCACTTTGCATCCTTGATGACTCAGCAACTTAATATTAGGAACAAACCTTCTATTGATCGTAATGACAGAAACAGGGTTCTACCATGGTGCATCAGCTATTTTCTCGGAGTGTAAATTTAAGATCGCTCTTGCGTACAACTCAACTCAAGCTATATGATTTGCAGTAAGCCTGATAATTTACAGCAATAAACATACAAGAAAGGAAAGAGGACATATCTCTCCCACCCTTATACTCACTTTCTTCAATTTCTTTCGCTTTCTTCTCGGCTCTGCATCTTCACCACTGGTCTTTAAAGGATACAGATTTCCATGTCGATCGGTTCTTGTGAGTATAACTTCTTCCGCTACCTCTTCTTCCTTACCTTTGACACGCGAGTGTTTCTTTGATCCACTTGACACAGTCTTCTTTCCTTCTTCCAGTTTGCGTCTTAGTTGTTCTGCAAGCTCCTTAAAAAGACAACTGAACAGTTGAAATACTTTCTGACACTGTCGGCTACAAGAAGAACTTTAACAACAAGTAACTATCTCGGGTTGCAATTGTGGGCGTTCGTTGGATGTACGTCATTGGATATACCTCTATAACTCTTGGGCTTACTATGAACGCTTATGTCAATGCAATACAATACAAGTAAAAGCCAACAGAGCACAAGATAAGAGCACAACAAAACACAACACGCCACGTCACACACCATTGCAGTGATACATTGCTTTTCTCATATATATATATTGCAATATTACATTATTACATTAAATATACATCATAGACAATCTCCATTTCAAACAACGGTTCAAAACAAACAGGTTCCTCCTCCTCAGGAGACTCAGAACTATCTTCACTTCCGCTTGAGTCACTATCACGTGTTTTGGACACGTCGCTATTCGCAGTGTCATTGGCTGTATCTTTCTGTTTTTCACTTGAATGTGCAAAAGCTGACGTGTCAGGATATCTTTTCGTTTCATCTAAAGGTGATATTGAACTGGGTGCAGGGCCATCATCTCTGCATCAAAATAAATAAAAAAGTGTCAGGAGTTGAAAATTAAAGAGTTCACGCTTTAACCTCGATCCCACGGTCAATTTAAATCTCATGGGTGATAAGCGTGGCAAATTTAGCGAGGCTGGAGTAGTAAACAGATACATAGGAACGAGTTTAGTTTCAGCCCTCTAAAAGGGACACCCTCGGAACTTAAGTGGGAGCTGTCCATTTGGCAAGGAATAAAAATCTATATCCACCATAAGCCTTAAAGAAGCATCTGCAGAGAGCGAGCTGACTCTACCAAGATTTTCCAACATTAAATGAAATTTCTCTATGACAAACACTCGTACAGCAAACTCCCCTTCGGCTGGTAAATTACATAAGCTACAGATAAAAGCACTAATGGGTTTCCTTCAAGATTCACCACATCGATGAGATAGCATTGTAGCTACCCGAGAATAAGTTGCAAAAATATAAAGACGAGATCATTGAAGACATAGAACCAACCTGATTTCTTTACTTTTATGCGGCCTAGTGTCTTCTTTCCTCCAACTGCTCCTATTGTTTCCTCTTCTCCAATCAGATCGTCTTTCTCTGTCATCTTCGGATCTGCAAAACGAGGAACGATTATGAACGATAAATTACACAATATTCAAGATGTTGTACGATTGCAAGACGTGCATTAAACTACCCAAAATAAAACGCATTGAACTGCCTCTATCTCAAACTAGCTTCTCGATCCCATGGACATGGGGATACAATGATAATTATTTTCTCTTTTCTCTCCCTCCCCCCTCTTTCTCTGGCTCGACATCACACTTGACAGTTCGGAGATAGAAAAGGTTCAATGCACAACGCGACGTGGCGGAAATGCGGTGAGAGATTTTTACCTGTTTCTTCGTCCTGATGCTCTGAGTAAGGCATTCAATTTTTCCATAGACTATAAAAGAAAATGCAATAAAACATTCAGCTATGTTTGGGAGCTGATACTGACACATTTGGCAAGTTCAAGACTTTGTGGTATGTTGAATCAGTGGATACACACTTTTTTATAAGAATACCTTAACTTATACTGAGCATCGATCTTTTTTATTGTTATTCTTAAATTTCCATTGTTTCTTGGTAATTTTGAGCCTCAATATTCTTATAAACTATATTCTTATAAAAAAAGTGTGTAATGACAAAATAATGCAAAACAAAACCATGCTTACCCCCCATCTTTCAACGACCACTTCTTCTAATTCTCTGCCTTCATCTTTCGCTTGTTCTTTCGCCCTTTGGTAGGCTTTTTCGATCCAACTTCTTCCAGCATCGCCAAATGGAGATTCTACACAAAAATAAAAAAATATCAAAACCAAAATAATTCTCAATCCATCTATATAACAGGATCTTGTTAGCTATACTACAACGATGTCACTTCGAGGAAGACTAACAAGCGATGAGTTTGAAGCTTATTCAGTTCTCATTGAGCAAATACTAATATAACTGTTAAAGAACACAGAGCTTTCAATCCCTCCCAAATGATTTCTTGAGTGAAAATGTTCTATAAAGCATAATCTCTTGCGAAATCCGACGAGACTCCGATTGCAAGTGGTGTCTGTTTAAAGGTCAACGAAAGAGCTAAGTTGACCCGTGCTAAAAATAAAACGCAATTCAACTACACTATGCATCATGGAGATATTTGCAATTGTATGCCAAAACGGTAACCGTTCTTTATACATTTTGTTGTTGACGTTTCTTAACATTAAATAAAAACCAAAAAACCTACTTGAATCCTTGCTGGCGCTGTTCTGACTTTTCTCTGTGGGCAATCCAGATCCCCCATCTTTCCAATGAGGATTCAATTCTCGTGGATGCTGTCCAGGCTACAAGAATGCAAGACTGATTATTAAAACATGTAAAACCGTTGTTCTAAGTCATTCAACCTCCTTATGGATCCTCTGCAGTTGCAACAGGCTGCATTTGACTTCAAAAGGAAGTTTTCCAGTGAAGTTTGCATCAGCTCTTGCATAGTGTTGGCAATAGAGTTGAACCTCGATTAGTCGAACTCCCAAGGGCAAAAAAAACTTTTTCGACTAATCGAGGCTCACATATAAAGCATACAGAACCAAGGGAAATACAAAAATGATCGAGATCGGGGGAGTTCGCGGTAGTCAACTTATCGAGGTTCAACTGTATTTAACGCGATATTTCAAATCAAATGTTTTCTATCATATCAATAGAATCACAACCTTTTACTTTTCTAGATGGCATATTTTGGCAATTAGTTGGTCTTTATTGACATTTTGGATTCATACTTTTTCAAACTTGAGAGTTTGGATGGCTTCTGGGACAATATTAATGCCCATCTCACAAACAACCATGGTCAAAAGTCCTTGGGACAGTGGGATTTATTCGGATAACGGGATAAAGTAGTTTGGTCAAAAGGATCCCTATGAACCCCATGAAAATATAGTGTTGCCGTTATAGTAAAGCCTGGTTTCCATATAGTCGTTAAGGGTGGTTGAGGGTCGCTCAAAGGATAAAAATCAACTTTTGACAATGTCTCTGTTTGATTTTTAATTCCTTCAGCGAACCTCAACGGCTATATGTAAACCAGGCTTAAATGCCATAAAACAAAATTGGACCGTGAATGAGAAGAATAAAGGATACGTGCAGAATTTGAAAAATTGAAAGTGTCTCGGGAAAAAACTTTGGTCATCCATTGAAGCAATTACCTGGTGAATTGCCATTCTTTCTTTCTCTTTCTCCATTTTCTCTTCATCTCTATTCGCCCGTTTCGTAGCTTGTGAAACAGATGAACCTGCAACGTAGTCTAGAAGTGACGAAGACAACATCCAATCTTCTCTCTATGAATAAACAATAATAAGATCAATCAAATGCTGAACAACCTAACTGATGAGAGATTCATAACTACGACCCTTGGCCTGCCACGTAATGACATTATTAATGGTGAATGAAAGTAGGAGCCTCAAAAGCCTTACTACATTACGTCCCAGTGCCTCGCTTGCAATTCGTTCAACTCAAAACAAGAGCGAGCGAGTAAAACGGGCAAGGCACAGGGACCCAATGTAGTAAGTCTAGATGAAGTACCGTAAATGACGAAATTAGAGTCCCGGGCGCCTATTTAGGAAATAACATTTTAAAGGGGGCGTATTGCCTTTATCCCGGGGGTGTATTGCCTTATTCTGCAGGGGCGGTTATTTGGTAGAGGGCGCTAATTCTATCATTTACGGAACCTAAAAGTGGTCAGCAGACGCAGTAGCATATTAGCTTGTGCTGCGCAGGAGCTCTGAGTTGTGGCCCAACTATCCTTACAATTACCTAATGGCTTCACAAGCGCCATATCCAGGAATTTAGTACTGCGCAGGTCTGCCCACCTTTAGGGATTGATACATCACATCAGTAAACACCCGCGTATAAGAACCTGTGAATTCTGCATCCAGCATATTGTTCACATACAATAGCCTATTGTCTCTTCTATTGTTTTGAGCAGGAATTTCAGCCTGGAAGGTTCTTAATTCACTGGTTCTTATATGCGGGTGTTTATTGTATTAAAAACTTCTTATGCCTCGAAAGTACAACACCATGTATGCGAATGATTAGCCTTATTGGTAAGACGTCGGCATGGCAGGCCGAAGATCATGGGTTCGAGTCTCACCCAGTCACATAGCCTGGTTAACATGTTATGGTGGTAACTCGGCATGTTCGGCTTGGTGGTGGGTGAGAACCCAATTTTCAGTCAATCATAACCTACAAGTGAATTCAGTTGCTCCACCGTGATGCTCCAGAATTAGACTTCGTCTAACATGCTGTCGCAAGGGCATGTTGTAGTGCAATACCCAAATTTCAAAAGTGTTGCCAAGTTTAGGAATCTAAGCGCATCTACAAGGGTGTATTCGCGTACAATATAGCAAAACAATGTAAATTCTAGATATGTTGCAGCATGAAGCTCGCTGTGGCTCTTTTTTAGATGTTCTCATGCGGGAAGGGGACAAAAACTAGAAAACTCGAATGCTGGCAATTATCAAGAACGTTCCTCGTTTAGGCGCAACAAAAGAATTCTTCTAGTTTTGGAAACGTAATAACAGTGCAGTGATTACCGTCTCAGCTGGGGGCAAAGATGCTGCTTGGGGTTCATTACTCTCTTCCTGTTGATCTGATTTGTTTAATTTCACATCTTTTACCGTAACATCTGATACAGTTTCGACAGGGTTTTTTTCCACCCAGTCATCTTCACTGTTAGCATCCTGAAAGCACAAACATTGGCAAGATAAG
The DNA here is from genome assembly GCA_013076295.1 of Sanderia malayensis. Classification (NCBI taxonomy): domain Eukaryota; kingdom Metazoa; phylum Cnidaria; class Scyphozoa; order Semaeostomeae; family Pelagiidae; genus Sanderia; species Sanderia malayensis. Next base: position 27,095 of record RQOL01000804.1, on the reverse strand, counting down.
ATCGTATAATAAAGTATGGAATCAAGAGATGCATATGTAAAAGACTATTGGTGCGGTATGTGTGTATATTGTAAGTAATTTAGACTATGATTACACACTCCAGATAATCCTCGAATAAACCCCCACCTTCGAATAAGCCCTCCCCTCGAATAAGCCCCCATCACGATAATCACTTGCAAGGACATTGAGCCCAGTATAGAGAGTATAGAGATATTGAAGTTGTTTAGAGAATGTATTGCAAATAACAGCAAGTTTAAACCAATAACTTCATTGATTGGCTGCATCGTATAGCTTTATTTTGCTTAATATTGGACAATAATCAGGCTAAAATTTCGTTTTTGCAAATAAACCCCGGGGGGCTTATTCGATGATTTACGGTATGTTCGGCTCCCACCATCATCAGACAAGCTATTTGTATTTTGTTCATCATCATTGTTTCCCTTATGTAAGGAATCACTAGTTACTTCAGTTCACAAATTTTTTCAGTTACTTACAGAGCTTCCAGAAGATAAATCTCCCTTTTCCCTTTTGTCTTTTGATTTATTTTTCTTGTGCTACAAAATAGACATCCATCATAAGTGTACTTCTATGTAAAAAGACAAAATCAAATATCAAGTAAAACTCAGGATTCTGTGAAAACGGCTCCTTGATACCTTCTTCTCTTTTTTATGCTTCTTTGACTTTTTATCATGCTTCTTTTTCTTTCTTTTTAAACCTGCATAATCTTCCTGGAAAAAAACAGAAATGATCAAGTTGCATTCTGCTGCTGAGATAACCTTGCAAAGCATCAAAATAGTCTGTTCCCAAAGTGCTTAAAATTCTTATACTAGTGCTTGGCTTTCATTGGTTCACTTCACATCCATGAACTGTTGAGACAATCACTGCATAATGTCAACCAATCAGCTGTCCACCAGTTATAGAGCCTGGCAAAACTCCACGAAATCTCACATGTGCAGTGAAAATTTTTTCAAAAAACCTGACACAATAACGTTTTTATTCTTTGCCATGCACTCCTGCGTGCACGCAAGGCCTAACTATTGAATAAATGGGATATTCATTCTGGAAGATCATTATTGGGGCACAAGCCACCAGTTCCACATCATCTTAACAAATAAATATTGTCTGTTTACTGGCACCGTGTAACAAGCCAAACTTTGCATCACAAATTACAATAATCTGGTGCTTTGGTAAACATTTGAAAACCATAAGGAGGGCTTAGGAGGGCTAGCCCTCCCAAGTAGACTGGATTTACATGCTTGTTTATATGAGAAATTTCCACGTAAAACAATATTTTCCAGCCCTCCTTGGCGAGATCTCCGGTAGTCAATAGCGAGATCTCGCCTGAGAGGGCTGGCCCCCTTCTCATGCAAACGAAAAGGAATTTTATGAAGCATCAAATGGAAAGGTGAGATCTCGACAAAGAAAGCTAGCCTTCCTGACCCGGCTAGCTTTTCTCCATATAAACAGGATACAGAAATTCACAAGAAACTAATCTAAAATAAAGCACTAATCTGTAACAGATGAGGAAATAGGGTGTGGAATACACCAATCGACAGTGGCACGATGGGTCAGAGCTTCATTGGATTGTCTGCTACATTTTTTGTTATTCTAAATCACACTATAAAGGCCCTCGACAATGGCTCCCTGACATGGTCACATCAGTGCTGATAGACAGTTCTTGACCGAGAGATTTAACAATCTCCATGTTATTGTAAATCGCTTTCCAAAAGTATTCTTCATCCAGGCGAGCGATTGCTGTAGCAACCCAACAATGTAGCACTTGATGATGTGAGCAACAATGTAAACAGTTGTAGCAAAGCAAAGCAACAAGGGGCCTGGGTTCCAGGTTGATAGCACCGGACTTAAATCTGAAATGAAACAACTTATACAATCCAATTTTGTTAGCTACAATTAACTCTTGTAAATTATCAGCAGCGAAATGGGCAACTGGCTCATCTTTGTCATGAATAAACATTTTTCTGTAGCCGTTTCTGTTGGTCATTAAGAATCGCGATGGTAAACAGTGATCTTGGGGTTGGTATGGGAGATATGGGGGTTCAAAGTTACGGTCTAAGACGTTTGACCTCTGCGGAGGAGTTCATAATCAAATTCTCATTTCTAAAGTAGCTGCAAGACTTTTGGCGGTGGAATTCATTCAGGTATGCACTGTTTGACTCTTTCCGACTAATTAAAGGTAAACATGCCCTTTTTGTCACGTGACCAAAAATTTACCCCTTTTCCTTATATAGAATTTCTTCACATTTTTGGAAATTTGAGCATAATTATGGGCAAAAGTGATTCACATTCGTTCGAAACTGGCTTAGTCAGTATTTGCATCGTTATGTTCAGCATCTAAATTCATTAGCGGGCACAAATGGCAACCAACATAAATAAAAGCAAACTGGCAGAAATACAACTTACTATATAACAAATTGTGAGCCCAACGTTAATCTTGTTCATCATTCATCTTTCTCGTCAGTATCATTGTCTATTCCAAGTACATCATATTTATCTTCATTTTCACTGTCATCCAGCCCCATTAACAAATCTTCATTGTTTTCTGGGAATGGCTTTTCTATCCAAACAATCTTGCACTTCTCTGTCCAACAAAGATCTGAAAGGTGTGGCAACCCCAGCTGATATGCTCCGGCTGACTTCCAGATTTTAGCAACGAAATTTGCTCGGTTAATATGCAACTTTAACACAGACTGATATGGAGGGAGCGATGAAAGATCAACTATCTTAAAAAACAAATAATAAGCAAATAATAAGCGATTTAAAACTGCTGCTACATCGACCAAAAGAGCTGTTCCAGCCATTGCCTCACATTCAGCCAGGCCAAAATTCAGCAGTAATACTTGTAGAACAGCAAGGCCTGTGGTTACGAAAGAGCACAATGAAAGAGGGCCAAGCATAAACAAGGAAAGAATGCCAAACAGTGTCATTCCAGCGACCAGCCAAGCTATGAAAACCGTATCTAAAGTTTCCCTACAGGATTCCAAAAAAAGAAAAAGAAATGGAAAGGAGGAACAAGCTCAAATAAGTTCCACCACAGCACAACAAATTGCAATTGGCATTCCGCCATTGGCCAAAAGAGTCAAGTTATGCGAAGCTCATCAAAGCAACAGTGACGTGAAGAGATACGACTCCAACTGCAATGAATGCAATTCGATCAGAAAGAAGAAGCTCGAGAACCTGGTCATTCAAAAGAAAGCCAAAGATGAAGCAAACAAAAAGATGCCTTTTTCTAAATTAAATCTATGATGGAACTCAGGAGACAATGAAATGCAGCTCGCAAACTGCTTTATAAATTTAACTTTAAATTTATTTAATTACATATATAGATAATCATAGGTTTTAAAGTAATGTATTTATTATGAATGGCAAATATTTTATAAGGCAACTCAATTTATGAGGTTTTTTATCAGAACAGTAAATCACAATATTGACTTAAAATTGTAATAGCTGATTTGCTATGAAAATAAGGCAGACATTGAACTGAACTGTGTGCTTATTTTTTATTGCAACTCTTTCATCACCAAATTACATAAAAGGAGAATAGCACTGCTTTAAAAGCAAGCAGCATTTGCTCCTAATGACACAGCGAAAATAGAAAGGATTGGAGAACAGAGAGATATTACAGCTGGAACATAAGGAAGAAGTTATAATAAATGGAATCAAAGTCAACCACTCAGACTCACCAGCTTCGATGCCAGCTTCTTCCTTAATTTCTCTTATCACAGCATCACCTAAAACAAAGATAACTTCCTGACTATAATCATACCGAACAAGCTCTTTTTAGCCCTGGGAGAGATCTAAAATCTCAACTCAAAAAGAAGCTTATTAAAGAAGGAAACCTAATAGAAAGGGGGGCTTTTGTGGCAATATATATACATATATTAGAACTATACAAGTGCTATGCAAAGTCTTGGAAGAAACTGTTATGAGATATTTATCTTTTATATGATATAAGTAAGAGGTTTTGTGTGCAATCTTACAGAAGACAATTATAAAGAAAGATTCATGCTTACCGATATCTTCATTTGGTTCAGCAAAGCCACCTGGAAACTTCCATTTCTTTATCTGACATAAAGCATTTTTCAATTAGAGTTGTTTGCAATATATGTAGGTTAAAGCTATGGCCGAATAAATGTCATTACAGACAGTGGCGGCGCCAGGGGGGGAATGGGGGGACTAGTCCCCCGCACCTTTTCAGAAAGATGGTCTCTGAGATTCATGCAAATCCGATGAGAAAATGGGGGGGGGGGGGTAGGCCTAAGTTCTGTGAATTGTGTTGCAAGATTATTTCAATGTAAAACACAAAAGAAACAAGTTAAAATTAAAGTCTACAGGTCAGGTGACGATTCTATTGGACATGTAAAACTTCCAAATTTGAAATCATATATCATCTTAAAATTCAAAGAGCATTAGGGCGTCTCTCATAAATTCCCATCTCATCTTGGAAGGGAATTCTCCGACGTTTTCCGACGTTCAACGCTGCTATCAACGGGTGTTGTTTTAAAACATTTTCGCCGAGATTGACTCTTGTAACTATACCCATTTCTTATGTTTCTGTAAAGGTTTCTTGTGTTGTTCTAATAATGTATGCAGAAAGAGAAATCAAAGGATCCTAAGCCATTTTGAGACCTCAGAAATGACAAAATCCCGGGAGCTTCCGGGGGCTTCGCCCCCTGGAACGGCCTCCGGCCATTGCGTGTGTGCCTTCGGCACGCCATGTACCCCTAAAGCAGCATGACACAATTTTAAAAAACTCAACCCGAAAAAATCCCCCCCCCCACTTTTTTGGAGCTGGCGCCGCCACTGATTACAGATATGAAACCAAATTATGTCAAAGAAAGATGGGCGATGTTAATAATATTACAAGCAAAATACCTACTTTTCCTCTGTCTTGAACGACAAGCACTTCCTGTGTTTCTTCATTTGGTACCATGCCTTAAGCAAAAATGATCCAAAATTAAACCATTGGTTCAAAATGATTCACATATCTCAAGACTATCTCAAGACCTTGTCTAGAAGTCTACTACCTAGTACAACTAGTACAAATGCTAGAACTAGTACAAATGCAATTGCAACAATTATACAAAATTACGCTATCAAACATATTTCAAATACCTACCTGGCACACCAACAGTGTGAAAAGCATATTGGGAATTTTATGGTAGCCATTTCGTCATCATTATGTAATCATTTATCACGTGCTGGCAGCTGAAGCCTTTAGAACTCAGGTATGGTATTGCTCAATGGTATTTTAATGGTATTTTCACAAATACTCCTCTCATCCCATCTGCCTTCCAGATACTGAGGTATTCTAGGAAGATGAAAGAAAGATAATATGATAAAACAGTTGGTAAGTAAATGTTGATTGTAGATTGGATGAATGGATGAACAAATGAATGGATGACTTAACAAATCAACAGATAAATACAGGAATGAATGAATAATGTATGAATAGAAGAAGAAATGAATTAGAGGAAATGAAGAAATGAAAAAAATTGAAAAAGACAAATTATTTCACCTGATAAAGTTCCAGCAAATTCGTCTTTATCTTCATTTTCTGCAACAACTCCAAGAAATAATATAAAACAACGAACATGTGTTTCTTTCCAGGCCCAGCCATGTTTTTAAAACTTACTTCCACTACATTGGTCTCGAGGAGAAGGCAAAGAATTGTTCGGTTTGTAGGTGTGAAAGTCCTTCTTCTTACACGCACAATGACATTTTTTCATGGTTAAGAAGGATTAGTGTGACTTTCTAAAATGTAGGCATTTAAGGACGAAATATGGCTAGAATATCGCTGCTGGGGCCGTCTTGTTGCCATAGCCATTTAATATATATGATGATTTCTAAAAATGATATCACTTCGGTGACGAACTTGCGTGACTCCTCTCTTGGTTCACGCCCACTTTTCAAGGCCAATTGGGCCTAAGCACCAAATCGTCTATCTATCTATCTAATCAATAATGTACAGAACCAAGTTATTGGCATTACGTACAGTGTTTGTTAATATAAAAAATAAAAAATAAATAAGATAGGTAAATAAATAAGATAGATAAATAAATGAGATAGATAAATAAATAAGATAAATAAATAAATAACTAAATAAATAATCAAAAGTTTTGAAGCAACAAGGTTAACTTAATGAAATGTCTATCAATTTGCAACTAGTGTCTATTATATTGCAATTGTTTTCTTTTCTAGTTGTAGTTTTAGGGCATCTACTGAACCTAAGGCTCTTATATCTGGTGTTAAGCAGTTCCATATTTTTGCTCCTGCTGGAACAAATGAGTATTTAAATGTATCTGTTCTACAATCGTTGATTGGTAGAGGTACCTTATCAGCGAATGTTCAAGCTACAGCTGGAAAATTTAAAAAAAAGTCTTGAGGATGTAATACCTAAAACATTCAGGCAGGTCTCCAGGTAGAATACTCCAGAACAGAAGCCGGAACAATTTTAACAGCCAAAGGCTACAACAATTTTTTTTGTCCCTTTTTCGATTCGAGTAGTTACAGAGCAGTGCAGCCTCGCTTTGAAATTTTAATGCATTTGTTGTATGAATTTTTATGCCCATCATTTCATCCTCTCATCATGCTTGTTTTCTGTATTAACTTTCGATTTATCAGCTTTCAGTTAGTAGTTGAACCCTTACAGGTTTGTGGTTAGCCCCTGCCACGCAAACACATCAAAGGAAGAGACATCAACGCAAGGTACAGTGGAATCCCGCTATAACGAACCCCGTTTATAACGAACTTCCCGCTATTACGAACTAAAACTCCGGTCCCTTGGACTCTGGGAAGTAGTTCTTCATAAGAAAATGTCCCTTCTGTATAACGAACTCCCGCTATTGCGAACTATTTTCTCCTTCCCTACAGAGTTCGTTATAGCGGGATTCCACTGTATATAGGAAGCAGGGTCCCAGAAGATACGTGCTCGGACCCTGACTTATAATGGAGAATGTACAAAAACAGCCATGGTAGCGGCAACAGTGGCAAACCAGTGGCGAACAATGCGTAACAACAGAGAGAGTAGCAAGAAGATTGCCATATAGAACTGATTTCACGGTGCACACTGAACTGGTACCTTGATTTAATAATGACTGGCATATGTTTGTATGTTGTGTGGCTTTGATATTTGGTTATGTAGCTAAATGAAAAGAGTTCAACCATAGTTCTGCTCTGCTGCCAAAGGAAGAAAGGGAAAAGGAAGGAGCCTGGAACTAATGGCCGAGAAGATTTTCGCGGCAAATACAGTTTCTTCGTCATTCGTCATCGCGTGCATTTAATGCAGGGTAATATTTCTGAAGTAAGGAGAGTTTGGAGAAACTGGACGAATTAAATCTGCTATTTACCTAACTAGAAGTATGCATTTGTTGGCAGTGAAGGACAACAAACGCAGGAATGAGGCAAACTCAGGTAGTTCATTGTCTGATCAAGTGGTCGAACTTTTACACTTATTTTTCTCGCTTTTGTCGAGCTAGCATAATCGAATTTAGGCCTTAGGCCTAGGTTTCAAGATGTCTTCAAAACATGACAAGTCTTTGGTTGGGGCTGATTCGTAACAGCTGCGTAATATTTCATCACGATGCAATGATGCAATTTTGCCATGCAAGTTCTCAAAGCAAAATGCAAAGGTGAAAGAAAGAAATTTCAAATGTGATTGCATAACTAATTCTCATTTCGAGTGAATGTTAAAAGCCCAGTATCAAACGCACCTCCTGGTAATGTCACGCATACTCCTAATTACCATGCTAATAGTAAGAAGCAAGAAATGAACAACTACCCTGTCAATCTGTATTCCATCTCGTTCAACTTTCACTTTGCTTTTTCAATTTATCCCAAATGAGTTGATAATTTGTGTAAACTTAGCGATGAAAACTCGCGATTACTGTTTCTCTTATGTGCGCTTAGGAAATTGCGAAATTGCATCTGAGTATCGGACGGCTGTTTTTTTCTTATACAGCTATAGCAACATTATTGATCTTACGTCACAGTGGTGTCGTTGTGGCTGCGCTAGAAACCGCTGCATGAAAGTGTCTTGGATTTGTGACTTAACTTTTTCAGAGGAGCTCTCTTGGGTAGTGAAACTTGTAACTGTCTTTTCTCTTTCTTTCATAGTCTATGATTAAGTGTAGGTAGTGAGGCTTGGCCGCTATGGTCGCTTGAAAAAAGCTTTGAATCGAATTATTTCACTTGGAGCGATGTGATTGAAAGCTTGCCAGGAGAGTGGGAGGGAGAGAGATGGAGAAAGAAAGTTAAGAAAGTGGTTGTACATAAAGTTGTTAACCTTGCACATTCAAGGACAGCCCGGAATACAAGATATATTTGCAAGTGTAGAAGCTATGATATTTGAGTGAACGAAGTAATGCAGCTTTGTCAAGTGCTTCTTTGTACGGGTTCCCGATAAATTGCTCTAACACTGGTCTTAGTTGCAGCTAATTGTGATGATGCTACTCGCAGTAATGACGCTCCATGATCTTTTGCAGATGATGTGCTAAGATGATGCAATCTGGCGGGAGGGAGTGTCATTGAAATTGGTGAGTTGAATTTTACTCTGTTATTGTATAGATGTCCTACGATGCGACTCCCTGCCGGTTTCTGTAGGGTTTCCAGTTGCGCTGTGTCACCAGGAGTTACTACTAGAAAGTTCCATCGTGCTATGAGGCATTTTTGAAGTAGCTTTCTTTTACAAATACGAATGCGATTGTCATGTAACATAGTGTAGCAATTTCTTGCTTGCCATTTGTAAGAGCTGCGTATCATTTCATCACAATGCAATGATGCAATTTCGGCACGTATGTTTGCAAAGCAGAATGCAAATGTGCAAGAAGGAGATTTCAAATTCGATTGCATAACTAATTCTCATATCGAGTGAATGCTAAAAGCCAAGTATTAAATAGATCTACTGGTAATGTCACGCATACTCCTATCTACCATGCTAATAGTAAGCTACTTATGCAAGAAGTGAAACACTACCCTGTCACCCTGTATTCCATCTCGTTCAACTTTCACTTTGCTTTTTCAATTTTTCAAAAATGAGTTGATAATATGTGTAAAGTTAGCGATGAAAACTCGCGATTACTGTTTCTCTTATGTGCGCTAAGGAAATTGCGAAATTGCATCTGAGTATCGGACGGCTGTTTATTTCTTATATAGCTATAGCAACATTATTGATCTTACGTCACAGTGGTGTTGTTGTGGCTGCGCTAGAAACCGCTGCGTGAAAGTATCTGCAATTTGTGACGTTACTCTTTCAGAGGATCTCTCTTTAGTAGTGATACTTGTAATCGTCTTTTCCCTTTTCTTCGTAGTCTCTGATTAAATGTAGGTAGTGAGGCTTGGCCCCTATGTTCACTTGAAAGAAGCTTTTGAATCGAATTATTTCACTTGGAGCGATGTGATTGAAAGCTTGCCAGGAGCGTGGGAGGGAGAGAGATGAAGAAAGGAAGTTATGAAAGTGGTTGTACATAAAGTTGTTAACCTCGCACATTCAAAGACAGCCAAGAATACAAGATATATTTGCAAGTGCAGAAGCTATGATATTTGAGTGAACGAAGTAATGCAGCTTTGTCAAGTGCTTCTTTGTGCGGGTTTCCGAAAAATTGCTCTGACACTGGTCTTAGTTGCAGCTATTTGTGATGATGCTACTCGCAGTAATGACGTTCCGTGATCTTTTGCAGATGATATGCTAAAATGATGGAATCTGGCGAATGAGAGTGTCATTAAAAGTGGTGAGTTGAATTCTACTCTGTTATTTTATAGATGTGCTACGATGGAACTCCCTGCCGGTTGCTGTAGAATTTCCAGTTGCGCTGCGTGACCAGGAGTTACTACTAGAAAGTTCCATCGTGGCATGAAGCATTTTTGAAGTAGACTTCGTTTACATTTACCAATGCCATTGTCATGTAAGATAGTGTAGCAATTTCTTGCTTGCCATTTGTAAGAGCTGCGTATCATTTCATCACAATGCAATGATGCATTTTCGGCACGTATGTTTGCAAAGCAGAATGCAAATGTGAAAGAAGGAGATTTCAAATTCGATTCCATAACTAATTCTCATATCGAGTGAATGCTAAAAGCCAAGTATTAAATACATCTACTGGTAATGTCTCGCATACTCCTATCTACCATGCTAGTAGTAAGTTACTTATGCAAGAACTGAAACACTACCCTGTCACCATGTATTTTATCTCGTCCAACTTTCACTTTGCTTTTTCAATTTATCCAAAATGAGTTGATAATTTGTGTAAACTTAGCGATGAAACCTCGCGATTTCTGTCTGTCTTATGTGTGCTTAGGAAATTGCGAAATTGCATCCGAGTTTCGGACGGCTGTTCATTTCTTATTTAGCTATAGCAACATTATTGAACTTACGTCACAGTGGTGTTGTTGTGGCTGCGCTGGAAACCGCTGCGTGAAAGTGTCTCCAATTTGTGACGTAACTCTTTCAGAGGATCTCTCTTTAGTAATGATACTTGTAATCGTCTTTTTCCTTTCCTTCATAGTCTATGATTAAGTGTAGGTAGTGAGGCTTGGCCCCTATGTTCACTTGAAAGAAGCTTTTGAATCGAATTATTTCACTTGGAGCGATGTGATTGAAAGCTTGCCAGGAGAGTGGGAGGGAGAGAAATGGAGAAAGGAAGTTATGAAAGTGGTTGTACATAAAGTTGTTAACCTCGCACATTCAAAGACAGCCCAGAATACAAGATATATTTGCAAGTGCAGAAGCTACGATACTTGAGTGAACGAAGTAATGCAGCTTTGTCAAGTGCTTCTTTGTGCGGGTTTCCGAAAAATTGCTCTGACACTGGTCTTAGTTGCAGCTATTTGTGATGATGCTACTCGCAGTAATGACGTTCCGTGATCTTTTGCAGATGATATGCTAAAATGATGGAATCTGGCGAAAGAGAGTGTCATTAAAAGTGGTGAGTTGAATTCTACTCTGTTATTTTATAGATGTGCTACAATGGGACTCCCTGCCGGTTGCTGTAGGGTTTCCAGTTGCGCTGCGTGACCAGGAGTTGCTACTAGAAAGTTCCATCATGGTAGGAAGCATTTTTGAAGTAGCTATCTTTTACAATTACCAATGCGATTGTCATGTAACATAGTGTAGCAATTTCTTGCTTGCCATTTGTAAGGGCTGCGAATCATTTCATCACAATGCAATGATGCAATTTCGGCACGTATGTTTGCAAAGCAGAATGCAAATGTGAAAGAAGAAGATTTCAAATTCGATTGCATAACTAAATCTCATATCGAGTGAATGCTAAAAGCCAAGTATTAAATATATCTACTGGTAATGTCACGCATACTCCTATCTACCATGCTAATAGTAAGCTACTTATGCAAGAAATGAAACACTACCCTGTCACCCTGTATTATATCTCGTTCAACTTTCATATTGCTTTTTCAATTTTTCAAAAATGAGTTGATAATATGTGTAAACTTAGCGATGAAAACTCGCGATTACTGTTTCTCTTATGTGCGCTTAGGAAATTGGGAAATTGTATCTGAGTATCGGACGGCTGTATATTTCTTATATAGTTATAGCAACATTATTGATCTTACGTCACAGTGGTGTTGTTGTGGCTGCGCTAGAAACCGTTGCGTGAAAGTATTTGCAATTTGTGACGTAACTCTTTCAGAGGATCTCTCTTTAGTACTCATACTTGTAATCGTCTTTTCCTTTTCTTTCATAGTCTATGATTAAGTGTAGGTAGTGGGGCTTGACCCCTACGGTCACTTGAAAGAAGCTTTGAACCGAGTTGTTTCACTTGGAGCGAAATGATTGAAAGCTTGCCAGGAGAGTGGGAGGGAGAGAGATGGAGAAAGAAAGTTAAGAAAGTGGTTGTACATAAAGTTGTTAACCTTGCACATTCAAGGACAGCCCAGAATACAAGTCATATTTGCAAGTGTAGAAGCTATGATATTTGTGTGAACAAAGTAGTGCAGCTTTCTCAAGTGCTTCTGTGTACGGGTTTCTGATTAGTTGCTCTGACACTGGTCTTAGTTGCAGCTAATTGTGATGATGCTACTCGCAGTAATGACGTTCCGTGATGATTTGCAGATGATATGCTAACATGATGGAATCTGGCGAGAGAGAGTGTCATTGAATGGTGAGTTGAGTTTTACTCTGTTATTGTATAGATGTGCTACGATGCGACTCCCTGCCGGTTGCTGTAGGGTTTCCAGTTGCGCTGTGTCACCAGGAGTTACTACTAGAAAGTTCCATCGTGGTATGAAGCATTTTTGAAGTAGCCTTCGCTTACACTTACCAATGCCATTGTCATGTAAGATAGTGTAGCAATTTCTTGCTTGCCATTTGTAAGAGCTGCGTATCATTTCATCACAATGCATTGATGCAATTTCGGCACGTATGTTTGCAAAGCAGAATGCAAATGTGAAAGAAGAAGGTTTCAAATTCGACTGCATAACTAATTTTCATATCGAGTGAATACTAAAAGCCAAGTATTAAATACATCTACTGGTAATGTCACGCATACTCCTATCTACCATGCTAATAGTAAGCTACTTATGCAAGAAGTGAAACACTACTCTGTCACCCTGTATTATATCTCGTTCAACTTTCACTTTGCTTTTTCAATTTATCAAAAGTGAGTTGATAATGTGTGTAAATTTAGCGATGAAAACTCGCGATTATTGTTTCTCTTATGTGCGCTTAGGAAATTGCGAAATTGCATCTGAGTATCGGACGGCTGTTTATTTCTTATATAGCTATAGCAACATTATTGATCTTACGTCACAGTGGTGTTGTTGTGGCTGCGCTAGAAACCGCTGCGTGAAAGTATCTGCAATTTGTGACGTAACTCTTTCAGAGGATCTCTCTTTAGTAGTGATACTTGTAATCGTCTTTTCCCTTTCTTTCATAGTCTATGATTAAGTGTAGGTAGTGAGGCTTGGCCCCTATGTTCACTTGAAAGAAGCTTTTGAATCGAATTATTTCACTTGGAGCGATGTGATTGAAAGCTTGCCGGGAGAGTGGGAGGGAGAGAGATGGAGAAAGGAAGTTAAGAAAGTGGTTGTACATAAAGTTGTTAACCTCGCACATTCAAAGACAGCCCAGAATACAAGATATATTTGCAAGTGCAGAAGCTATGATATATGAGTGAACGAAGTAATGCAGCTTTGTCAAGTGCTTCTGTGTACGGGTTTCCAAAAGTTGCTCTGACACTGGTCTTAGTTGCAGCTATTTGTGATGATGCTACTCGCAGTAATGACGTTCCGTGATCTTTTGCAGATGATATGCTAAAATGATGGAATATGGCGAAAGAGAGTGTCATTGAATGGTGAGTTGAATTTTACTCTGTTATTGTATAGATGTGCTACGATGCGACTCCCTGCCGCATGCGCAGTAGAATTTTTATTTTATTTTAGTGTTAAGATCGCGCATGCGCGGGAGTCTTCGACAATTGAAAAGAGCATGAACAGTAAAAAAATAATCGAAAATGACAGGTTGTGGAAAGTTAGTTTGAAGTTGCCAAACATCGCCAATGCTGATAAAAATAACCCATAAAAAGCTTAATAACTAAAAAACGGTTTTGTTTATGAAAAAGATTTTTACAGCAATAAAAAGAAAATCTCTTGGTTATACTGAATGAATTATTTCATATTTTTCATGCACTTATAAGATGATAAGAATTTGTTAAATAAATCGCAAGAAAACACAAAAATATCGAAGAACTGGCAAATTCACGTTCTCGGCTCGAGATTGAATTCAAAGAACCAATCAGAAACTTTCGAATGCGACGTTCGAATGCACGCGGCAAGTCTCTGTCATGAGAAAGTAGAAACTTCTGGAATCTGGAATGACATTCAAACACATCGGACATTCAAAAAGCAAGTTGTGTTTTTTCTGCTTCAAATCGTTTTATCCCTACAGCTTTATTTGGAATTAATTCATAATATTAGTGATTATGATTCGTTTATTTTAGAGCTTGAGAAACATGAATCCATTAACAATTGAAAATGGTATTTTAATTGCATTTGAATGTCCGATGTGTTGGGCACTTTTGCCGCTCTTGGGCATAAACCACCGATGCCCTGATGATGATGACGATTATGAAGACTATGATGATGATTTTGAAGATGATGATGATGAAGTGATCATGAAGATTTTTGCCCACGCATTGAGGGATGAAACTATTCAAAAGAGGTTTATAATAAGCGAAGAACAGGATGATGATGATAATGATGATGATAATGATGATGATGATGATAATTGAGAAAAAGTATTACTGTGTGTATTCTTATATGCTTCTACCTCTCAACTGCGCAAGCATCATTTTATGGCTCGAACCTTCTTTGAATGATTACATAATCTTCATTCGAATTGGCATACCTTAATCAGGTGGGCTAGAACCGGCCTCTCAACTGTGCATGCGCCACTCGCGTCTTCATCGACGCTCGAAGGGATTTCGAGTAATCTATAAAAACGATAGATATCACTTATTATCTCAGTAGCAAAGATGTTGTTAACATAAGCACACATTATAATTAATGACTTTAGGTCGTTTCTGCAAAGAACAAAAAAAGATTTGCTCTTAGTCTATTTGAAGGAACATTTTAGAGATGTAATGGGCATTAATACAAAGGTTCAAGTTCGACGCATATATCTTGGGAAAGTATACAAGAATTTACACAAGTTTATGGGATTTGCTCGAATAAGCGTTAATCTTGGAAATCTACCACAAGCAAAGGATGCTGAAGATGGGTTGCTGATTGAAGAATCTCCGGTGAATGAAGATGGATGGAAAGACAGGATCAACGACATCTTGAAAACACTATTCAATGAAAGTTTTTCTGATGGAAATGGAAACTTGGGAAGGTTTGCTGTGATACTCCTTTGGATAGAGAAGCAAATTATCTATCATCACACAAAGAAACAATACAACATTAGTAGTTTATGGGTGGATTGTTTACTTTATAACATTAAATATGATTGTGTTCTTAGAGAATGGGGAGATGTTGAAATTACACAAAATGATATTCTCATGTAAATGCGTGTTTTTATTTGTATGCATGGGTCTATATAAGGAAGCTGCATCATTACAATAATGAAAATGGCCCAATGTCGGAGGGCAATGCACGCATTCATTAAACAGCTTTTTCGTCTTAAATTTCTTATAAAAACAATGCATTTACCTCATAAATAAAGATGGGTAAGCGCAAGAGACAGAGTAGAAAGAAACAGCGCACTAAGAGAATTAGGGGTAAAGGTCTTTTTAAAAACATACAAAATTGGGTTGTGAAAACAGCTATTGCAGCAACACCACTACCAGGGTTACAGCGAGAGCTGAAGCCAGCAATGTGGAAAAAGGGTTGGAAAAAACCAAAACCCCTACAGTTCATCCCTAGAGAATTTTGGAGAGCTGCCGGAGTACCGAAAAAACAACGCGATAAGTGGGCATATGCAGATGAAGAATTTAAGAAATAGATTATAAAAGAAGGAAGAACGCTACAATTTAACAGCTATAATATAATCATGGCTAGTATAGCAGCAAGTGTTGTAGCATCAATGCTGATAGACGATATGTTGAAGGATGATGGTGGAGTTGAAGCGACTAAACTAATGACGGGTGAAGGAAAGTATAAAAGGGATAGAATACGAAAACGTGAAAGGAGAGGAGAGAGGAAATCAACAAACATGGGTTCAGCAATAGCACGGGTAGCAGCTAGGCAAGCTATTAAACAAGCTGTAAGACAGGGTGGAAGAGCGATAGCAAAACGAGTTAGTAAACAAGCTGTTAAGAAGATGGCATTGAGAGGTGCTAAGAAAGCTGCAAAAGGTGGAGCAATCTTGCAGCCGGGTATGGTTTAGACACAGCTATGACGAAAATGCAAGGCGGCCGAAAGCGGAGGATGCGAAGGAAGCTGGTTCGAAAGAAGCATATGAAAGGTAGAAAAAGTGGGACTAGATCTATAAAAATAGCAAGAGTAAGAACCTAACATTTTTAAATGAACAAAATTGAAAGAAATAGATGAACAAATCTCAGACAAAAAGCTCATTTCCAATAAGAAGTTCGTGGAGATAGGAGCTCGAGAATAATTCATAATGAATCGAGTATACAGAATTAATGTTGATGAAGTAGAAAGAAAGATGTTGCATTCTATTTTAAAGTCAGAAGGTGAAGTTGAATGTATAAACATGACAAATTTAGAGGATGCTTATGTATATCTAAGAACGATAAGAGAGGTTGTGCTTGGTAGAAATTACATTACTCGATTTACAATCGACACTGACATGGTAAAAGAAACACATGAATTTATTTTACCTGAATATCATGGTAAATTTGCAAATAGTGTAAGATGTGCACGCATGAGTGAAACAGAGATAATAGAATATTGTAAACCTGATCAGATAGAAATTTTATTAAACCAATTAATAAAGAGGCAGCATTACTATAATCCAATATAATTGGCGCACCTTTCAATATGCCGATAGAGGGCGATTTGCCATATAGTCACTTCTATAGCAAGAAATGCAAAGACACGAAAACGTCGTTCAGCTACCACCTAAAAATGAAGTGGTACAAGCTTCAGAAACTTTGCAAACGTGCATTTTGTATTATGCTGAAAATGGAGATGAGATGAGTGCAAATGCTAGCACTTTTTCAAGGCTTAATGAAATTTCAGTGGTCAAACACAGAAGTCTTTAACAGACATTTTGCTTGCAAATTGCAAGAGGTGTGTAAAACAATTGTAAGAGGAAGATAACTAATTTTTGAATTCAGCTGTCGTTTTTTTGTAAAACGTGCTCAGAAGTTGGGGACAGCCTAAACAAGCCCACTCAAGTTTTAGGGTTAGGGTTTAACGAACTCCCGATATAAGAAAAGTTTTCTTGTTCCTCTCGAGGTACCTTTTATTGGGATTCCCCAATGCTACCTTATGGTGCTTTAGATGCTTTCGATATCATGTCATCAGTTTTCTTCAGTTTTATATCGACAGCTGCCGGGTACATGCGACCAAAATCTATTATAATCTGTGGAAAATTATTTTTCCTTTCTTCACACCTTCTGTATTCATTGTTTCATGAATTCATGTTAGAAATTCTATATATCAAACTTTTGCTTCTGTTGCTAGGACGTGAAATTGCTCGACGTAAAATGGTTTTCCTAACTTGCCGGATAGAATGGAGATTGAATTGCAGAAATATTGAAGTCTAAACTCGTTAAGGGGTAGAAGCAAGCGGTTTGCGGGTGTAAACCTAACTCGGCGGTAGACATGCAAAAGAAATATGAACTTTCAATGTGCAATAACAAGACAGTAATAATGATTACTACCAAACAGAACAATTGGAGTATACATAGATAGAGTCTAAAAAGTTGTTTGGGTGATTTCGAACAGGAATACGAAGCAATGAAATACTAAATTAGACCTTCATTTCTCAAAATATTTAACAAAAAGACGATGATATCATGACTAGAAATAAAAGCCCACTTCTGCATCCATGCGCATTATAGAAAATACCAAGAGAAACATAATAACGCAAGAAAAATTAATAAATACAATTAATAGACATCAATTAAACCTAGTCTATTACGTAAGAATTGATAGAAAACACACCTATGTGTTTTAAATGGAAAACTAAACAAAAATTGAAACTTATAAGCTTCCTCCTTCTATGGGGTAAGCAAAAGGAAGTACCCGTAAGAAAGCGTGTGGCACGTTTTTAAACAACCGGTGAAGGCCTTTGAGCACTTTGTATCAGTAAAGTTCCTTCGCCCCGCAAAGGTAAGCTTCCATGAAATTACATACTTCTACAACCATTGCAATAATCATTTTTTGCCAGTCAGAGTAGCAACAACAACAACAAATTAAAACTTGAAGAGCACTTTAAGTCAAATCTACAATCACCAAATCGCAAACACAAGTCCTGCACATATCTGGCTACTATCGGCTTAGTTCCGATTATCTGGTTATTATCTTGTCAACTAAATGTCATCAGAAATCAACTGTCATGGCTGAAGGCATTGAGGCTTGGTTGAACTGTAGATAATGAATTAGATATTGAACGCAAAAAATGTGAACGATTATCTTATAGTGTATACGCGCCATTTAGATAAAATTTTAGATAATACAGTTTAAAGCATCATGAGTCAATTATAACCAGCGAGAAATGGTGAAAGCGGTGAAATCTTTACGTATGTTTCTCTCTTAATTTGACACATCATGCTAGAATGAAATCATAAACCTTTGATTCTATTCATCAAGATTTCAAAGTACGAGTTGGCGGTTTTCTTCTTGCGGCTAATTGGAATTTAGATGTCTTATTATATTTTAGATGTTACACACGCAGATATCTATCAGACAGGTTTTTTGTTGTAGCTATGTCTGGAGGAATATACAATTTATTATCTACAGTGAAACCAGGCCTTTATAAAAAATCACTTATAGCTCTTATGATACAATGCATCATATGACGTGTTTTAATTTCTCCAACTAAAAATAAGGTAAACATGTGCAATTTGCTGGCATAAAAAAAAGATTATTAGTGGGCATTGTATATAGAAACAAATATGCTATATAATATTATATTTTACAAATACATCTGCAAAGGCTGTATATCACCATTCCTTCTTGAAACCCTCCTTTATTCTTTTCTGACGCTTTTCTTTTTAATCCTTTTCTCTTTTGGAATGTCCATCTTTGTATTTAAATGCTCGAGGCATTTCAAAATGCTGCCACCCTGCCTTGGACTTGTGTGGAAAAGCAAACGCTAAAAACGATATACTGACAAATTGTAATTTGAGAAACATAAACCTATTATTGCGTTAGATACCTGAAGTGTATTTAAATTCGCGCTGTAGTACTGCGCGAAAATTGAGATGTTAGTTAATACATGAAATTTATTAACTTTAGTTAATTAGGCACGGATTTTTCATATTGCGTGACTGTTTTTTAATGCTAATCAACAACCAAAATTAACAGGGCCACACCAAGGGTGCGTTGATTACTTGACACAGGCAAGGTATTTTAATCTGGCACCAATCGTAAAATATCACGCATAGCGATGCTGCCTGTATCTAATCTCAGCTTGATGAAAGTGACAAGCACAATAAACCAATCAGAGCTCCCAACACAGCAGGCTAACCAGCGACAAGCCAATCAAATTAAGCGAATCACCACGCAAAATACTCCCTTTATAAGACAATGCAAAGCCCTCAAAGGGCAACAATTTACAAACAAAGCAACATATACATAGTTGCCAAGCAAATCAAGGAAACAAAAATTTAAAAAATCTGCACGAAAGCTAGATGAGAAGCCTAAAAGCAAGTCAACTAAACAAAGCATAGGAAGAAGTACGCGACCATCTACGGCGGTGAATACTGCCAGTTCATGTCCCAGTGTTGCAACCGAAGCCAACACTGCAATAGACGGCTCTCTGGCTACCATCGTCTGCGAACTGATGACCGCCAACAAGCCACTATACAGACGGATAGACCAGCCAGTACGCCGCAGCCAGTTTCACTAGCAATGTCGGATCCTACAAGCTGTCCAGCCCCACCGATGCCTGCCACGCAGACAATCAATGCCTTCTTGCCGGAGATTTCCAGCAGCCTCGTCAGACAAATCCAGAGCGGTGAGTTTTTTGAATTATGAAAATTAGTCACTGAGAACCTCCAGAAATTATCTCCCCCGGCATCACAAAAGTTTTCCATTTGAATGGGGGATGATATGATAACGAATTGAAGATTGTTAAGAACGATGGACTGGGGAAGGATCGACCAACAACTCTGGTTGATGACGTTTACAGCCGGCCCACAAGATCAAGAGGATCGTATTTTAATATCGAACGATTTTGTAACGAGGCTACCTGCCGATTTAAACATGTATGCAACAGACCGGGCTGTGGGGGAAAGTATGCTGGAAACAGATGCACCCTCGCCATCAACCCCGGTTCTGGACAACGTTCATAATTCCTTATCTAGTATTTTAAAGCCGTTGAGTAGAATTAATGTTGTTAATCTAGAACTCACTTTGGACACCTATCCTGATCGTTTTGTCTGCATTGGCTACAACGGTCCTAGAACACCCAGACGTTCTCCGAAACGAGTCTGTTGTTTATATCATCAACTCAAAACGTCCCCCTTCCCCAAAGTGATGGCTCTGGCCCATCACCTAACGCTTCTCACTATGCAATATAATTTCTATTTTTTGCTAAACACATCCCGGGAGCAAAGCGAAATAGCTGATTCTCTATCACGTTTCCCGGTCGCTTGTTTCCGACAATTGGCTCCATGGCCCGACCCCTGCCTCAATAACTCCCGGAGGAAATTTCGCACCTTTAACGCCTTTGTTACACCATTTTCAAGTATTTTCACTCGCCCAAAATACACAAGACTTACACCGCACGGGGGTCAAGCAGTTCCTTACTTTTGCTACGCATTCAAAGCTCATGAATTTGAGGGTATTTTGTCCGCCGACGAAATTACTCTATGTTATTTTGCTACTCACATGCCCCAACCGTCTCACATGACACAATAACATTGTATCGGGCGGCAGTGAGAGACTTTCATTTACAACACGTTTTTACTTGCAATTTGCCAGATTTCTGTCGACAATATACATTCTTCGATCACTTTCACATTTCCGGGCTGCTTCAGCTGGACACTGCACGTGATCTCGATAACAAAATGACATGGGCCTCATTTTCCACAGCACTCCTAGGGTTTCTTAGAATTAGTGAATTCACGTGCGATCGAGACTTTAATCCCGACGTGCACCTTTCTGTTTTCGATGTTTCGTTTTATCCGGACTTGAACACCGCCCAAAGTTTTTCATTGTTTGTAAAACGGTCTAAAACAGACCCGTTTAAAAAAGGATTGTACATGCATATCGGATTAACCAACTCTACTGTCTGTGCTGTCCGCTCGCTTCAAGCCTACCTCTTGTCCCGCTCCCCACCCCCTGGCGGCCCACTTTTCATTTTCAGGTCCGGGCAACCCCTCACTCGAAACCGATTTACAGCTGAACTTAGGTCCCTCTTAAAGCAGCTGGGCTTACCCCCTGACGAGTTTGCTAGTCACAGTTTCAGACGGGGGGCTACGACGGCTGCCGCCGCGGCCAACATGCCCCACTGGCTTATCCAGACTCTGGGTAGGTGGTCATCCGACTGCTTCAAGCGATACATTCAGCTTCCGATTTTGCAGCTACACGCTGCGTCCAAACAACTTACTGGTTCCTGAATTATAGTTCATCTTATATATTTCAATTACAATTCTACTTTGCTTACACTAACACGTATACGAGAGACAATGTGCGATACTATTCATAATGCTATAAAAAAAAAAAAAAAAACAAAATTTACGTTATTCTCTGTACTCGTTTTTATGGGCAATCGCTGGACGCAATTTGTGGGCAAAAGTGCAAACACTTCATATCACAAAAACTCGGAATAGCACATCAATAAACAATTAACGGACAGCGTCCGTAAATTCGCACCCTATGTTAAACAAAACGGACAGCGTCCGTAAATTCCGAGTCAGGGACAGCGTCCCTAAATTCCGAGTCAGGGACAGCGTCCCTCAGGGACAGCGTCCCTGCCCCTCCGCTCGCACTTCGTTCCTTGCAAATGCGTTTCCTACACCGCCCACAATATCGTAATTAACTGTTTTAATTTATGTATAACATCATTGATATATTTACGTATTATTACCTAACAATTATGTTGTAAATTATAATGATGATGAAGATGGCTATGTTGTAAATTATGATTATGATGACTATTATGATGATGATTATGATGACTCAAAGCATATCGCAATGGTTTGTTCTTGCGATTCTCTGCGGTAGGAGTGAATAATTAAATGTTAGTTAATACATGAAATTTATTAACTTTAGTTAATTAGGCACGGATTTTTCATATTGCGTGACTGTTTTTTAATGCTAATCAACAACCAAAATTAACAGGGCCACACCAAGGGTGCGTTGATTACTTGACACAGGCAAGGTATTTTAATCTGGCACCAATCGTAAAATATCACGCATAGCGATGCTGCCTGTATCTAATCTCAGCTTGATGAAAGTGACAAGCACAATAAACCAATCAGAGCTCCCAACACAGCAGGCTAACCAGCGACAAGCCAATCAAATTAAGCGAATCACCACGCAAAATACTCCCTTTATAAGACAATGCAAAGCCCTCAAAGGGCAACAATTTACAAACAAAGCAACATATACATAGTTGCCAAGCAAATCAAGGAAACAAAAATTTACCCGCCCACCTCCCTATCCACCGATAGAGGCATATCCAAGGTTCTACGAGCTACCTTTCACGAACCACCTGATTAATTGAAAGTCGCAATGCATCTGAGACGCCAAACTTTGCAGGAACTGGCAAAAGTGCAAACACTTCATATCACAAAAACTCGGAATAGCACATCAATAAACAATTAACGGACAGCGTCCGTAAATTCGCACCCTATGTTAAACAAAACGGACAGCGTCCGTAAATTCCGAGTCAGGGACAGCGTCCCTAAATTCCGAGTCAGGGACAGCGTCCCTAAATTCCAAGTCAGGGACAGCGTCCCTAAATTCCGAGTCAGGGACAGCGTCCCTCAGGGACAGCGTCCCTGCCCCTCCGCTCGCACTTCGTTCCTTGCAAATGCGTTTCCTACACCGCCCACAATATCGTAATTAACTGTTTTAATTTATGTATAACATCATTGATATATTTACGTATTATTACCTAACAATTATGTTGTAAATTATAATGATGATGAAGATGGCTATGTTGTAAATTATGATTATGATGACTATTATGATGATGATTATGATGACTCAAAGCATATCGCAATGGTTTGTTCTTGCGATTCTCTGCGGTAGGAGTGAATAATTAACTGCACGAAAAAAGCCCACTCATATGCAATTTAACGAGAAAGTATTTTACGCTGTGTGTTCTAAAAAGTAACAAACCTTTTTATTACTTTAAAAGTCAATATCAATAAAATCTTGGTCGTTGAATTGAATTTGATCCGGTTCGGTATAGTAAGAGTTTACTTTCTCTTTAATATAGTCGAAAACCCCGCCCACAGGTTTAAAAATCTTCAAGACAACCGGACTGAAGATGTGAAACAGTTGGTGCATAAAAATAAAGAAAAGATGGCTCCAGTGCCAAGCAACATGACCCATATTTACCAGTCCCTTCATCTCACAGTGAATAGAAGTTGCAAGGCATTTCTCCGTAAACAATGGTGATTTCTAAAAAAATTAACAAGGTCTCCAAAAGCAATTCCGCCGGAGTGGGTGTGAATTCTTGTTACCACGCCCATATTTTCATTGCCGCAAATATGAAAACGAGTGCTCACAAAAACCAAGCAATGTAGGCAAAATTTCGAAACGATTTTATCATTATTGTCGTTTTCATTTTATGACCGTTTCCGAGTCAAAGCGATAATTAACATCTGGCATGCAACTGACATCGCAATCTTTACAAATGAGGCCTTTAAACTTTAACTTCTGGATAACGGAAACTTTCCGAAGCACAATTAACAAAAATTATTTCAACTCAGCATTCATATTTTATGAATTGAAGGTAGTTTTGAAGCAGAACAAGTAAAAGTAGACTTGGAAATCAGTATTTTGAAGCCGATACAGGCAAAGTGGTTGACCTCGTTTTATGACCGCATGCAAAACCGACCAGATATAGCAGTGAAAGGGCTTAAGGGGGCTGGTATTATAGATTTCCCAAGAAAAAGCGCCAGCATGAAGGCCCATTTTTATAAAAAGGTAACTTTTGGTCAAGAGAAACTTTCAAAAACATAATTTCTTTTCAACAGAATTGTTGTATCATCAGAATCGTTGTTGTATCAAGTTAAGACCACGTGAAAGTATGAAAGATATATGCGCGAATTTAAAATTCGCGAATTCAAGTAGCTACGCGCTAATTATAATACACCACAAAGTTTAATACACCTAAGGTATGTTGAAATTCTGAGAAGCAACTTACGTATCCACCATCACAATCGGCCATGTCTGGGAATTCCCTCACCAAGTGGCTTGCCAATTGTTTTTTCAAAACAGTGCTTGGATAACTGAAACATATTAGACTATTAATAACGCACAAACACAAACACTGTTAGGTATACTCTCCTATAGGTAGTATAAAAATTTTTTAGATCTGCAGGTAATACTTACAACTCATTTTTCTGACCAAGATTTCTTTCTTGATGTTGTCTGTAAAGGTATTGGCAGTGCTCCCTGCAGACAAGTTTTTTTATCTTTGATGGCATCTCTGCTCCCTCCATATATTTCTTTAATTCTTCCTTACTTAAATGATGCTGTAATATTTTAGTTGTGTCGTACTCTATGGACTAAACATAAGTATATATTGTCATACAACGGTAAGAAGATTTTGAAAATTTAAAATGAAGAAGTCGGTTAGTGGGATTTCACATACAGATTTGTAGGACACAACCAATTGAGAGTTTTCCATTTTTTCTTTTTGTTGAGCTTGTTGCTGCTGACAAAACAAGAAAATAGCTTGAGAATATTGTGCAGACGCAGTGATATTTATGTATAACAATTTATCACCTTACAACATTCACAAACTTTATAACGAGATATACTTGTAACAGCTTGCTTTCACAATAATACAACTTTCACCGACAATCACAATGCAGATATTAAGATCTTCATATCAACATGTTTTCTCACCAAATCTATCCTGTCCTTAGATACCCACCTTGTCATTTTCTTACATATCCTGATTCAATTTTGATTGTTAATTGTATGTATATAAATGGATTAGGCAGTTCGATTGCAGTTATAACACAAAAAAGACTTTTTAGTTGCTCTGAACCTTCAAGCAAAGACATGCAAACTCTTTCATCCTTTTTAGTAAAATCTATTATGCGAACAGTAGACGCTATACTAAATACTTACCATGGCAACTGAAAAAGCTCTAGCCATTACCTCAGGTGTTAAAAGTTGTTGATGTTCTAAAAACAAAATTGTTAGGATGTTCTTATAAATAAAGGCAAAATTGAAAGTCAGTTGCAATTTAGTTAAAATGTTCAATTTTTGGAAAGGTTGTTTTTATTTGATAACAGCAATGTATTATTTACCAGTTACTGGAAAGGATAGCAGCCAAAATAATAAAACCCACGGCATGAATGTTCCTAAAAAATGTAGTTCCTTACCAAAAACGTTTGTTGGCCACGTGCTACTACCAGACACAGGCTCTTTCATCTCGGGCTCGGCCAATGATTCTTGGGAGAAAATAAAATGTCAGAGTGAAAAGGGGATAAGGTTACGCGTCGCTCGCGTTTCGCGTAAAGTTCCACTAGATGCAATTAATTTTCAGTATGGTATTACACAATTGGTTTATTCTGACAATATCCTAGTTCAATACGTTGCGTTCTTGTATTTAGGGCAATAAAAGACCATATCTAGTCCGGCAAGCTCACAGTAGGGAAATAAACTTACTGTCAGGTGCCCCCTCGTCGTCATCTAAATGAATATTATCCTTAGTTGGTTGAAGAACTTGCGAGCAACCTAAAATAAAAGCATCGAAATATGACGTTTATCAAATAGCTATATTCTTCTGATATCCTATCCCGATTCCTTGCATCCTGGTACTTAAGACAAGAAATGATAATGTCTTGTCTAGCTAAAACGACAGTAAAGTAGGTACTGAACTTACTGTCATGTGCCTTCTCCTCGTGGCCTGAATGAATATTATTTCTAGTTGGTTTTGGTTGAAGAACTTGCGAGAAACCTGAAAATAAGCCATTGACAAATGACGTATTTAAAATAGCATAACTTTCATAATATCCTATCCCAATACGTTGCATCCTCATATTCAAGACAAGAAATGATGTTTACTCTAGTTAAAACGACTGTGAAGTACTAAACTTACTGCCATGTGCCTTCTCCTCAAAATCTACATGAATATTATCCGTAGTTGGTTGAAGAACTTGCGAGTAACCTGAAATAATGTTTATCAAATAGATTATTTTCATAATATGCTATTCCAATATGTATCGCCCTGATAATTAAAACGAGCAATTATAACGGCTAGAAAAATATTTTACCCTCCGCGTCTCCTTTGGCTTCCTTGCTCTCATGCAACATTTGTAAATGCTTTCTAAATTTTCTGCCAGTTTTTGTCTGGTATGGGCAAGAACCACAAGACTGCAAATTAAGCCAACAAGTATATAGCTTTAAATATTTTATCAATAGTTCAATGCAGAAGAACAAATTTCTATTTAATAAAAACTATAAAAATTCATGAGAATGTTTCAGTTACCAGTATTTGCTTAGTTAAGCCAGATCTAGGGATACTTATCCGATGAAAGATCCTTAAATGCTGCATAAACTGTTTACTCGATATATTTGTAAAACATCGTGTACAATAATTGCATGTTGTGCTGATTTCTTTTTCATTTTTTTTGCTTGTCTGCTCCATCTCTCTGGCAATTAGGACTCGTTGAAGTTTTAGCGAGTGTTATACGTTTTGAATATTGCAGTATAATGCAATTTAAGCCACGCAAAAATGAACTCACTAATTCATAGCAATTTAAACTCATTTCAGAAAATGCATCCCATGAGGCTAAAGGAATTCCAGGCCGTATCCACAAGGTGTGTTTTATCCAATGCGTGCCTGGCAACCCGAATAACATATATCCACAGGGAGTAGTAATATCCGAAGGTCTGTGCTTCGGAAACGCTGTCTCACTTGGCACCTCTTTTGTTTCCTATGTATGAGCTCACCGCCAGCCAATAATTTTTCATTAATCTGTGAAAACAACATCAAATCCACAGCAACCACATTCATGTTAATGTTATTTTAAGAAATTTGGTGGCCAACCTGCTGGCATGGATTACTTTAGTAGCAAACACATTTACTGTCGGTGATCACGAAGTGCGGTTAGAATTTCAACAGGTGAAGCAGGCAATACTACCAAGGGGCTATTACTAAAAGCGGGAACGGGAAACGGGCGGGGAACGGAATAACCTGGGAACGACCGGGGAACGACTGGGGAACAGTCGGGGAACGTGTTGCGGAAATCTCTGAAAGGCAACATTGAGACGCCAGTCTTTGGGCGTATACGTTGCTT